>VDFB02281492.1:642898933-643362641 GCA_007258455.2 Sequoia sempervirens
TTTTTCTTACCCATAATATCTAGTGCCTAGAAAACAAAAACAGAAAAGCCTGAAGTGAATATTAGGGCTGAGCAAGATGCACTGTACCATGAGGGCGATTATTTGGACTTCTATGCCCACAATTCTCCTCTAAGAGTTGTCTATTTGTATTTATTATATGGTTGGGAATGAGGAGGTTACCTCAATAATCCATAGCCTTTGTATTTATTATATGGTTGGGAATGAGGAGGTTAGCTCAATAATCCATAGCCTAGTTCTCTGATAGGGTAAGCCCCTTTTTAACCCTCAACGTTGTAGTTTTGTCCTAAATAGACCTATAGTCAAGTCAAATTGGGCAACGAGATCAAATCGGGCAAAGAGAATTGATCTCGAGACCCATATGGGACAAACTCAAAGCCCTTAAGCAACTATGCCACCTGAATTATGCCACCAGTGCAGATTGTTTATTTGTAATGTTAAGTATTAGTGATTGTGATATTTGATTTTAATACTAAATAAAAGTAGTCGTGTTTGTAAGTCATGTCAAAAACAACTAATCATATGATGAGATATAAGACAATTGATAATACATGGTTTGATGTCTATGTTTCCATCTAGTTTTTTGGGTATTTATGGACAATTTAGCAAACGCATCAATAATGCCTAAAATTCCAAGCAATAGCTTTCAACTCTCCACTCACCTACAAACACATGCTAAATTTTCATAAAAGTCCACTTAGTGTTTAGGAGCTTGAGAGGTGCCTCTTGACTCTTTTAAGAATGTTAAGAGTTCAAGAGGATTATAACTTCTTGATGTTCTTCTTTCAAGAAATATTTTATTGCTAAAAATTCTGCATTTGAAAATGACGTCTTTGATTGAACTTATTTTTTCTTTAGAGTTGAGTAAAAAGTAAGTAATCTCTTAACAAACCTATAAATAAAACAATTTATTTTTATTACACTTCTTTTTTCATATTTAACTTAAACTTCAACTCTTGTGAATGGGTCTTTGGTCTTCTGATGAACTTGAACGATTCTAAATAAGTCCACTAAGGATTAGTCTTGTTAAATGCAAGGCCTCGACCTCATAAGGAATGCTACTAGGATTGTGCCCCACACAACTTTGACAGAATGGATGTACCTCAATATTTGACTCTCAACTATAGACATTTCAACTTAAGACTCTGCGCCCATATTGAATGAAAAAATAATCTTATAAATAATATATACCATGTTACATAAAAAGAAAATCAACTCCCCATTTTTTTATTTTAATTTTCATTATACTTTTACAAATTCACCAACCACTTTTTCAAACATTTAAAAACCACATATATCATTCTCACACCAATTATTGTCTCTTCAAATATAATATATGGTACAAACTTTTTTGTAAAAAAACCCACTTATTTATTTCTTCAAATATAATCTATGGTACACAACTTTTTTGAATAGTGATTTATTTCTTCAAGCATAATCTATGGTACACAACTTTTTTGAACAAAGAAACCAGTGATCTGTTTTTTCTCTTTGTGCTTTTTCTTACCTTAGATTTGTTGTTGCTTTGCCTTGAAGAATGATCTGGACCAAGACAAATTGATTGCTTTAAAAAAATGATTTTGAATGCCGGTTGTATTGGACCCATGTCTTATTCAATGGGGAGACAAATGATTGGTGGTAAGTGACTGAGGTAAGGATAGAATTTGTGTGGCTCATATTGAGCCACGTTACTTAATGTCACTGCCTCTATTTTGTAGGGTACCTACCCCACACTTTCACTTGGGGACATTTTTATAGTATTTTAAGCCTTACATTGTACTTACTCTAGTTTGTATGTTGGGGTTTTTTTATTGTTTATGATTTTGGTGGAGCATAAGCCTAGTGAATACAAACGTTGTTTGTAGTTTACCTAGGATTCCACTTTCACAAAATGTAAAAGAAAGGGTATGTCCTCAAAAAGACAAAGGCGCTATGCCTTGTCAAAATCATCATGTTCCATAAAAAATAATATTTTAACCCTTTATGTCTTAAGTACTGCCTACCTAGCAATAGGTTGTTTGAATTGAATTGTATATACAACAAATTATCAGTCCAATCTTGTATAATTTAATGGCCTTCATCTATCTTTAGATTAGACTTAATATGAAATTGTGTTTTATTTGGACTTGACATATGAAAATTGTATTTAATTTGTTCATCCAATCCATTTCTAGATGAGCTTTGACAAGGGTTGGTGTCATTTTAAATCAATAGAGAATACATTTGTTTCATTCATCTCATTGGCTTAGCCGTTCATTTTTTTTAAAATTTATATATTGATTTTTAATGGTTTTTTATATTATCTATTTGAATTTGGTATATATATTATTGTGCTTACAAAAAATAGATGGTATACTTATTACTATAATAAGTAGAAGAGAGGGTATATAAATGATTATAATAAGAGTGTCAATCTAATCTTCACTCTTTATTAAGTCTTAGAGGAACTATTAGTTTCTTTGGTTATTAAAAATGTGTTTTGTAGGAACATCAATGGAGAAAGATTTATTTCAATAGAATTATTCAATAAAAATCTTATCACATTTATTTATCATTAAGGGAAAAAATTAGGTTATAAGAGAGAAACTTTCATTTATATATGTAATAGTGAATTTTGTATATTTGTTCCAATTATCATTTAGTTTTGAGCTCATTTTAAGCTTGATTCATTCCCTAATTCTTATATAATCTCATGTTATATTCATTCATATTTTCATATATTCAATCTTATCCCAACCTCTATTCACATATATTTCCATATTCACCATATCATCAACCTAAATTTCTATGCACTTGTTCCTAATCTCAATATTTTGCATTCCATGACCCAAGTCAACTTACGATGTTTGGGTTCGATCCTAAGCTACTTGAGATTTAACCCAATATTTAAAAATAAAAAATTGTTAATTGTCGCCCTTTTCTAATATCCATCAAGAGTAAACTTCGTACACATTTGCATGAATTACTTTTATGCCAATATTTAAAGATATTTAATATGTAATTAATTCATGGGTTCAATCAAGGAGAAAACCATTCTAGAAATGCTTCAATTTGGGTCTTAAAATGAACACAACTAGATCAAAATCATAATTCCATCCCAATAAAAATAAAACCCATGCAATAAATAGAAAAATAAATTTATCACATGGAAAAATAAATTTATGTAAAATATATGTTCATCATAAAATTGAATAGTGCATTGAAATCACAGTTTTCATATTTCTAACACCTAGTCAAATCAAATATGATTCTTTTTAGTAATTATTAGGACTCAAAAATGAAAATACAAAGAACAAACCCTTATTAAATTTTAGAGATATTTCTATAAATGTAAAGAAATCAGAAAAATTCAATGATTTGTTCTAAAAATCATATTTGCAAAAAAATCTAAAAAATTAACTTAACTCCCTTAAGTTTGATTTTTTAGCATGATTTTTGGACAATAACCTCCTTAGGTGATTGCCAAACTTCTAAAAAAATCTATAAAAAATACAAGCCATTTTTGAGATATTTAAAAAAAATAAAAATTGAAATAACTCACTTATTATCAATGATACAAGAACAAAATTTTTACAGTATCCTCCTTAAATGATCCTACAAATTTTGTAATTTTTTAAGAAATTTTCAAAACCGTTTAAAAGATATTACCAAATCTTTAAGAAATAGGGTTTTGTGTTCAGCTTTCTTGAGATCATAGATCCTTGTAGGTTTACCTTCAAATTTCTTCATAAAAGCATTGAAATCTGCAATATTAACTTAGCAAAACCTATGAAAATAAATATTAAAGAGGGATAAATGTCACACTAGGTGTGGAAAAAATGTCAACATAAAATATAGATCAAAATGAAGATTTCAAATGAAACATTAAAACTTCAAATCTATATCAAATGTGACCTCATTTAGAGGAAGAAATCAAAAATATAAATGAATAAACTAAAAATAATTTACCCAATTTTGATTCTTGTTGTACCAATGGATGAAATTTGATTGCTTGAATTAGCGGCATGACATTGCAATGATAAAGGCAAGTGCGAGAAGTTGGGTCTACTTTTTGGCCAAAAAGTGGGTGTTTTTCCTAAAAACCAAAGTTTGTCATACTTGGAGTAAAAATTTGAAGCACTCACATAGAATTTTAAGAAAGTCTAGTAATACGAAATGTATGATTTTGAGTCTAGTTTTCAAATATATTATTTATCCTAATACCCAGATAATACAAATTAATTTTGTAGAGGAATGTACAAAAAAAACTTTTTTAAGTCACTTTTTAGGGCCATAACAAGCATGTGTACGAAAAAACATAATTCAACCTAAATAAAAGTATTTTTATAATTCATTTTAGGGAAAAATGTGTATTATAGTGAAGTTTCATGAATTTTTTTATAATTTTTTCTCAAATATACTTTTTTAATTAATTTTTTATTGGCCTTAATTTCTATTTTTGAAAACTCCTTGTGTACAAAAAACATAATTTGAGCTAAACTAATCATAAAATTATTATTTTTTAATATGTAAAGAATAATGTCTAGATTGATGACATTTTTTAAAAATTTAAAAATTAGAAGTTATTAAAAAAATACAAATACCTGACATTTCAAGTTTATGCACTAGTTTCCCCAAAAAAAATTAATAAACAGAAAATCAAGTCCAATTATAAAAAAATTACATATTTGAAAACTAGACATCGTCATCTATAATGGGTTTTAATTTTGTCAAAAAAAATTAAAAAATAATCGTAAACCATATTACTAAAGTCAAATATTCTCTTGTTGTTTTCATGATATTGTAATTTTAGGTCCAAGGACAAGGGTTGGATTTCCAAACCTAAAATAAAATCAAAACTATTAGGTTTAAAATTTCAAATTTTATCAAATGTGTACACTCTCCAATTTAATGCTTAATATTTTAAAAAGGGGTGAGAATATGATGTAAACATAAATAAGTAGCCATTTTAAAATGAAATAGGTACCCATTGTAAAAATGAATATGGGCACCCATTTCATATGGGTGGAAATTCAGGTTTTAGAGCTTGATCCTAAATAGGTACCCATTCCTATTAGATTTTATTTTAGTTCGACATTTCCACTAAAAGTGGGCCCATTAGCTTGCACTTATCCTTAAAATATATAAATGATTAAAAAAATTAGATTTTCCCATGTCATTCTCAATTGTTTAGTTATAATATAATTTTCACGAATTAGCATGCACCCAAAAAATTATTTAGACTAATAAGAATATTTTTAAAAGATAGCATTAACTTCATACAAGAGTATCATATCCAACACAAAGAAACTTCTTATCAACTAGAGCATTACATCCTCAAAAATTAAAGTATGAAATAAACAATAGTAACAAATTACAAGAAAAAAACTATTTATCAAAAACTTATAGAGCAACACCAAACATACCAGATAATGTAGTAAATTTATATTTAACCAACATGGAAGATAGTAAGGGGAAAGCTAGATGAATTTAACTAATTTGAGAGAGACGTGAAAGGAAGCTAGATTAGATACATACTAGTCCTATGAGAGAAATAATGCACATAAGAATATATCTATGCAAATTTAAGCATAATAATAACTAAGAGATAACAAAAGAAACCCTAGAAAAACTCTAAAAAAATCAAGCCTCTAAAGAATTCTCACTATATTACTCTTAATATAAATATTACGGTTTAACACAAAGTTCAAGCACTTTCAATATGAGATACAAGTTATTTTCAATTCTTTCATCTAGGGTCAATTTGATAGCTTACCCTTACTTTGAACTATCTATACAATAAGATGTTCCTCACATATTAATAACCCTCATCCATGTGCATTTATTTACAATAACATTGAATAATAGGAAAACACTAAGTGGTATTACACAATAATAAGTGTACAATAACTTTAGGGTTGTAAAATAATCACCTTGAAAAATGACCCAATTATTTTCTTGAGGATCCCTATATTTGTGTACCACTATCCATATAATTTCCCTAGCTAGGATGATGCCCTAGGATTGAATATTATGGATAAGTGTACAATCCATTAGGGTTGTAAAATATACAACACATTCTTAACAAGGAGTTAGGTAATCTAGTAGTAGGCTCATGTTTCCATTTTTGTGGAAAGTATAATTTCATCCCTAGTTCAATGATAACACATTTTTGGGAAGGAGTGGATCCTTCCATATTGATGATTGGCAATTTTTGTAAACTAGAAACACTAAGAACGTTATTGTGATGAACAACTCTCAACACATGGACATAGTTATGCACCCCTTTGTAAAATTCCTTATACTCAAATTTTCTCATGTAAATCCTTAATCTATTTGCATAGGGAGTTTAATCATTTTTCTATAGCATTCTTGATATGATTAAAATTAGAGTATTTAGATTATTCCCCAATCTCTAGTTAACTTATTTATTGACCCAAGAACATAAGATAATATCCTTTGTGGCTAAGAATTACTCAATCATACATATGTATATATCTCTTGAATTTCTACAATTTCCACTAGTTTAAACTTGAAGTCCTCTTCTACCATTTCCATCGTGCATTTGATCACTATATTTTCTAGATCCTTTGAGCCTAGAACATCTTTTATCATTTGGAGAGTTACACCATCACAAATATAGAAGGAGATATGACGCATCTTATTAGAGACACTCCAACATATGGCCTATGTTGGGAAAACATATTATCCACTATAGTTTGTACTGATAGAGGCAATGAGATGAAATGGTAGAGACAAGAGGGTGTGTGGAGAGAGAAATGATGAAAAACTCAATCAAGATAAGTGTTGATAAAATTTAAAAAATGTTGCATTTTGTTTGTAATAAGATAAGTAGTCTTTGAATAATAATGAGGAATTTTTATTTAATTTCAAGCCGAAAGTATGTAATT
Organism: Sequoia sempervirens; assembly: GCA_007258455.2. Taxonomy (NCBI): domain Eukaryota; kingdom Viridiplantae; phylum Streptophyta; class Pinopsida; order Cupressales; family Cupressaceae; genus Sequoia; species Sequoia sempervirens. The sequence continues at coordinate 642,905,842 of VDFB02281492.1, forward strand.
CTAGTTTTATGAAAAAACCTACATTATTTCTTAGCGAGTTACCCTTATATGATGAAGCCAGGTTGAAACAAATGAATATATGATAATTACTTACCAATATGATTCCTTTATAAAATTTTGTAGGGTTATTTATTAGACATTGTATTATAAATGTTAATTCCTTGAATTACTCTTTCTAGAGGATCTTCTTGACTATGATTTTTTACTATGATCATTATTTTTATAAAAACTTGAGCTTTACATATTTATGTGGTAATTGGCCTAATCTATACATAGGGTTATATATAGATGGATTGCTTCACCCTTCAATATTGTGAAACTTAAATCTATACCATTTTATTTTAGATGCTTGAATATATCATAATTTTGTGTAATATTTTTATCATAGGTTAAGTTGGTAAAGAGAGGAACATCTTTCAATATTTTGATTGGATTTATTTGGCCAACACAAGGAAACAATCTCTATCCATATTGTTGAGAAGATTCCCTCACCCATTTGTTTACCTACTTGGATCTCTTTATCTACTTCACTCATAAAAGGTAGGGCCACCCTTGAGTAGGATAAGTTTGTAGTGGAGTTTACCAAAGTTTTTTAGTTGGGACTTTGATAAAATTCCTTGATGGTATATATTCATCCATTACAACATGACGTTTCAATTTTTCAACTTCCTAGCACTTGAGATACCTTTATATTTAAATTTTTGGATGTACTTCATACATTCATTATGTATTTTTTAGAGATGAAATATTATTAATGAGATTAAATTCTTATAGGTATTAATTATTCTAACAAATGTTATGTAATAATAAAATTAAATTATGATCATTGATGTGATTTTTAAGTCTTATTTTTTTGTTGTTATATAAATTTGGATTCATTGTAAATTAGTCGTACTCTCTCTAATAATGAAATAGTGTCATCAGCATTTTATGGGAATGGTGAAATCCATTGTACTATATATTATTGGTTAGTTATAAGTAGTAAATGATGATGTCACTTAATTAATTATAATTACAATAATAATGTTGGATAAATATGGCAACAACCTACATATAATATTATCTTATTTTGAATGTCTCATTTATCAACACATCATCAATTAAGATATTCACATTTCAAATCAATTAATACATGACTAATGTTTTTATGGCACTTATGAGAAACTTTATAGTGTAACTCTTAGCTAGCAATTATAAGTTGTACATAAATAACATAGATTAAGATTTGGTAGCTTCTCTTAATTTGATGAGTTAGTAGGAATTTGATTCTCATTCCATTCTAGAAAATGATATAGGACTACTAAAAATTAATATTTTGGTACATGTTTCCTACTTTTGGTCAAATGGTTCTTATAGAAAAGCCTTATAGTTGATTAAATTGGACATGGGAGTTGAGTTTTCATGACCGACTTAACATCCATATTAAAGAATGAATGATTTTCTCATTGCTTTGGTAAATAGATTGATTAGATCCCCCTTTTTATCCTTGCTTCTCTACATTTTTTTTAAATAATAATCATGGGGGGAGAGTAATTTGATCAAAGTAATGGTACAATGCTTGACCATTCTTCTTTGAGGGATCTAGATCATTATGAAGTGGTGGTAAGACATCTTTGTTGGCTAGAAAATCTACAACTTAGTTTGCCTCATGGAAAACATGCCTAAAGTTGATGGTATCAAAATATCTTGAGTTTTTTTTTAATTTACCTTAATATGTAGTTTAGTTTCTTTCATCATCATATTGGTAACAAGGGAGTCATAGGTTCAACTTATAAAGCATTTATACTCAAAATGTGAACTAGCTTACAATCTTGATATGAACTAAATCTTAATCTTTTTTATTTGTTCTTAGGGAAATATACTTTACACTATCCATAACCAACATACCTTTCACATCTCAAATAATTTTTCTAGCATTGACTAACATTGGATTGTTCTTGGAGGCTACATCAAAAATTTAACTCTAAAACAATCATTGACAAGACTTAATATGTTCCAATTTTTTTCTAGATTAATTAGTGTGGGTTTGGTTTTGAGGTCTACACCCAATATAATTTGTTCACTAAGGACCAACGTGTCCACCATTGGACTTACAATCTAATATAATGTCGACTATGGACCAATTGTGAGATTGCTACTTGTAGAATGTGCTCTAATGCTAAGATGTTAGTTTGAGGATTCAAATTTGAGTTTCAATGGTGAGAACCCAAATGCTTAATTATTTGAGCACAACTCTCGCCTTTAACTATCTAATGCATTCTACTTACATGAGAATTTTTTACTCCTTTAATGAAGAATAAATATATTAATCTTATGAATACATTTAATTTAAATCATACGTAAGATGAATAAATATTTAAGAGAACGGTTTCATATATTGAACTAGTGTTTCATTTATAATGATATAAGAGAATAGATACTATTCTTCATATACTTTCACACCTTAACATTTAAGTTATATCATTTTGTTGACAATAGATGCATAAATTATTAATCTAATTCAACTTACTGTAAAAGACAAAGAAATATATTTTATTATATTGAGCAATTTAGTAATACAACAAATGACAACCATGAAAGATAACTGAAAATAAAAAAATAAAAAATCATCCATCATAAACAATAAATTTCCAAATCATACAAATTTACTAACAAAATTCATGTCCAGTACCAACCATAACACATAACAAAGACAACAGACTGAAGAATATCCACTCCTCTAAATTCATCCAAAACTCTTATCTATTACAATGTTGAACCTTTACACCCAAAAAAATGATTTAAAATCAATTCTTTATAAACTAAACATTCTCACTAATAGACCAATAATCACATGACACATTTATTTTAATAAAAACCATTTAAAACTTAAAAATGTCGGGAACACATCTAATAGGGACAAGATAGGCAAATTTCAACCACTCATCATGGTTTACACGTGGTGGACTCCTACATATGTTCCACTGTCTTTCATTTCAACCATTGGCTAAAGAACATCCATTTTCAACATTAAAAAACACAAGACCCCTCCTCGATATATAAGTCCTTATAAAATATAACCCATGGATCCCACATAAGCCTGATAATTTCCACCGGCCAGATTGTAACTTTGTGGTTGGTCATATTCCATGGGTCCCACATATTACAATAAATAATAACATGTCTTTCCCTACTCTAATGATAACCTTAGGAAATAAAAAATTCTTTATAAAGTGGCCGTTAAGGCTCAAACTTTTTATGTCTCTAGTGAACTCTAGTGCAATCATTTTCTTTCATTCTTTTAAATATGATTCATTTTTTCCTTTGTATTTTCACTTTGTTCGGTTGCTTTGTCTTGGTTCCACCTACTTGCTTTGCCTTCAAGATTGTTCTCTAGTGGTCTATCTGTATCTGACATTTTGAGCTTATCCAATGATGCTATTCCTCCAAAATTATTCTCAGTGGTCTAGTTGTATTGGACCCCTTTTTATTTCATACCCACATAAATGATTGAGGCACATGGATTCTACTCGGGCACATGGACTCTGATGTGGACACAACATTTGTGACTCACAAATGACCCATATGAGTTAAAATGACTCAAATGAATTAATATATATGAATCTTTATGTCATTGATTTTAAGGGAGCCTTACCTCATCACTCATGGATTATAAAGATTTTTTTATAGATTAAAAATATATTAGAAATTTAGTCCATACGGGTAGTGGAGTTGGTTTGGGCCATGGGTTTGCTCTCCATTGGTTTTGGGTTCAATTCTGCTCCCGGGTTTACCGGGTTGGCACTGGTTTGCGGACTATTGGATCCCCTGTAGAAGACTAGTCTCGCCTAAGCTCGCCCCCTTGAACATTAGACTAGGTCGCGAGGATAACCTTGTCGTTAATAAAAAGAAAAAGAAAAAGATATATTAGAAATCTATTAAAGATTTTAAATATGAAAAAATTACAAATTTTTTATAAAGACATTCCATTCAAAATATATGACAAAACTATTAGAATTTTTTAATGCTGTATTAACTTTTTATAAAAATTTAATAAGAACAAAACAGGGAAAAACACTTGGCATACAAATTTTGTCTGTAATGTAATTAAATCAATAGTTTATTTAAGATTCTATTTTGGCATGATCAATTGAAGTTCTTGAATACCACTTTGTCCCTTGACATGCAATTAATGTAATAATACTTTATTTAAGATAATATATTTTAGGTCATAGCATACCTCACTCTCTTTGAATAGTTTTCAATTTAATGTTATTTTATATTTATCTTGAAATAGGAGTAGCTTTTCTAAGGTAGAATAGTATTTTATTCATTCATCCTATCTTGATAAGATAAATTAATATGGGCGGTGCCATTTTAATCTTTTTTTAGCATTTGTTTAATCTCACCATCTTATCTTTGTGCTTTTGTTATTTTATTTTATTTTAGTGTCCCATAGAATGTTCACTTTTATTGTTTCTCTAGCATGTTCTAAGTTTATTTTTTATTTTTTTATTTTATAATCATTTTAAGGTCAAGCTTTTCTTTTGAGCAATCAAAAGGTTTTTAAATGTTAATATTTATTTGTGATTTTCTATTTGCTAATTTATTTTAAGTTATGATGTTTATTAATATTTATTGTATAGTTTTTTAGTCAAAAGTATTGACTAATATTTATAATGAATAGTTTATTTATGAGTATAAATGATTATTCAACATTTATTGCATTTAGATGATGTTTACAAGAGTAAAGTATTAAGACTTTTTAAAAGATTGTTTATTTCAATATCACTTTGAATCAAGCACATTTAACTATGGTGTTTTGTCTTAGATCAAGCCTACTTAGCTTGCTATTTTATTTGCAAAACCTTCAATGAGTGTTGTGCCTTATGAACCATTCATTAAAGAGCTCATTTAGCTCAACAATTGACAAGACAATGGGTGTAGGGGCACTTCCCCAATAAAATAAAATAAAATATAAAATGTGATAATTTAGCTCATTAATTGACAAGGGTTATAGGGGCCATGGGGATCACCTAGATTGTGATGCTTCATAGATCTACAATATGAACAAGACAAAGGGTGTAATAAAATACAATTAATGTGATAAAGGAGAGCATGAACAAAGATGTCTCTCGAAGGGTTTGTATAGTATTTATGCCATTTAATATCATATAAAGGTGAATAATGGGGGTCACCAAGTTTGTGATGCCTCAAAAATCTATAATATGAAGTTGGAAATTGGCTAGGGGGCTCTTCCTACTAAAGTGAGAGTGATGGATATAGGAAATAATTAATCTAAAATGAGCCCGTCTAGTAGACATGTCTTTGGAAAGACCAACAAAATTCAAAAATCTTGTGCAAGAAGAGAGAAAGACATCTCTAATTAACGCAAACCGTGAGAGCTTGAAAAGAACCAAGTGAATGTTCAAGGAGATAAAAAATATCATTGATCTCATAATAGAGAGATCATTTAAATATAAAATGTTCTTCGGTCTCTAGTTATATCTAGCAAATATGACACCCCTAAGGAATATGGTGGTATGTCTCAATGCAAAGTTGGTTGGAGTAAACTTTGAGTTGTACAAAGAGGAAAATTTAAGCTACAAGGTAGTTGGAGTATAGCATATCCTAAGGGGAGATGAGTGCATCACTAAACTAGAAGATGAAGTTTTGAAGAGGTTGGCTTTATAGGTGTTATCTAGTTGGACTAAAGGTATGCTCTACAAATCTTAGTATGAACACCCTTATCTCCCCCTTCGAGAGATCATGAACATTCACTAAAAAACTCTATGAAGGTGGTCTTGCAATATCAAGGTTCATGAGCCATAGGAAGGAGGATGCTTTTGCATACCAATAAGACTCAAGCCAAATATCTTTGAATGCCATAAAGGATCTAAGAGCAAGACAAGGATATTTGAGATGATCAATCTAGGAGGTGGGTATTAGTCTCAACCTATGTATCATAGTCACCACATAAAATAAAATTGAAGTAATAAAAGGAGTTCTGCCAAATTTTATAATGATGATGGTTTGAGGAACCAATCTGTTAACATGGATATGTTTTGATATCATCATAACCAACACTCTCTTCATATAACTTCAATCCATATCCTGAAGGTATGGCCCTAATTTGACAACCACATAAAAAGGTAGGCATGAACAATGATTAAAATAGATAAATATTTATTTCAATGTCCTACAATGAAACTTGAAAGCATTGTTTTTTCAAGGTTGTAAGGCTAAAATATCTATTCCTTAATCTCAGTTCAACAACTAGAGTTAAGCTAAAGTGTGGGCCAGAGAAGAGGATTTCTAGGTAAAAATATGAAACAACCTCAACCTTCTCATCTTTATAAGTGAGAATCGCCTCAAGGATAGTCTTTTTGAAAATGTTAAGAGCCATAACTTTGTTTTTCCCCATATTAACCTAAAGTTAACGCTCATCACAAAACATAGTTAAAATATCAAGTTGTCTCTAGAGACCCCTCACTTAATGAGACATTGGGATAATGTAATTTATAAATTGGATAATAACAATAGACTTTGAAGAGAAAACAACCTTTTGTTCCACCAAGTGACATTTGATATTATTTATTTTGGTTCATTAATATAGAGCCCCAAAAATGAAGGAGAGAGTGAAGAACCTTGTTTAACACCTACGACACTCTAAACCTCCTTTGTTTCACCTATACCCTTGCAACAATAGACTCATGAAATGTCAATGCTAATAAACCTCTAGAGGTGGAGGACCCAATTCCTTAAGCTTGTCCACAAGCAAGTGACATGGGACCAAGTCAAATGTCTTATAAAAATCCATAAAGAAATAAAAAACTCCACACCTTTTTGCTCTAACCTCAGCAATAATAATTGTTAAGATGGAAATGCGATCCATGGTATGATGGTTCCTCCTACTTTCCACTTGTCCTTTGGCATTGAGCTTTTTATCTCTACCCTTCTAAAAGATGTGGATTTCTAAAATTGTGAAAAAGATACTTAGCCAAAGTTGTGGTCAACCAAATAGCATCATTATGATATTTAGATTTATGGATAGGATGTGTTAGGAACCTTTCAATAAATCATAAAATCCATCCATGTCTCGATCCATTCTATAATTTTTCCCTCCCTTCTCTGGATTTTGTCTAGTGTTCATCAAGAACCCTAAATATTCTAAGTGTTTTAGATGTTCTATGTGTTTCTTGGCACCCAACACCTAGTTTCAAACCTTGAAAGATTCGCCAATGTTTCTTGCAAAGTTTTCGTAGATGGTTATGTCTATTTCTTCAAGCTTGTTGGCTCCCAATGCCTAGTTTTCAACCTGATCAGGTTTGTTGACATTCTTTTGGTTCTTTTTCTATTCCATGTTTGTGTTTATGCCAAGTATTCGTTGGCTCTATGGCATGGTTCTAGAAGGAGCCCAATGGGCTTTTCAAAGACTTACAAAATAAGTGATGTGTTCATCAGCGAGGTGACTGTAGTTTTTAACTGCGTCTTGATAACTGATGTGATTATTGAAACTTGGTTGTGTTCCAATCAGCAAGTACGCAGTGTTTGTCAATATGTGGCTTTGGTTTCATCACCTTGCCTAGGCACTGATATTAGAGGTGGCAAGTGTGTATCAGTTGCATCCTGTGGTTCTAAAATCACACTCGTGCACCCATGAAGGAGAAGGTGCTCAAAAGGGATTAGACAACTGTTCATCGACTTTCCCAATCTAGTTTGCAATCCTTCCACAGTTCTGACATATGTTAAAATGAGGAGGTGATAACTGAAAAAAGGTAATTGTGGATTTGAGGTATTGGAGAGGGTTTTCTAACTCGACTATTAGATTTTGTGAAATCATTGACATGATTTTGAAGAATAAAAGTCTTGATGAGTTGTTCTTTTAGCTGCGCATTGCTGTTGTAATTTGTGTTTTACTGTTATGTTAGTTGCATCTCTTTGTGGCTTGTTAGCCCGCTTTGTTTAGTATGGCTGGACTATTGTTTGTAATTTCTCATTCTAGACAGCCTTTGGTTGCCATTCTTTATGTATTATTTTGCTTTGATTCAATAAAAAAAATTAAACTAAATAAGACACCAAATAAAAAAATGATGTCACACCCTTTCTCCTAGATGCATTCATGCCATAAATGCTTTTACTTTCCTCAACTACCTCTTGTAGTTTGCTCAATTTGAGGCACCCATATTTTGGGTGGGAGTGTTTTGTGGCCATTAATATTCTCTCAACACTATGCTGGGTGTGGGATTTATGATGGGGATATATATGCAGGGATTTAATTCATAAAATGGGGGTTAGTCTTTGTTATTTTCATATGGATATAGGTGTTGAACTCGTCGAGGGTTACAAAGTCAACTAGTCTAGTACATTTTAAGCAGCATTTTCATGTTTCTTTAGGGCTTTGTAATTTTTATATGGGATCATTATATGAATGTCTTCATCTACACTTTCAAGGAAATCTTGAATCAGTTAGTGTTTCTCTTATTACACTTGTTAGTATGATTGTAATGCAAATTTGATAAATATAACATTTTAATTCATTACAAACCTTGTAATGGTCTCTTGTGCATTTTGTAAGAATTTTTGTACTGTGTTGATGGATTAGTGATCATTCATTTATTTTCCAATTTATTGTTTATTATGGTAAGTTGTGACTCTGTACCCAATGAATAGGCATTAGTTTTGGAAATATTTGACCAATCAAACTCTCTAAAATAAAACAAATCTTTAACTAGTAGTTTATGATTAGAAGTAGGTTTTTATGCATTTCATGATTTGATGTATAACCATAAAAATATTTTAAGTAAGCCTTCAAAGAATTCATTTTTAGTGAATTGTATTGCACATGTCTTATCAAATATCAAAAGAGGTCATATGGAGCCATTTAATCTTGGTCTAGTGACCAATATAGGGTCAAGTGAACATTTGGGTATAGCTACTGATTATTACAATTATGTTATATTGAATTGATTTGCAAGCCTATTGAGGACACCTCTAGGAATACCCTCCTAGATCTAGTTGATTTTGAAGTGTAGGAGGTGTTAGATCTTAAAATAACTACTCCACTTCTTAGAACATGTAATACTCATAAGGCCAAGGTTCATCATGTGGGTAGAATAGTTCATCAAAATAATTATAGAGGATCTTAAGCTAAATCAACAAGAGTCAGTAGTGGGAAATTTTATGGCAACACATGCAGATAACCAAAAATTTGAAACCCACATTTAGGAAAAACTTTAGCCAACTTTGGACCTTCAAGGAATAATTCATGCAAGATGACCCATGTATGATTTCTCTAATTGATTATCATATGTGTGAAGGATAAAAGCAAGAACATGTGAAGGGATTCAAGAAAAAGGAAAATGGACTTGAATCTCAATAATGGCTCTAGTGTGGGATGTGTGCCTCTTGTAGGCACAACGAGAACTGAGAATCTTTGGGTAGACCAGTGAAATATTCAAAATTATAAAGCACCATCCCGATCCTCAAGGAAACAAGACTACTTGTAGAAGAAAACAAAATGATAGATTCATCCTTGACTCATCATTCAAAACTCTTGAGTTGCATAACCTATGAAAAGTAATGCTTCAAATGTTGTCCAAGCATAGACAACGCCATCAAATTGCCTTCAAGATATATGAGACAGTATACATTTAGCTCGTACCTCTTAGCTACTCCATAAGGCCCAAGCCAAAAAGGATCAGATTTTTCATACTTCCCCTTTATCCTCAAACTTGGAATTCCAAAGAAGAACTAAATCAGTCCAACTTGATTTTTTTAGTGGCTAATATTCACCGTTTGGTTAATAATTGAAATTTGGGAATTAAAGTTTAGCTAATAGTTCAAGCTATGAGGGGACTTGAATCACCACATTTTTACAAAATTTTATTTTAGTTTTATTTAAATTCCCAGAGTGTTTATTTAATTAAACTTTTTGACTCAAGAATTTTCCACAGTATTTGATACATGATTAGATCAGATTCACCTAAATTTTATAATTTATTGTAGAAATCCAAATTAATTCACTGATAATATATCATAATTATTAGTTACTTTAGGGCCATATCACCAAGATTTAGTTACAACCATTGATTTATAATATAATTTAATGGTCCTCGTTGTATTCTGTGAGGTAAAATATAGCCACAATTTGCAATGCTCATGGGGACCGAAATTTATTTTGGATCATTGATCTCAATGGAGATCAACGATCCAAAATCCATTTTGGGCCCCACATGTGAGCATTACAAACTGTAGGGACATTTTACCTTGCAGATTACAACAAGGGCTATTAGATTATATTTTAAATCAACGTTGGCAATTAATATTATAGACTCTACCCCTTAAATCCACCAATCATTTCCACCTTTGAGCCCCTACTTTTCCATGAGAATTTATTTTTTAAATGGAAATATTTGCCATGGTAATTAATTCATTTTCCTATAATTTTTCAAGATTTTCCAATATTTTCTACAAAACTTTAGTGATGTAAAAAATATTGCTAATAAAATTAATATTTTTTTCAAAAAAAGGAAATATTTGTCATAGAAATTAATATTTTTTTCCAAAAAATGAAAGATTCGCCAAGATTTTGAATCTTTTTTTGGGTGGAGTTTCTTAAATTTATCACTAGAAATCACCAACTTGAAATTCTCTTGGTAATGCCTTTCTATCATGAAATATTTTCATGATATGTATATGTTGAATTATTTTTTCATTGGTTGCACTTCTTGTTTCATCTAACTCAATCAAGGCCATTATTTTGTATGAAAATACATCACACTGATCCTCACCCGTGCCTTGTAATAACTTATATACAAGCATCCTTAAAATGATTATAGGCATCTTCACCTCAACTCCATAAACTAATTCAAATGGTTTGCATCCAACAACCTGTTTGATAGTAACCTGATGATGCAAAGTAGGGTGGAGGTGCTCAATCCAATCACAATTCAACAACCTTTTCAATTTGGAAACCCTAACTTGGTGTTTTGTTCACAATTTCTTCAATCTTGCTTGTAGCACTCCAAACAGTGTATTTTCATCATATATTTTAGAGAAGGCCTCAAACCAAAGAATTGCATATCATTTAGGATACCCTTTATACCATTTACAAACATATCAAATTTGCATATGTAGTTGTCTTGTAACATCACCTTCTTATTTTGACTACTACACTACCCTTAAGCCTAATCCTCTAGGCCTATTTTACAAAGCAACTATGTGACTTTCCCTCTCCAAAGTACAAAACTTCATTCCAATACTTTAACCAGGTAACATGGGGTCTGAAACAACAACTTTCATCAACTGGAACATCCACAAATTCATCAATTATTAAAACCCTACTTCTAACGTCTACTCCTAAGCCTAATACATTGAGATATTAGGCTAGGGCTCAATCAAAGACTACTCTACCTCCATCCCCTACATCTACAAACCCTACAAACATGAAAAGAAACCTAAATAATTCCATTCCACTAATTTGCAGCAATTTCCATCAGTGGAATGGTTCAATATTCCATTTTTTCTATCAAAACCCTCTTGGCTTAGGGTTTCAGTCTGCTTTTAGCAAATTGGCTCTAAAATCCTTCAAACCTTATGAAATAAATTCAAATAAAAACCAAAACAAAGTTAATTCATGTCTCCATCAGTTCCAATGCACTTTAGTTCATTTACTCACAGTATAGAACGTACAATTCCCTGTAGCAACAAGGAAACAACAAAATTTGTAGAAAAACAGAGTTTATTACTATGGTTTGATCTCCACAACACACCAAAAGAATGCCTCAAACTCCTCAAGGAATATTTATACTTTCCCAACCAAAAACCAATGGCCTCAAACTTTTTTTTGAATATGTGACCGTTCAACTTCCAAAAACAACAAAAAGTGCAAAGTTGTTGATGCAGCATTTGCAACATTTACAAAATACGACAACTCTTGACTCAACGGACCCCACATGACATAAAAAAATTACCCATGGTCTAAATAGACCTTATTACGTCAAAATGATTCAAAACACCAAAAGACCTAACATCTAACACCTTATGACATGATGAAGCTAGGTGCCCCTGCACTATACACCCGGGGAGGACAAAATCTCAAGTCCCACTTGAGATCAAATCTTGTACTGTGGTACCATGTTTCTTGATATCTTCTTATGTCATCCATGTCACATCTTCATTAGGGAGACCTTACCATTTCACTAGGTATTTATTATACACCTTATGCCTAGTTCTCTTTGCTTCTTTTGTGTCCAAAATGCTTTCAAGCTTCAATGGTTGACTTGGTGGTAAGTCCTTGACCCAATCTTCATCTTGAACTCCTAATGCACCTGCAATCACAGATCCTTTAAAAGGATAAAGGTTAGAAACATTGAGAATTGGAGAGATAGCCACTCTAGGAGGGAGTTCTATCTCATAGGCATTTGCACCAAATTTGTGGACCACCCTACATGGCCCAATCTTCTTCATCTGCAACTTTGTATATTTCCCCTTTCATAGCCTTTCTCTCCTCAAATGAGCCAATACCAAGTCTCCCACTTTGAATTGAACCTCTCTTCTCTTCAAATCTACATGTTGCTTGTATTTTTCCACACTCTTTTAAAGGTTTTCTTTCACTTGCTAATGTATGTCCTTCATTGCAACTACAAATTCCTCTCCTTCAATAGTCTGTCTCTCCATGCCACTCAAATCTCTGATCTCAAACACTCCCCTTGGCTTCAATCCATATACAATTTCAAATGGGCTCTTTCCAACACTTCTATTGACAGAGTCATTATATGTAAACTCGGCTTGGGGAAGAATTAGATCCCATTATTGTGAATGCTCTTTTGTCAAACATCTAAGAAGATTCCCAAGGCTCCTATTGACAACTTCATTTTTCCCATGTGTTTGTGGATGATAAGCAGAGCTAAAGGTCAAGTTTGTTCCCAACTTCTTCCAAAGAGTCCTCCAAAAGTGACCCACAAACTTACTATCTCTGTCAGAAAGAATTGTCAATGGTAAGCCATGAATTCTAACCACCTCCTTGAAAAATAACCCAGCAATGTATGAGGCATCATTTGTGCATTTACAGGGTATAAAATGAGACAATTCGCTAAAACAGTCTACAACCACAAACACACTATCAAACCCCCTCTGAGTTTTGGGTAAACCCAACACAAAATCCATGTTGATGGATTCCTATGGCCGATTTGGGATTGGCAATGGCTGGTAAAGACCTGCATTTGTACTAGAACCCTTTGCTTTTTCACAAACAACACAATTTTCAACAAACTTTATGATATCACTTTGCATCTTTGGCCAATGATAATATCTTCTTACTTGCTCCAAAGTTTTATCCACACCAAAGTGACCCCCTAAGCTGCCACAATGCTCCTCTTTAATCAGATTAGTCCTCATAGAGCATTTAGGAATACATAACTAAGCACCCTTAAACAATAAGCCATCTTGTATCAAGAAATCAAAATATTCTTCATGGAAAGTGCCATTGGATTGATTAGAAATAGCATAAACATCCTTGAAATCACCATCTCCTTCATACATACCTTTCAAAGCATCAATACCTACACTTTGGAGTTGAATTTCTTGCACAAATATTTGTCTTTTTCTCAAAGCATCTACCACCTTGTTTGACTGCCCTTTTTTTTATGGTAAAGGTGAAGCTTTGGAGGTACTCCACCCACTTCACATGTTTGCGGTTGAGTTTATCTTGGTTGTTCAAGAAACTCAAAGCATGATTGTCAGTAAATAAATAAATTCCTCAGGAAGGATATAGTGTCTCCACTTTTTCAATGCTTGGACCATGGCATACAATTCTGAGTCATAAGAAGAGTACTTCTTTGCTTCATTGAGTTTCTCACTGAAAATGCTACAAGTATACCCTCTTGACTCAAGACTACTCCAATTGCACACCCACTTGCATCACATTCAATTGTGAACACCTTATTGAAATCAGGTAATGCTAAGATGGGTTGTTGTGCTATCTTTTGTTTTAGAATTTGAAATCTTTTTTCTGCCTCATCAGGCCACACAAACCTTTTCCTTTTATCCCCCTTGATTGTATCAATGATTGGAGAGCAAATATGACTGAAATTCCTCACAAATTTTCTATAAAAGCTAGCTAGACTATGGAAACTTCTTACCTCACTGACTAAAGTTGGAGTACAGGCCAATTCAAAATTACTTCTACCTTATTGGGGTCCATCTTCAAAGTGCCTTTTGAAATCACAAAACCAAGATAAACCAACTCCTCTTTCATGAATTCACACTTTTTCAAATTGATCATCAACCTTTCTTCATTCAACCTCTTCAACACCATGTCCAAATGCTACAAGTGTTCCTCTTTAGTCTTATTAAACACAAGAATATCATCCAAGTATACAACTACAAACTTACCTATGAAAGGATTCAAAACTTCATTCATTAGTCTCATAAAAGTGCTTGGTGCATTTGAAAGCCCAAATGGCATTACCATCCATTCATACAACCCCTCATTAGTTTTGAAGGAAATTTTCCACTCATCCCATTCTCTTATCCTAATTTGGTGGTAGCCACTTTTAAGGCCAATCTTTGAAAAGCAACAAGCTCCTCCTAAATAGTCCATCAAATCCTCCATTCTTGGTAGGGGAAACCTATGCAGGTTATAGTTATCTTGTTAATTTCCCTTGAATCGGTGCACATTCTCCAATCTCCACCTTTTTTAGGTGCCAACACAGTAGGGGCAACACATGGACTTAAGCTTTCTCTTATGAGACCTTTATCAAACAATTCTTGTATTTGTTTCCTTATCTCTTCATTTTGTTGAGTCATTTTTTATGTAGCCTTATTGGGTAGGTTTGCTCATGGTATAAAGCCTATGTGGTGGCTCACATCCCTTACGTTGGAATCAAGGAACACTGAGAGGGGGGGTGAATCAATGTTATGCAAAATTTAACTTTATTAATTTGATCTTTAAACCACTTACAACATTGAACCAAAAGAAAGATGCAAGAACACAAAGCAATCAACCACAACACCATAACACAGATTTTTACATGGAAATCCTATTAGGGGAAAAACCATGATGGAAGGCCAATCCACAATATGCATATACTCAAATATAAGTGTTTACAAAAGGAATGCACATGCATTCGGGCACACTGCCTAGAGCTTACTGCTCAAATAAAAAATAAAGACGAGCACTGTCTTACAAAAAATTTGGATTACATCTAGAAGATTTGAACTGAAAGAAAAGCATCTAATAATTCCTGATTACAGTTCCGGTTAAGCACATCAATCGCATTCTTGGCCTTCTGTCAGATTATGCTCTTCTTCTCTGTTTGCTTTAATTTGGATCACAAATCCTTTTATGCACAAGTGAAACTGTGCATAATTGCTTCACAACCCTTTTGACTTTTACAACATACATCAACACACTTCGTACATACATACAAATGATATAAATGATCGCTTATATATATATATATATCCGCAACTAAATATTTAATCAACCACATGTCAATTTCAATAAAACATAAAATATTTACAAACCGTCGGCTCAATCTATAGATAATTTTCAATGCGCATCAACCAAAGTCGGCTTCAACATAGTGAAGACCCAAAACAACATGATAGAGCACAAAATACTTCAAACAATTACTCCTCGAAGATCCACAACACACTATATTCACTTAGTCGGCCTTCTTGCACTGTTAGACTGAAAATCAATCAACCGGATCTTCTAACTTTCACACCAATCGATACAAGGCTCTATGATTCAAGGATAACATAGATCATACATCGAAATATCTTCCCTAAGATCCACAACTCAAAATGATAATAGAAAATTGCATATGAATCAATAAACACAACTCTGTCGGATACTCTGTTCTGACTTGATAGTTAATCACAAAACTTCAATTTGACTTTCGATAGAAGCAACTACTGAAGTGTGAATCGAATAACTAACTAGGGTTGCCATCAATGACAACACCAAATGACATGTGTAGTGTCTCTTGCCAACACCTTATAGGTGGTAAAGAACTAGGAAGCTCATCTACAACAATATCTTGGTACTTGTTCAACAAGGCTTGGACTTCCTTAGGCACATTTTCAACCTTGGTTTTTGTCATAACAGATTTAGGTCTGATTATAATTGCATACCCTTGTCCACCTTCTTTCATAGTTTTCAAGAATTCTTTTTCCCCAACCAACATGACATTTGACCCAACTTTTGTGTCTACATTTTCACCTTGCAAAGGGGTGAGAGTAAATGAAACTCCATCCTTTTCAATCACATATGTATTTTTCTGTTCATCATGTTTAACATCCCACTACGCAACCCCAAAGGGTAAGAGCCAAAAGAAGACAAGATAACTTTTTTTTTTTTAAATGAAAAATAACCTATACAAAAGGCAGTTGTCGATACTATACATCAACAACATACATGGGCAAGCATGGCCGAATGTACAACCAAGAGGAGAGGACTGATTTACCCTCTAGAGAAAATCCGAACAAGAGCAAACAGGATAGCTCTAAAAATTTTGCTCTAGAACTTCCTACTCCGGAACTTTTTTGCGCTAGTGATCCAAAACTTTCTGCATAGGTGTTCCAGAACTTTCTGTTGCAGTGCTCTGGAACTTTCTGCTTCAGAAATTTTTGTGTTGGTGCTCCGGAACTTTCTGTTGTAACATCACAAAACACATACAGAAAGCTCTGATGCGCTGAAACTTTTGCAAACTATTACATGAAGGAAATATACAGCCAAAGCTCTGATTTTTGCATGAAAACTTCTAAAAGAAAAGCCATAATGATCATCATAGTACAAGTGAGTCCAATACCAACACCAAAACCCGTAAGCCAAATATAAAACATCACATTTCTTCTCGTTAATTTATATGATTTCATCTTCGAGAGAGAGAGTACAATATACATAAAGGAATATTCATGAGTACAATGGCATAGCCAAGAATAAGATACATCAACTGATAAAATAAATACAAGAGAGAACACCTCCAACTGATGCTCCAATAACCTGTACATTGGTCCCCAATGGTGGTGGCAAAGCCTCCCTACCATGTGGACTCAAAAGATACCACCCCCCCATGCTCAGAGGTAGCCACAAGGCCCAAACAGAGATAACAAGGCAAGGGTAACATATGGCCAACACTCACATCAGACACAGAGAAAACACAAAAGATAATGCATTAAAACCAATGTCACATGGGGATGCTCATACAATAGTATGTCAAGTACTACTCACGACTACTGAGGTACTAGGTACTAGAGTGCAAATCAGATGGAGTGTCATCATGCGTGCTCAAAGATATGGCACCACACAAAATCAAGTACACCTCTCCTACAGATGTGGAGACTCAATCGTGCCCGAATCAACACCCCTAGATAGGCCTTCTCGAGTGCATCCTTAGCCTTTACAAGCGCTCAAGACCATGCTCGAGGACTCATTATCTTATTAGTGTTTTACCCCATTGTTTTTATTTAGTTATCACTAGTTCACAATAACACTACTACTAGTTCCCCTGGCAACCACCTACAGCCCTGGGCCCATAGAGAGCCACTCCATAAGACCACTCTAATCACCTAGACCTAAGCCCATCTCGTTTAACCAAATGAGGAATCCATAGCAAATATGAAACAATGAAAAAGCCACTAAAATCCATCATTAAAACCTTTTAAAACAGTCAAGCAACATTGCTACTAAATCATTTAAATAATTGATCACATACGCTAACAAGAAGATCAAATACCATTAACTTCATAAAAAGAAAACAATCATATAATCGATATTAACCTCATTAAATCATGTCGCAAAGCCACTTTTAAAATAATTAAAACTACTAAGTAACAGTGGCACAAAACACGGTTTCAGTTGTTCAAACGAATGAGAAAAAGGCATAAAAATTCAAAGTGCCCAGATCTAAAATTGGAGCTTGACCCAATTTATATTTTGACGTTTCTAGTTGGATTCCACCTTTGGTTTCTAAGTTTATGAAAAAAAAAAAGTTGTTCAGAAAAAATGCATTTTTTATGCCAAATTGGGCCAAAACATGAAAATTAAAAGTGCCCGGATTTAAAATTGGAATAAGACCCAATTGAGATATGGGCATTCCTATATGAAATCCACCTTTAGTTTGAATTTATAATAGGTGGTTAAATAGCAGCATCAAAAAAACGTGTTTACACAAGCTAGGCAAAATAAACATGAAAAATGAAAGTGCCCAAATTAAAAATCAGACAATGACCTAGTTGAGATATAGGCGTTTCTACATGGAATCCCCATTTATTTTTCATTTGTGATAGGTGGTTAATGAGGAAAAATAAAAAATGTGTTTTACCAAGTGGCACAAATTTTGACCAAAAATGAAAGTATTCCAAATTCATTTTGGACTCCAACCCAGTTGAGATTTGGGCATTTTTCAGGTGAAACTCATAGTTGGATTTGAGTTTAAACTAAGATATTTGTATAGATTTAGAAAATATTCAGACTTTCCCCAAAAATAAATACCATAACCAGGCTGAAAAGAAAACTCAGCAACCAAAATGCCATGACAACACCCAGAGCAGCCAAGACTCCCAAAACATTTAAACATACTCATGCATACATTTCTAACTCGGAAATTCAAGGAAAACACAAAAGAATGCCTCAAATCTTCCCCAAATGTGAAGTGAAGAAATGCTTTGTTAGCAAGGCACGACGAGATTCCAAAATGGAGCAGCAAGACAACAAAGCTATGTCGAACCTTCGGAGTCACTGCCTGTTAGAGTAATAAGTTATTATGCTTAATTAATTACATCATATTGATTAATTAATTAAGTCACTTATTCCTCTTTATTACTTAAGCTAAACTTAGGCACATTAATAATTAATTAATTATTAATTATTAAGTGTGCACACTAGGGTTTCATTTAGGGTTTCTTGATCTCCTTCATAAGGATTGATCACTTTTGTAATCATGGATTCTCTTAATGCATTTTTACAGAGAGGTTTACAGAGAACATCTTTTTCGGTTCTTCATATCTTTTGCATGTGAAAAGAGTATGCAAGTGCAAATGCAGGTGATCGAGCTTCCACTGCCCACAAATTTCTTCTCAAAAATTCTCCATGTCTTTCCCAACTCAGCTACCCAAATCGTGGGGTTTTCTCCTCCCCAAAACAAAACTTTTCTTCTCCAAAAAGATAACTCCCCCCAAAACAATATATATATATATTTATCAATGACAAGGCTGCCCATTTTCTTTTAACTAAACTCGTCAACACAAAAAATGAAATAAAACATTTAATTAAATAAACTATTAAAGCTCTCCAAAGCAATTAATTAAAATCACTAAATATGCAACATTTTTTATTACACATAAAAATAATAATTAAAATCCAACATTAAAATACACACAAGCTCCCCAATAAGATTTAAATAAGATTATAAGAGCTCACAAAAATGCTTAATAAAATCATTTAAAATTACTAAATGAAATATATCATTCTCTCAAATGATCAATAAAAATCACTTAAAATAACATATTTACAACCTCATGGATATAACCATTCAAATCTTCAATTAAGAAAACACTATAAAATACTATATATGAAACCATGTCATAACACCGACAACCAAAATAAAGCCACATAACAAATTAATGAAAACCATGACAAAATACCTCAACAAAACATACTGGTAAACCACATGCGATTGAAAGGTGCTTCGGACATTACCGTTAGGTAATTGGACGATAAGACAACAATATGAGAACATCACACTAATAAGGTACAGAGGGCAAGGGTAGGGGACGTTTGGCCTATAACTACCTCTAGTAACCACCATCAAAGAATGCGAGTACGCTCAAGTCTGTGGATCCAGGCGGAGTCGATACTTAGTACCTGCATCACTCCACTCACACGTCAAAGTACATGTGCATTTACCATATATCATATAGTTGAAGCAACATCAGTCATCAGGAAGAGGTCATGATATCGTAAGCCTCTCGGATACGAGTGCTACGACATCATCCCTTTCCTGTCCATAATCATACAAAAGCAATGATAACAATATATAAACATATAAGCGTGTAATCGAGAATAATAACTAATCATGATATCATTTCTCATAATCATCAATGTCTAATCTCATTATAACAACATTTAATAGTTAGAATACCAAATCAAAATCAAAATGCTATCTTACCTAGGCTAGAGTTAAAGAGGTGTTACATCCTCCCTCCCTTAGATTTTTCTTACTCTTGGAAGTCATGTAAATTCAATATGCAACCATGTCACACATTAGTACTCAAAATCTAATAATCAACATTAAAATATTGTACTTCATCCCAAAGATGAGAAATATAATATACATCATTCCTCACTGAACGAAATAAAAAGGACATCCTTTTAACATTCACCTTTCTAAGAATCATTATCAATATATTGACATATGGCTTACTCATAAGGTCTCAACATGAAACAAAATAACATGGTTAATCTTGCTAACATCACATGTGTCATAGTTCTCAAAATAAGCATTTATTTTAACATCTACATTCATTCAAGGATAGGTTAAGATACACATTAATTTCCACTAAGAATAGGGTAAATAAGATGCATAAGCACTCAATTCTTTCCAAAACATCATTTTTTGCAACAATATTTATTTTTTACACACTTCCAATCTCACACATTATAACATATTTGGCATCATTTTCGACAAAATATAACAATTTACACTTTCTAAAGCATAATAAGCCAACTTTTGAACTTTTCATATGTAACCATATCCAAGATGAAACATGCATTTATACATATATGCATACTTAGATCACTGGGAATCACATCACAAGGGTACACAAGGGTCCATTTGGACACCGGTAAGCAACATAATAATCCATGAGCGAAGAGCCAATATCCATCTCACATAATCCATACCTCACACTTAGCAGTTTGATGGTGCTAGGCCACACACACACGATGAGACCATCCAAACAAGACCATGATGACCTATCTCTTGTTGAATAAAGTGGTTAGCCTCCAAGAGATAGTCATCACACATAGGTGGGTAGTGGGTCCTAGCTGTGTAACAGCATCACATACCCCCATCCTCAAAATTCCTGGAGTCTACTTCCTCGTATACACTCAACCGAGTCCAGCTCTCCTGTTCCCGATGAGGAATCACATTACAACACAAGACCAACATTTGAAAACAACAAATAGAAAACTAGTTTAGCCACCAAAGATCATAAATAAATATCGAATAAAGGTTCAATTGTAGCAATAAATGTACGCAATTTCAACACTAAATCATATGTAACCATGAGGGCTACGTGCAAATAATATCATAAGGTGTGGCTAAACCATCACAAACAAGATAAATAAAAAAATTTCCGGTCCTCACAATCAAAGTGAAAGTCATCAATAACCAAAAGAAGATTCACAATTTTCAAAATGGCACAATACATAACTATGTGACTAAACTAGCCACCAAACGAGAGAGGAGGGAACAACGTCTGACTATCACAATAGCCCCTCATGTGGTGTGGAGTGAGCACACCAACCATATGGCATGAGGTGTACTCCTTGGTTACACCCCACATCGCATCATCATGTGGCATGGACTCGCTAAGTGGCCCATGCACTCCTTGGTTGCCCGCATGGGATGTGCACCTCGACCACATCCCGCACCGTGTCTCAGTGCAGCATGGTCATACGCCAACTAGAGAAGGAACATATTGGTTGTATGTTGCATGGCAGTGTGTATGTGGCTCCGTAGAAGTAGGCATGCGCATAACACACCCAACATAGTAATACCTCGTGGAGAAGGCACACGCAGGTACTCATCGTAGCCAGAGGTATACATGGCTAGGACATACCCATATGCCAACTGACCTAAACACTGTCAAGAGCAAACATGATTGTCCCTCTACAAGTGTACTAGGCCCCATCACACTCATCACACAAGTAGGCTACCATAACACAATCTCATAGTGCACCTTCATGCATCTATGCATGTGACATCGTGTCCTCAAGCCCAACTCACTCCCATCAGCAACATTGTATATATATAATGCATATATGAGTATATTAATATGGGCCTACTCGAGCCTCACCTCTCATATGGATGAGGTTGACTCGCTAATGCCAGCTCAACGCCCATGCAAGCGGCCAAGCAATGCCAACTCAACGTCCCTATGCATGGCCAGGCAATACTAACAAACCAATGTATTACTCAAGACTGGGGGGATTAGGCTAGCACATATGAATCAAGTACCCTGATCCAATATAAGGGGAAGTGGTGAGCACTTTCCTTGGGAATGATTGAGCTAAGACTGCTCTATGCCACAATATGCGTACGTTGTACACCCCGCCCAAGGAACTTTGTTGCTGCTACTACCCCTTCACAGACTGAGGGACTAGAGAACCAAAAGAAGAGATTAACTACGAAACTAAATTTGAGCTACTCTTAAATATATAAAATTTCAACCACACGTGGGTTGGCCCTAGATTAGGTAACAAACATACAAGCACACATAATGGTATGGTTAATCCCACACCTAAAATACAACATATTCCCCATGGATGGGTACATAGTCTCACCATCCCATGAGAACACAAAGCAAGTACAGGGTGTTCACAACACTCAACATGAGCACTACTACAAGATGTTCACATAATAGGGAATACCTTTTTCCAATTTCCTCTTACCAAAATAAAACCATTATCCACCTCTAATTATGCAAGATCAATACAAACTTTCTAAGAACGTGTACTCCCAACATCCATACAATCTTCTCTTTTCAAGACGATAATGCCATTAGACATAATTTTATAATTACAACTTTTATCACATACAATATATCACAGTGCTACATGGAGTAAATCAACAATGACATAATAATTCTCACATTCACATTCACTATTATTAAGTGATAAATCACCTTACTACACACATATGTTAACCACATTTATTTCCTATACATAGTGCAATATCATTACAATGTTTACTCAAGACAAGGTATGCAACATTATCACTTCAACATACATTAACATTTTGCATTTTTCATTAACATGCAAATGGTTTCACTATTCCCTTTTTCTCTAAAATTTTACTTAACGCATAATGATTTTCTATCCAAATTCGTACATGTTCCATGATTATGAATGCAACTTGGGGACTTAGGTCCTTTACCCAAGGTTTGATCTAATAAAACAACCTTCATGAAAGCATAAATATTTGGTCAGAAGAGACAAGCATACCATGGATTTCAATACACCACACACTCAAAGATAGGCATCTTCATTAAACCAATGGTTGCATACTGCTAGGGTCTTCCTAACAGTAGATGACAAACATCCATTAGGATGATGTCACACAATATCTTGTCTTTATACCCCCCAATATTGAATTCAACCCATGTTTGCTCATTCACTAGGACTTGTTGACCCTTATTCAACCAAGAGACCTTATAAGGAGTGGGGTGTAGGATTCTTTTCATCTTTAACTTTTCAACCATCTCTAAGGAAACCAAATTATCTATGGAACCGGAATCAACAACAACCTTACACACCTTACCTTGAGATTTGCAGGTGGTTCTAAACAATGATTTTCTTTATGGGGGATCTTTCACCACAGGGACCTTGAGCAACATTCTTCTCATCATCAGGGATTCTCCAACCTCTGGAGCAGTCTGTTGAGAAGAATAGTTGACACTCTCACAATCTTCCTATTGCACCAATTGTGTTCTCCTTTCACCACCATGTGATGTAGAAGGTTGTTTCTCCAGGAATTTCCATGCCT
Organism: Sequoia sempervirens; assembly: GCA_007258455.2. NCBI lineage: Eukaryota > Viridiplantae > Streptophyta > Pinopsida > Cupressales > Cupressaceae > Sequoia > Sequoia sempervirens. The sequence continues at coordinate 642,929,601 of VDFB02281492.1, forward strand.
GATGGCCAAACTAATTGCACTGATAGCATCTTCCAGAGAAGGTATTTGACCCTCTACCTTGTCCTCCAAATCTGCCTCTACTATTAGATCTCCTACCTCTGAAACCACCTCTTGATTTTGAACCTTGCTCTTGATTACCACTTGTCTCACCTTGTGCTTTTTGTGATTGTCCTCCTCCTCCAAATGTTCCTCTGCCCCTAAATTTCTTTCCTTTGCCTCTACTTTGTTTTTCCTGCCTTCTTTTCAGCTTCTCTTCTACCCTAACAACCAATTGAAAACACTCTCCTACTGTTCTAGGGGTGGAAAAACTCAATTCATCTTGTATATTGAACCTTAATCCATTTATATACCTTGCTATCTTCTCAGCTTCATCCTCAATATGACTTGCTCTAATGGTCAATTTATAAAACTCCTATGTGTAAGCCATGACATCCATCTCCTTTTGTTTGAGATTTTGAAGCTTTCTAAAAGTCTGAATTGCATAGTCACAGGGAAGAAATTGTCCCTTAACTTTAGACACCATCCTATCCCATGAATTGATTTTTTCTTTTCCCTTTTTCACTCTCTATTCCTACACACAATTCCACCAAGTTAGGGCAGGGCCTTTCAACTTTGTTTTAGTAAATTTCACCTTTTGTTCTTCTACTACCTCCTTGTATTCAAAATAATTGTCTAGTGCATCAACCCAATCAAACACCTCTTCACTATCCACCTTCCCACCATACATGGGAAATTCCATCTTCACTTCAAGAGTATCTCCCTTGACAACCTTCAACATCTTAACCATCCTCATCTCTTAAGGATTCAACTCTTGCTCATGGGATCCTCCTTGAGGGTTTTCATTCTCACCCTCTTCCTCTTCCTCTCGGTCACTCTCATCTGTAGTGGCCTTACCTCTTCTTTGGTTTGTTTCAAGTGTTGCAATTCTAGCTAAAAGAGCTTGCTTAGACTCTTTCATCAATCTTATTTCCCTAGCAATGACTACACTTCCCTTTGCAGGCATCTTGTTCCCTTCAAATTGCAACTTTTCCTCAAATGACCAAAACCTATGTTCTGATACCAACTTGATACAAAGCAAGGTGGAGGTTCTCAATCCAATCACAATTCAACAACCTTTTCAATTTGGAAACCCTAACTTGGTGTTTTGTTCACAATTTCTCCAATCTTGATTGTAGCACTCCAAACAATGCATTTTAATCATATCTTTTAGAGAAGGCCTCAAACCCAAGAATTGCATATCATTTAGGATACCCTTTATGCCACTTAGGAACATATCATATTTGCATATGTGGTTGTTTTGCAACATTACCTTATTTTGACTGCTACGCTGCCCTTAAGCCTAATTAGGCCTATTTTACAAAGCAACTATGTGACTTTCCCTCTGCAAATTGCAAATTTTCATTTCAAGACTTTAGCCAAGTCACATGGGGTCTGAAACAACAACTTTCATCAACTAGAACATCCACAAATTCATCAATTATCAAAACCCTATTTCTAACCTCTACTCCTAAGCCTAATACATTAAGATATTATACTAGGGCTCGATCAAACACTTCCCTACCTCCATACCCTACATCTACAAACCCTACAAACATGAAAAGAAACCTAACTAATTCCATTCCATTGATTTACAGCAATTTCCATTGGTGGAATGGTTCAATATTCCATTTTTTCTATCAAAACCCTCTTGGCTTAGGGTTTCAGACTACTTTCAGCAAATTGGCTCTAAAATCCTTCAAACCTTATGAAATCAGTTCAAATCAAAACCAAATGAAAGTTAATTCATTTCTCTATCGGTTCCAATTCACTTTAGTTCATTTACTCAGAGTAGGAAACCGTACAATTCCTTGTAGCAGCAAGGAAACAAAAAAAAAATCAGAAAAATAGAGTTTATTACTATGGTTTGATCTTTACAACACACCAGAAGAATTCCTCAAACTCCTTAAGGCATGTTTATACTTTCCCAACCAAAAACCAATGGCGTCAAACTATTTTTTGAATATGTGATCGTTCAACTTCCAAAACCAACAAAAAGTGCAAAGTTGTTGATGCAACATTTACAAAATATGACAACTCTTGACTCAGCTGACCCCACATGACATAAAAAAATTACCCATGGTCTAAATAGACCTTATTACATAAAAATGGAATCAAAACACGAAAATACCTAACATTTAACACCTTATGACATGATGAAGCTAGGTGCCCCTGCACCACCTGATCAACCCAAAAAAACAAACTTGAGCTTATCATCCCACCTTCTTTTATTTTGGTCTAAAGTTCTCTTGATGATCATCATCAAGCTCTTGTTACTAGACTCAACTTTCCCATTACTTTTTGGATGATACAGGGAAAAATTCACTAGGTCAAAACCAAACTTAATAAATATGTGTTGCATATCCTTTGATCTAAAACACATGGCATTATTAGAAATAATTTTGGTGAGGAACCCAAACTTGGTAATAATGTTGTTGATCAAAAATTCTATCACCACCTTGGAAGTGGCATTGCGAGTAGGGATAGCCTCAACCCACTTGGTAAATTAATATGTGGTTACTAAAATCCACTTAAATCTATTATTGGGTTTCTCTTGTATTTCCCTAGTAAAATCAACACCTCGTTGTCTGAAGGAGACTCAACAGTAGATGGAAACAAAGGAAGTGCACCAATGAATTTCAACTAATTAGAAAAACTTTGGCAAGTGTCATATTTCCTTATCAACTATGCAACGCCCTTAAGCAAATTTGATCTCCAAAATCCAACTCTCAATATTCTATGTGCAATGGTATTGGCTTTAAATGTCCCACCACATACAACCTAGTGGCACTCCTTCATAACTTCATCAACCTATTTAATATTCAAGAATTTGAGCAGTACTCTGTGATTTCTTCACATCAATTCACCTTGGATTATCACATATCTCTGTGACTATAAATTAATGATCCTCTATACACCAATCATAGAGGGGAGACAATCCATGATTACCAAATAAAAAATAATATCCCTATAATACCATGGATCATTACCTAAAGCACACACAATAACATCATCATCATCATTAACTTCATTTATTTTTTCTACTTCCAAGTTGGAATCAACCATCACCTTGGCCAAACCTTGAACTCTAACAAGATTAGTGGTTTGAATATCTATGTCATACTCTTATATTTTATTTATCCACCTACACCTTGTTTGTGATGCTTCCTATAGCATGAAGATATCCTTTATAGTTGGATGTGGCACATATGCAATGATCTTCATACCCACAAGACATGGCCTAAAAAATTTAGCAACTCAAACTAAAGCATAAGCATTCTTCTCCATTATTGAATATTTCAATTCTATAGCTTACAAAGATTTACTAAAAATGGCATATGTTGCTCATATCCATCTATGTTTTTTTTGTAGTAATGATACAACAATGGTGTAAAATGAGGAAAAATAAAACAATTGAAGAGGTTTTGAATAATCTAGGCTTACCGACATAGGTTCCTCGTAAATTGCTTTCTTACTATCCATGAATGCTTTAGCTAGTTTTTCACTTCATTCAATTGATTGCCCCTTCTTGAGCATCTTCGATATAACTTTGGTTTTCTTGAAAAAGTTAGAAAAAAATATCCTAACAAAGTTTATTTTCCCAAAGAACGACTAAATTCCTTTCATAGATTTGGGTTGAGGAATAAGGTTGATTTCCTTTACTCTTTTGGGATCAATTTTTACCCTGTTCTTTGACACAATATATCCCAAAAAAAATCCTTCCTCAACATCAAATTTACATTTCTTGGAATTTAAAGAAACGAAAAACTCTAAACACCTTTGAAAAATCAATTCAATGTGTTTCCAATGCTCACCTTTCTCCTTGGAAAATGTATTCAATTCATCCTAATAAATTAGAATGATCCAATAAATAAAACCAACAAAAGCTACATCCATTGCTATCTAAAATTCAAACCTACATTCTTTAAACCAAATAGCATCCTCACATACACATAAGTGCCCCATGGAGTAGTGAATGTCGTCTTGTGTTGCTTCGAATCATTTATAATCACTTGGTTGTAACCCAAAACCCATCCATGTCACGGATGTTAATTTTGATCTTGTTAATTTTTGTATCAAATGATCCAGTTGAAAAGAGGGAAGTTGTCTTTGAGGGATTTAAGGTTGATATTTTTGAATTCCACACACAACCTTGTCTCCACATTCTTCTTTCTCACTAGAATAAGATTAGATACCCATTCAGAATGCCTAATCGCCTTAATAATTCTAGCCTTGTTTATTTTCATCAACTCATTTTGCATCTAAGGGGCCAAAGTAGGACTAATGGGCCTTTTCTTTACCTAAATGATATGGCATAAAAATGAAGAGGGGTAGTATGTTAAAATAATTCCTCTCTATATGCCTTCAACTCGTCATATGACCATACAAAGTACTTTCTATATAATTTATGTAGTAGAGATACAAGTATATGCTTCTCATTGGTTTTGAGCCTCTTTTCAATATAAACCATCTTAACACTTTCATATATCCCTAAATTTATCACTTCATGAACTGAGTTGACTTTGTTCTTGTAACGCTCTCCACTATCAAACATCTTTTCGAATGTGATCAATCATTTAGGGATAGTGTTTTTTTTATTTGTACTATCTCATTTCTAAAAAAAGGGTTATTTTCCATTTTAAATATCTATCACTAGTTTCCAATCATTGAGTTGACTATCAAACTCATGGACATACTATTCATGAAATTGAAGACATGCTAACTATCATCAAATATTTTCCAGTTGTAAACATTTTCAAGTATGGTAGGCCTCACCAACACCTCAACACTTTGTTATAGTAAACAAAGCTTCATGTTCAAATCATACTTGGATGTTGCAACAAGATCATCAACCTCCTTATTTTCACTTTTATACAACCATTTAATGCCAATGGCCTCAAATAATTCAATGTTGTCCCAAACAACATTCCTATATAATTTGAGTTTATTCTCCTTAGTTGCATACTCACCCTTTACCTATTGAAAAGCAATTTCAAAATATCCATGAACTTGAGCAGACATCTTACACCATGCTTATGAGAAATATTCAACCCTAGTAATAGGACTTCATGCTTAGCAATGTTATTTATGCAAGTTAGAAGGTCAATTTAAAATAAATTTTACATTTCTCTCCAAACAGAGATACCATAACTATGTCAGCTCTATTAGGTCTTCATGTGAGAAAGATCCATAAAAAAAATGGTACAAAGACCATCCTTCAACTCTCTATCATAACCATTTGAATAGTAGTTACCTCATCACATAATTTAATTATGTGATAAATGCTACTTTCAAACAATTTTATCTACTCAGGGGACCTATATGTATCCTCAATATTATTTTAAAATCTTGGTTCTCTGTCCAACCTCACATTTTCACCATGCAATGGGATGGTGTCATATGATAGATCCATCTGTATTCTTCCACCAATAGAAGCTACCCACTTACATGGAAACAACATTCCCCATTTCAGAGGACAATCAACAACAATAATAAGTCTCGATAAGCAGCCATTTGGACCTCTATATCACTTATAATTCCAATAAATTTCACTTCTCTTGAGTCCATAGAAAAATAATTTCCATAGGAATTTTTCACTTGTCATTCAAGGAAGTTCATCATCTTGAGTGGCATAAAATTACTTGATGCACTTGATTCAAGAATGCAATTATGGAGCAGCCACCCATTAACAATAAGTGTATAGAAAGGATCAACAATGAAACAATTTTTAACAACTGATGCACCAAGATACACCTCAACAATATCTTCCATCTTCTTCTCTTCAAAAAATAGCAATTTTTTGATGGATCTTGCATAATTTATGAAATGAAACACAAAGCTATAATCCTATGTTCAAGAATCATAATAGATTCAGTCAATGGCATTGCAATCTTCATCTCAATCAAGAACAAACCCACATCAATTGGGGTGTATTGTGGAAGAGGTGTATCTGGATCTATCATCACTATATTTGCATTTGGTATATGAGACATCACCTTACTAGAAGAAGGAACGACATGATTATCATTTACCTCCTTCCCACTTGGAGCACTCCTTCGTATAAAACCCACAAGTTCTCTAGTTTCTTTCATAGACTTTATTACATTGGTGATCTTATCTCCATAGACACCATCATCACTTGTTTGTACATGCTTGTATTTAACTTTGGGAGTGTACTTATTCTTGTTCTATTGTAGTTCAGGGCTCTTCCTTTTATTCATGGTCTTCCTTGTTGGTACACTATTGTTTTTTATGAGCAACAATCTTTTATTTATCCATGTCAAAATTTTGTGTGTTGGTAGCTAGATTACCAACCCTTCATTTTTGTACAAGGAAATTTATATTCCTTAATTGCTTGCAACTTTGGGCTAGCACAATATTGGCATCAATAAGATCCTTAATATCTTCATCTGGAGTTCTAGTCCACTTATATCTCTACTGCATAACAGATCTCATATTCTCAAAATCATGAGCTAGAAGTTGATAAGGTTGAGAACCAGGTCTTTCCTCAAGTTGGAGAATATGGTTATCCAAGTTAGGACCATTGTGGCACAAAGCCTCTCATGCATAGTCATGGACCAATTCATCAAATTGGTCAATGTTGGACCCTCATAGTATCATGGTATATCTTCATCATTTGGGAATTCATTATTATTCTCCATAGAAAGAGAAGCAACATAATTAAGAGGATCATGAGGAAGGAAACAAGACTCAAACCACATATTATCATCTAGGTAATTGACATTTTCCTTGGTGAATGGGTTAGGCACATCTTTACCCTATTATCTGAAATTTGTACTCTTTTGAGAAAGCTTTCCATTATATTGTTGTTGTGATCTTGTATACCAATCCGTGTTATATAGTCTATTATACAATCTTTTTTCTTCATTGAAGTGTGTGGATGCGCCCTGAGGTGGCAATCCTTTCTTGTTATGTTCCACCTTGTAAGACAAGTCCTTCATAGAACCCATCAACTTATCTAATTTTTCCTCTATTGAAAGGGGCTGTTTAATAATAGTCCTATTAGGTTGTGATAGTTTTGCATTAGCTCTTTTCATATCCTTTCCATATGCCCTCATATTACTTTCAATGTTCATTGCTACAACATATGCCTCCCTAAGGGTTTGAGGGTTTTAATATCTCAAGCAATAACCAATTTTTGAATAAAATGCACCATAATACAAAATAAGATATGTGGACTCATTAAATTTAAGATGTGGTGGTACCTTTCTCATGGTGAAGATGAATATGCTATTGAATTTAGTCATTGTCTCATTCATTATTTTCTTGATGGTGGTGAGATTTTGGATGGTGAACTTAGGATCAATCATATCTTTGTATTGTATTATGAAAATAGAAATAAATTCTTCCCAAGAAGAAATATTGTTATTAGGAAAGTTTCTAAACCATTTTCTCCTCTATGGAATGAACAAATAACTTCATCATTGTTTCCTCATCTTTAATTTCATATTCATCAATGATATTGATGAAATATATTATGTGTTCCTCCCTTGTTACAATATTATTCTCTTGAAATTTTGGGACTTTACCTCGGTGTCACTATAAATTAGATTGGGGAAACTAGGGATCCCCAAGAAATCCAACTGTCTATGTCTTTCGCTTCCCAAATGTTGCCTAACTAGTGTGAACCTTTGATCTTTCCTGTGAGGATTACCCCTTGAATTTTAGTTAGGTATATGTTGATCTTGTTGCTACTGTGAAGCTTGAGCACAAGCTTGAGTCAACCGATCAATTTTATCTTGGATTTCTTTCCTCGTTCTCCTTGCTTTTTCACTCAATTCAATTTCTTCATCAAAAGTTGTTTGTTCTCTTTCACTATCCTCACTAGGTATTTGTTGATCAACATCATAAAAATTATAATTCAATCTACACCTCAATGAACCTATAGGAGAAGGTTGCTTGCCTCTTCTATTACCATCCCTATCTATGCGACCTCTAGCATTTTTATTTCTTCTCAAGTCAAACTCATCAACATTAATATTCCTTATTCTAATGCATCAATTTGCTAAATTATTAGAAGTATACTAATAATAGTCTCTTTGGTCTCTAAAAGCACCACCTCGCCCTAAAGTACCCACAACCTCTGTATCATTTTGATCATTTAATGGAATATTTTCCTCCATTGCCTTCCACTTAGCATGTTTTTGATAATATAAGCAGGGAAGAGCCATGATCCCATGGAAAAATAGCAAAACAAAAAAGAAACCAAGGTGGGAAACAACACCACCATCCTAACCAAAAAATAGCATGATAATGGCACACAGGCCCAAATTTAAAACCATCACTATAGTCCAACCCATAATTATCAAAAACAAAAAGTTACTACCAAAACATTTAAGCTACGAAGACCATTGATTAAGTCCTCAGTATACTAGGTGGTATTCCACCAGATCTTAAAGATAAAATACAAACAGTCCCAGATATTCATAAAAAAAAAACCATCAAAAGTAGGAAAACAACAACCCAAGCCATTAGCTAGCCTTCCTTAATAGGTCCCCATACTCCCCTAAGAGAGCCACATACTCACGCCAATCAGGTCCCTCTATTTCGTCCAATAGTTTGAGGGAGGAAACCTTTCCTTGCTTCTTTAGTTTTATGCTAATCTTTGCTTCTTCTGAGGCTGCCCCAGCATCGCACGTCTCATCAACCTGTTGGAGAATCTCACCAGGGTCACCAGAGCCTTTTCCATATCCTCAAATTGGACCTGCAAAAAGGTTAGCCTACTTTTAAGAAAATCAATACTCAAATATTTAGAATTATTCTCCCGACCAGAGAGCCCAACATCCTCATCAATCCCAGTTCCATTCTTTTCTCCAGATGGCTCCACTTGCTCCTTCTCTTCCTCATCTTTTTCTTCCTCCTCCAATTCATCTTCCCCCATATCACAGGTAGTTTCCTCAAAGTCAAAATCCTCAAAATCATCATCTTCTTGAGCCTCAAATTCCTCATAACCCGGGATATCCTCCACATCAACAAATATTTTTTCTTTCCCTTTTTTCTCTTTTGAGGCTACTTTCGCCAGCCGTGTCGACCTCCTTTCACTACTCCCCTAACCCTGGAATTTCTCCTTGACCTCTTCCTTTTGATTCACATCCTCTGAAATATGAATAACATTAGAAGGATTGACCTCTTTTCTAGGTTTCTTGGCTTTAGGGAGTTCAAGCAGTAGGGGAGAGTGTTTTCTTTTTTCAGGGGTAGCTCTGATAAGCAACAAGTCCACATTTTTTGAGTCCTCACTTTTTTAGGAGTGAGGGGTAGAAGGGTTCGAAGCATTAGCCACCGAAGAGGAGCACTTAGCAGGGATAAGCAAATGTCTCGTAACAACAGTAGGGGGTTGTGGGGAGAATGGTCAACAACCAGCAGTTCATCAACTTCAGGGTTTTCCTCCCTCCAAAACTCAACATTTTCCTCATGAAAAGGGTTTGGGTTCTCTTCTCTAGCATTTAGAGGATTACCATGGGAATTTTGGGAAAGGGAAAATTTGTACAAAGTAAGCATTAAGCCCTGGTGAAGCGGCGGGTTGGCACCTTTCTCAATATTCAATTGCAAGGAGGACAGAAGGTAAAATGGCAAGTTAATGCATTCCCCATATCTAATGTGGTTTAAACAGGAAAATGATAAGCATTAATAGATATATAATGACCTTCTAGAGTGAAATATTGCATAACAAACAGGCTCACAAGGGAAAAAGGAGGAGGAAGTTTGAGCCTAGCATACCCATTTTGAAACCATTTGATATTTTCCCTATGGTGCAGAAAATTATCCACAAAACGTTGATAATCAGCTCCATTTTGTTTTGGCAACCTTTGGACCAGAATTTAGCAGCCTTGTGGCCTCTTTTATAAGACGAGAAGTCACTTCAAAATTCACAGCACCAATAGAAATGCAACCTCTCCTCCAATATTTTGTAAACTTCACCATTAAAATTTCATTATAACCTTTGAGGGATTGGAAGAAGGAAGCCATTCCCGCATTTTTGAACATTCTCTAGAGGTCAACATTCTGCTTCAACGTCTAGTAGTTAGGTGGTTTGGTTCTTTTCCTCAGGCCTCCCATATTGCTCTTCTATAAATTCCTTTGTCGAGACTGGCTAGAATTCATACTCTCCTCAACACCCAGCTTTCTTCCCAGACCTAACCCAACATTCAAAACCCAAGCTAAAAACCAGCTCACAAAAGAGCTGCAATTCAGGTTGTTTCTTCTTAGGGACGATAGCCTCACATTTCTCGGAGCCGAAAAGGAATTATGATTTTTGCAAGCAATAACACCCATAATTAAAATCTTGCCATTTCCCTCTATAGAAATTTGTGAAAACTGACAAAGGGAAAATCGGCACATGTTGAAACGACAACCTTTAAGAGAACTAAAATCGGCAAGTGATTTTTGATCAAATTCTTTAATGGGGAATTAATGAAAAAAACTCCCTAAAGGATCCTCCTATGTATGCACATACCACTTAATCCATCATTGTTAGGAAAACTTGATAGCGCCACCATGTACTCTTCCATTTCACCACCAAACAACTTTTCAGATATTCGTTTGATATGCATTTTCAAAATTTTCTTTTAGTATGATATCTCTCAAAGTCTGTGGCATGTTCCCATTGGTCCACCTAGTCCAACCCCTACACTCCAGCGCCACTTTGGTCGCACAGTTAAGTGCACAATTCACTTCCCTACACACATGGAGGGCCTGACAAATAGTAAAGTAATTTTTAATAATTTTACATATGTCGATAATGTTTTTTATTTCCCAAGGGGAAGTTACAACATCATTTAAAATATCCACAATAAGTTTTGAGTCCCCTTCAATGATAACATTTTTGAACCCCAACTCCTTTAAGAATTTGAAAGCTCCAAAAGCAGCCATGGCTTCAACTTTGTTGTTCGAACATATGCCAAGGTTCACACCAAAAGCCATTACACAGTCACCATTTTGGTTTCTCACCAGGCCACCAGCTCCAGCCTGACCAAGATTTCCTTTAGAATAGCTGTCAAAATTGCATTTCACCCAATCTTTCATAGGAGGACACCAGACAGTACCCCACCTTTTAAGCAACTTGGACCAATTCAAGTTGGTTAGGTCTCTACTTACACCCCAATTTTGTTTTATTCTCATCTCCTTATAGTTCGGCCAGGAATTGGAAAATTTGAGTTTGCTTACCTCCATATTTTTCTCAATTTGAGTTCTAACAATTTGAAACACCTCCTCACTACTTCTCTCCACCTCTCTAAAAATTATGTTATTTCTCTCCTTCCAAATCCCCCAAGTAACAAAGGGGGGAGCTTGATTCCACAGATCCATTATGACATTGTGGGAGAAAGGACAATTAGACCAGCCTTCAATAAACAGCTTCATTGAGTTAGGAAAAACCCAATCCAAAGATAGCAACTGCAGAACCTTGGACCACACTTCCCTCGCATAATTGCAATGGAAGAACATATGAGTTATCGATTCTTCTTCCTGCTTACAAAGAGAACACCAATTAACCATATGGAAACCTCTCTTTACCAAGTTATCAATGGTAAGGATATTGCCATGGGCCACCAACCACCAGAAATAGTTTATTTTAGGGATCAAATTCTTAAGACACACCACTTTCTAGAAGGAACTAGGAACAACATATTGGGCCCTCACCAAGTATTCATAGGTCCTTCTAACTGAGAAATAGCTAGAGGGGTTGTTTTTCCAGAGCCATTCATCCTCCCTTCCCCTATCAAACAATTTTGCCTCCCTAATCAAATTATGAAAATTAATGAGGAGAGGAGCCCAATTCACCTATTTTTGACCCCTCAGATTAGTTCTCCTTAACAAGGCATCAAAATCCTTCCATTTAGGTTCCTCCCCTTCCCAGTTAATGTAATCACTCACCTTTGTGCCATAAATTTTGTGAAGGTTGCACTTTAAGGGATTCAATTCCTCATTAGCATACAAGGTGGCATTCTCTATCCAAGGATCCTTCCAAAACTTTGTGTTAACTCCATTCCCTATTCTCTTCCTTGCCCCAAAATTTAGCACATTCCTTAATCTATTTAGGTGGTTCCATAGGGTGGAGCCAAAAGGGAGATCCATTTGAGATAGCAAGAAGCCAGAGTTCTTGTTTCTCAGGTACTTAGCTTGGAAGATTTTGGCCCAATCTTTTGAGCCTTCCAGTAGGTTCCAACCAATTTTTGCAATTAAGGCTTTGTTTAGCATATGAATTCTTCTCATCCCTAACCCCCACACCTTTTAGGCTTGCACACTTTATCCCAACTGAAAAGAGAAATTTTGTTCTTTTCCTTTGTTCTTGACCACAAGAATTTCCTCTGAATCTGTTCTATCTTCTCCCCTATATGAGCAAGAATTTTAAACAAGGAAAGGTAATGCACTAGAGTATTCTAAAGAGAGGCTTTTAGGAGTTGGGTCTTACCAGCAAAACTTAGCAACTTCCCCTTCCATCCAACCAATTTATGTTGAATCCTTTCTAATAACTTATTCCAATAATTATTTTCTAACCTCTTGGAAAAAAAAAGGAAGCCCCAAGTAAGTATTTGGAAACTCAGCTTCTTGACACCACAAAATTCTTTTCACTTTGTCCCTTATTTTCTTATCAGTGTTGAAGAAGTAAACTTTGCTTTTCTCATACTTAATGCACTGACCAGAAACTTCAGAATAATCATTAAGAATCTATTTCCAAGCACCTACTTCCCCCACCGATGCATCCCCAAACAACAGGGTATCATCAATAAATTGTTTATGGGACTTAAGCCTAAGAGAAGAAGCATCCCTAATACCTTTAAGAGCTTGCACATCCACCAACCTTTGAATATTTCTTTCCAGGGCTTCAACAACAATAATAAACAAGTAGGGAGAAAGGGGGGCCCCCTGCCTAAGACCATGCCCACAAGAGAAGAAGCCCTGGGGAACACCATTAACCAAAACAGAGTACATAGGAGAAGTAACACAAGCCGAAATCATCTTTAAGAACCTACCATCTATCTCAAACTTCTTAAGAACAACAAAAAGGAAAGGCCAGGAAACCCTATCATAGGCTTTTGAGATGTCAATTTTAAAGGCCATTCCAGGCTTTTTTGAATGCTCCATAGAGTGGATTATCTCATGAGTCAAAATAACAGCATCAAGAATGTTTCTACCTTCAACAAAACCTTTTTTATTAGGAGCTATCATTTTGCCTAACAACAATTTAAGTCTAAAAACCAAAATTTTAGAGAAAATCTTATACACAGTATTACAAAGGCTAATAGGCCTAAAGTCTTTCATTGCAAAGGCATCAACAGATTTAGTGATAAGAGCTATAAAATTAGCATTCAGATTGCTTAACAACCTTCCTGGCCTAAAAAAGTCTCTTGCAACATGAAAGAGATCATCTTTAACAATTTCCCAATAAGTTTGAAAAAAAACAAGGGGAAAACCATCAGGACTAGGGGCTTTAACGGCTCCAAAAGAAAAGATAGCCTTTTTGACTTCTTCCAAAGAAACAGTATTTTTCATCATCTTAAGATCTAACTCAAAGACAACATTAGGAATAACATTAAGAAAATCAGCATTAATCTGGGGGTCATTGACAAGGTTTAAGAGGTAGGAGGAAAAAAAATTTACAACTTCCCTGGCAATCTCTCTTTCATTAGTAACAATAGAGTTGTCCTCTTTAACCAAAGATCTAATTCTATTTCTGCTTTTGTGTTTGAAAGTAGACTGGTGGAAAAAATTAGTATTCCCATCCCCTTCAGTCAAACATTGAACCCTTGACTTATGTTTCCAAAATATTTCCTCCTTTTTATTGCATTTGTACCATTGGAATCTCAACTCTCTTTCCTTCGCACAAGTCTCTTCATCCACCAAACCAGACTCCATTTTTTCCTATATTTCTTTTAAACTTTTTCCCAAAGCATTTTTTAACTCAAAAATGTTACCAAAGGTTAACTTATTCTCCACCCCTTAACCCTTTTCTTAACACATCGAAGTTTTTCATCCAAACAGTACATAGGGGTTCCAATGATGGGTTCCTCCCACCACAATTGAACTAAAGCAGCAAAATTTGAATGAGTACACCACATAGTTTCAAATCTAAAAGGGAAGGGGCCCTTATTATGATCCACATGTTTTTTCAAAACCAAAGCATTATGATCGGAGCCATACCTAGGAAGAGCAAAGAGAGAGGAATTGGGAAATATCCCAATTAGCATATATCAAAAATCTATCCAATTTAACTTGATTAAATGGTTTCCAATCCTCCTATTTGACCAAGTGAATTTAGTGCCTTGGAGAGGAATATCAATCAACCCTACCAAGTTAAAGAATTCAGCAAGCTCCATCATACTATCTGAGTACTCATCCAATCCACCTGACTTCTCAAAAGGGAGGAGGGGAGAATTCAAGTCCCCTCCCAACATCCAATGTTCATCACACCTTTCAGAGATAGCTTCACTAAGTTGTTCCCATAGTAAAACTCTATCTCTACTAGAATTGGGGGCATAGATATTTACAATGATCCAAGACTCGTGAGAGCCTAGATCTCCTAGAGAAATCTCAAGGTGATTCTTACTGTCAAAACAAAAAATTCCTTTCAATTTAGAGGGGTTCTAGAGGGTAGAAATACCTCTAGATGCTCCTTCAGCTTCACAAACACAAAAACCAGCTCCAAGCCAAATACTAGCAATAGCTTTTTCAAAAGTTTCTTTCTTCATCTTCATTTCTTGCAGAAGGAGGACATCAATTTTGTTATCCATTATGCAAGTCTTAACCAAAAACTATTTATAGGGACTATTAAGGCCCCTAATATTCCAAGAAACATACTTCATTAAAAATAGAAGCTACCACAGCCCCTAATACAACCAACATCCCGAACTACTTTTTCTTGGACTTTGATCATGTGATCAAATCCAAGGTTTTTTGTTTACCTGCAACCACATCCCTTACTGTATCTTTCAATCTTGCTTCATTTTGAGAGGGTTTTCCCACCTTATTTCCCCCCCCCCCACATCTGGTTTCTTTTTCTTCTTGATATTCAAGGTGGTTTGTGACCATCCCTCCTCATCCTCCTTATCACTTGACCATTGGGGGAAGCCAAGAAGGGCCAACGACTCATTCATATTTTGAGCACCAAATTGGGAGACAAAATTCAACTCCTCTAGAGATGGAGATACCTCTTGAAGAACATATTCGCCCTCTTCTAGGACTTCCATAGTACCATTTAATGACTTGTTAGCCTTGAGACTCTGGACATTTAAGGGGTCTTTAGTTAGGATCTTAACCTCCTGACCTTCAACAAAAGGACCAGTTGGCACCTCAGATTACTTGTCCTTCAAAAGGGGGATGTCCTCAGAATTATTATCCTTCAAAAGGGGAATGGACACCTTCTAGGGGGACACAAGAGAACATTGCACTCTAGAGTCTATGGATTTAGGTGAAGAGTCTTCTTCAAACCTCTTACCTTTATCTTTTGAGATTTCACCCAAAGTTGCACAAGATTCAATAAGATGACCAAACCTCTTGCAATGCTGACAAAAGAGGCAAGCATTTTCATACTCCAAGGGTTGGGTCCAATTTCCAAACATTGACTTAAGCAACACAAAAGAAGGAAGGACCATGTTAACTACCACATTGACACAAATACAAGCATATACAAGTCTCGATCTCTCCTAGGTGATTTTATCAATGGCCAAAAGGCTTCCAAAAGAGTTAGCAATACCCTGAAAATTCCTTTCTCCCAAAACTCCAGGGGAAGCCCCGGAAGTCGAACCCAAGTAGGCACAGACACCCCCAAGTCAACTGACGGGTCAAAGTCGGGTTTCCATTTACAATGAGAGAGAATTTTTTTAAAACTTGGGTCAAAGGCCCATGGACCTCCAATTAAAACTTTTATCATATCCTCTTAAACCACAAAAGAGAACAGAAAAATACCTCTAGGCATGGCATTAATTACAACACTACCTTTAAGGTTCCAGGTGGAAGCAGCCCACTAACACACAAGTTCAATATTTGGCCTGAACACCAAGAAATTCCTAACCAAATCCATTTTGAGGCTATCCATCGCCTTCAGCATAAGGGCCTCAAGAACATCGACTTCCCAGCCAGTAACCGAGCTAGAAGCAAAATCTGCAAGTTTTTTATTCTAGGCTGGAAAGTCAGACCCCACCAATTTGTCCATGTAGGAAGCAGGGGCTTCCTCTGAAAAAAAGGAGTTAAGACCAAGCGTCAAAGAGAAGGGAAACTTCCCAAAGATTTTGATAGTATTTTCCCATGGGGAAAGGATAGCAGTACGAGGAGAAAATGTCTTTTTAGAAGCAAGTAGGCTAGAAACTGCCACCGCAGGAACAACAATAGAAGCGGGGACATCATCCTTGGAATGGGGAGCCATCCTGCCCCCCCCCCCCCAGAAACACCCATGAAAAGAAGACAACAAAAAAATGATACCGAAAATTCAAAAAACAGTCTGTGCGGGAAGAGCAGAGCAAAGCCGAGTAGAGTCACCAATATGTTCCAATATGTTACTACAAAATTCCACTTTGCATGTTAGTTTCTTGTACTTATTGCATTATTTCTTTGTATAATGTGTTCATATCTTTGCATCCTCATATCTATTGTAAACAAAATAATTCAAAAATGGATTATTTCTCAACAAGGTTGTCACTCCCAAAGGGAGAGATATTATTTAATTTGGAGTTTCCTCACTAATGAACCCAAAACAAAAGTTGTAAAACACTTTTCTATATTTTTACTACTGCAAATGATATGAATTAATTTAACAACCTAGTGCATACACTGGCAATGACGCCATTATGTTAGGTTTGAAAATAACTACTCCACTTTCTAAAACATATGGTACTCACAAGGTCAGAGTTTTCATCATGTGGGTAGAATAGTTCATCAAAATAATTGTGGAGGATCTTAAGCCAACTCAACAAAAGTGGATTATATCTTTTACACTTTGAGCTTAGCTTATACAAGTTAGGAGGGTGTTCCTATGGGTATACTCGAATAGGTATTCAAATCTTAGAAGGTAAATAAGTGATAATAGATGATAGCTAAACCCAACCTATTTGGTTAGCCCTCAAAGTTGTCACTGGACTAAACATGTTAGCTATCTTCAACCCATTATATAGTTGATAGGACATCTTGGACAATTTTACAAGATGGAGCAAGTTCCATGATTTGCTAGAGATTTTTTTCCCTTCAAACGATAAAATCATGAAAACACATATTGGAACTAGACTATAATAGTTTTTTTATATTTGATGTTTTAAAATTATGGTTGGAATCACATAAGAGATCAATGCCTATTCCCGGGCTAGATTCAAGTGAGAAGAATAAAGAATAGGGAATAACTTCAAAATTGAAGTGATCTACTTTTCAAAGAATCAACATGCATTATCTTTTAGATTCATCTACTTAGTAATATACTCAAACTCATATGTAAACACATAGAAGATTTATTGTAACTTCTACAATAAAATTAGAATCATGTCCAATTCCTCTAATAATGATTATATTCATAGAAGTAAGTGTGATGAAGA
Source organism: Sequoia sempervirens (assembly GCA_007258455.2). NCBI lineage: Eukaryota > Viridiplantae > Streptophyta > Pinopsida > Cupressales > Cupressaceae > Sequoia > Sequoia sempervirens. The sequence goes on from VDFB02281492.1 coordinate 642,947,174, forward strand.
AAACATGTTAGGTTTGATACATTTTTTGAGTCAACATACCTATGACTAGACACATCAAACTAAAAATAATGATGATTACAATATTCTTATGATAGTTTGATATAATCCTTTAAAACCATTGATCTATGCTCAATATTTAGATGATTTCCCTTCTGAATATTCACCTACAAAATATCTCTGCTCTTTATGTACCATCAAATAATCTTGAAAATGATCACTCATTCTCTAGAAATAATCACAAAAGAGAAAACCTTAGAAAATTATTATTGTAGCTTCAAAATATTAAAGGCTAAAAATAAATCCCCCAAAATAGATGCCTAAGATCATCAAAAATCCCCTACATTAAATGCAGGTATCTTGGATAAGCATCACCATTAATGTGAGTTATTGGGAGCAATATGTCATTGAAAAAACACGTTCTGGGAGACCTATCAATGTATCAATATTTTCTCTATAGGTCTTCTAGGGAGTGAAACATTAAAATAATCAAAACCCCAAAATGGATTAGCCTTGTCAACCATTGGACATCAGAATTGACATTTATCACTAAACAATCGAGCCCCAAAGAAAGGAAGGAGAAACCACAAAACTCCACCAAGAAAGTCATCCTTCAAGTCATTTGGAATCAACCTTTGGGCATGTTCCATACTTTATACTTGAAGAGGAAAAAAGGGAATAGATGAAATGTTGGAGACCCAACACTTGAAAGACTTAGGTGGTTTTCACAATGGGAAATAGGTTGGGGATCAGAGATCAGGAGGAATACTTAAGCCTTATCGTAAAATAAAACAAAAGTTAAGAGAGAGACCCAATTGTTGAGGACCGAATACCATAATTTCGAGGTCAGGGATCGGGAAGAAGACTTACACCTTATCGAAAATAATAGGAAGGATTAAGGAGGATGGTTGATCCCCAAAGCCCAAAATTTTAAGATAGGTATATTTTGAAGGATTTCATTAGAGCTCAATAGTGATATGAATTTTATGACAACATGTGAATAATCGAAAACCTAGAACCTGAAAAGGGAACACTTTATCCAAATTTGTATCTTTAAGGCACAATTCATACAAGGTGACCCATGTAGGATTTCTCTAACCGATTATCATCTGGGTGAATTTTTAAGGCATGAACATGGGAATGGATTCAAGAAAAAGGAAAATGGATTTGAATCCAAATAGGAGGGATTACTCACTCTTGTTGATTGGCCTTTAACCCTTCATAATCTATGAATGAACCCTTGTTTTACCCTCTTGAAGATATTGAGATAAAGTGGGAGTATATTTAGAACACAAATAATATTATATTTCCTTTCATATTCATTCAATCATATTACATATTTATAGGAGTTCCATCTCATTTATTATAGGAGTGATCCTACAACAAATCCCTAGCATAGATGAGTTTTTTTAACAACTCATAATACAAGCAAATAAACCACAACCAATTAACAAATAAAACATATAGGAATGATGTAATGTTCCCAACATACACCCCTTGTCCGTGAAGTTGAAAATAAATTCTAAGATTTTAGAGCGATGAGTTTAGGACTCAATAGGGTTGATGATATGTGAGGTCTAGGAAGGTAAAATTCATGAGAAATGATATAGTTAAACATGTTAGCAACATGGACTACTAGGAATTCTATGATATATTTAAAAAATTCAACTTGGAGGTTCTCAAACCCTTGGGATTTATTAGATTGGAGGTTGTACTGTTGAAAATTGTCACTCTTGACAATTTCACGCTAGGATTAACTCCCCCTTATAAACATGCTTCGACCTAATTATGCATTGAATATGCTCGTTATATAAATTTCTTCAGAAATTGAAAGATGGGATTGAAAATAAACATTTAATATTTAATACCAATGTTTAAGGCCTTCAAAAGGATGGTTTTGGACTAGGGCACCCAACGCCCTTGTCCAACCTATTTTGGATAAATTTAAAATATGTCGATGTCAGCTTTTTAATATTTAAAAATCCAAAATTATTTGTTGGCTATTAGTATTTGATTTTTGAAAAATTAAAGAATTGCATATTGTGAATGGTGGATCTAGACTTGCACAAACACAAACAAACAACACAATATTAGTTCATTATGCAAGTTAAAACCATCATTCCCCATAAGATTCATTTGAAGCATGAAAACAAGAAATAAAGTGAAAAGCACAAATAAAAAACTATTAAATCTTATTCAAATGCTCAAACTCTTAATCCCATGGAGGAATTGGTGATATTTTGATGTGGAAAATAGCCCTTTCCCAATTCCTTGCAAGCTTGAAGATCATCAATGGTGCTCCATCATAAATTTTTCCATAACCTAGCTATGAAACTATGAAACTTGATGAAAATGGATGAAAATTGCTCAACACATGAAGATAATGACTTTGCATAAAGTTGTGGATCCAAAATCAATAGAAGATCCTCCTATTTATAGAAGAGCCTCTTATTTATAGAAGAAAATGATAGAAGAATAAGCAAAAGGGATGAATGTGGGATAAAACATCAACCAATGGCCAAATGCCCCTTGTCAATATGTGAGTGGATAGAGGTGGAGCACATTTTGGTGAATGTGCACATAAATGCCATTAGGTGGATATTTCAAATTGGAGAAGTGACATGTTGGAGGGAGAAGAAAAGAGAGTTAATGCCACTTGGTTCAAGAAGAAGGACATGTAAGAGGCCTCTAATGCCTTGTTGGATGTACAAGTCCTTTTGGGGGGAGATTTTCAAATTTGAAGAATACTCCCATTTTGATGCCTTTTTGAATGAAAATAGGAGATTTATAAATAAATTAAATTGATTTTCATGTGCAAGTTGCAAAATCTAGAGGATTTGAGTGATTAGTGTTAGGATTAATCATGATTTGATTAATTTAGATGAAGATTTAGCTGATTTGACATTTTGACTTAGATTTTTGGATTTAAATAAATCAAGATGAGAGGAGTAATGAATTTAGACTTAATTAAATAAAGTTGGATTTATTTAATTAAAAGGGGATTGTGTTAGACTTAAATCAAATAAAGGTTAGTTTATTTAATTTCAAGGAGATGACTTTAGAACTTAATTAAATAAAATGAATTATTTAATTAAAAGAGGAGAATATGATGATTTAATCAAATAAAGTTAATTTATTTAATTAAAAGATGACATTAAGATTAATTAAACAAAATGATTTATTTAATTAAAAGATGAAATGTGATGAATTTAATCAAATAAAGATTATTCGATTAAATGGTTAATAGAGGAGATGATTTAGGATGAACTGGTGTTAGTAAATCAGGATCAGGTGCATGAGATCAATCAGTATATTTTTAGTGTCTGCACATATAAATACAAGTCATTTTTATCATTTTAATTCTAACAAGAGCAAGCAATTTTGGAGAGCAAATTGAAAATCCTAAAATTAGTCAACACAATTCAAAGGAAAAATTAACAGCATTATTATAGTGCTTTCATCAATCAAGATCATGTTTGCAAGACACTAGGAAGAAGGAAGCAATTATGTGATAGAAGTTACTATGATCAATCATGTCATTTTAATGAAGATGTATGAGTTATCCTCTTCATGCTACCTACAACAATCTATTATATTTTGTGAACTAACCTTTTGCAGGTCTATCAAGCAATCAAGGCATCCATTAATCAATATTTTTGGTAGCTTGTGGTGTGACATCACTTCATCAAGGATTTCACATCAAGGTAACATTGTTCATTATGCAAAGTTGGAGCCATGACAATGCAAGAGGGTTTTCAAAAATTTCAAGGTATCAACACATGTTTTACAGGTGTTATATTATACAAATTTGTGATTTTAGGGTTTGTAGATTTGTTGGGTTTATTACATATCTGAGGCTTGAAGATTTTGGGTCAAAAGGGTTTCTGAATTGTGATTTCATATGAGGGTTTTGTAGATGAACTCTTAAGACAAAATAGACCTCACAGTTGGATCCATGATGGCCGAGAAACAAAGTTTCATATAAAATTTGTCTTATTTTGGCCACTATAAAAAAATGAAATAAAAAATCCCCTATCTTCCCTATCATACTCTATATGACCATCTATTTCCAGTTTGCAGTTAATAAACATTAAATTCTATTGTTGGTTTTTTAAATGAAAACATTTTATCAAATTTTATGCCCATTTTGGGTCCACCACCAACCAGCAGCAATGCGCCACTTGAGTGTTTCCAGGAGGTTGCCTATGACTCCACCTAGGGGCCACCCCTACATAGTCTATAAGGAAAATTGGAGGAATTTTATTCAAACTGGCATAAATTTCACCCAAGATGTTAGTTTTTTTACTTTGTATACTCGTCAAAAAGCTCTCTTTGAGAAATACATAGTGGTACAAGTTTGGTTCCTTGATTTTGTTGTTTTGATCAGCTTTTGGGGCTTGAAATCCAAATTCTCTTAGTTTCATGATTTTGAGCATAACTTTTACATATGGAATCAGATTTTTTATTTTGAATAGGTGTTGGAGAGCATGTACAATTTACTACATAGTGGATTAATCATATGTTTAGTTTGTGGTGCAAAGAGAGTGTATTTTTTATCACTTGTAGGTGCCTAAGATTTGAGGTGTGATTGTGTGAGCTTCCGAACAAATCAAGAGGTGAAACCTTAATGAAGTACATGTTTCCATATTATATTTATGATGTTATAGTTGATTATCAATTTGGTGCTTCTTGGCATAGGCTTATAGATAATTTTTAGAGTTGGACTTTGATGGTGATAGGTGCATAGGTTGTCTTCAGTTTTGAGGACATGGTTTGACATGGTTTGAGACTTGGAGTCTTGTGTGGATGATATTTGGGTGTAGTTAAAATGTTGGTGATGATTATGGTGTCATGGATATGTAATTACATTTATGAATTGGAATGACATGGTCATGTATGTGGTTGTTTGGTGGTGATATGGTTTGGTGTTAGGAGGTTGTTCTTATCTCCTAGATGCTTGCATGGTTCCTTAACTATGGTTACTCATTTATGTACATGTTTGGTGAATCAGATCTGAGATTAATTTGGTGTTTGAGTCTTGTTGTCCACAGAATTATCTTCTTTGATATCGGTTTGTAGGTTACTAATTTGATATTGATTTTGTATGCTTCATTGTTTGGGATCTTTGAGTTATACAGTTGTGTGGATTGGCCATCCATTTAGTTGTAGTGGGATGAATCAGTTGTGGATTGTCTATATCCACAAGTCTTTTCAATGTTGGTACAAATTCAGTATGTTGTCCTTGTTTGTGGCCATTTGTGAATTGGTATGTGTGCATTAAGATGAGAGGAAAAATGTTTAGAGTGCCTAGATAGTTGGTTGCTGGGACTTTTAGCATGATGGTTTATCACTATTCCATGATAGCTTAGTTACACATTTCAATGGGATCTTTTGATAGTGATGATTTGGTAGTGTAGGATTGATTCCTAATGTTTTGATGGTGGGTAGTATCTCCTTGGTTTGGATATTGTGGTTTGTACTCTTCCCTTTGGGAGCTTGGTGTTGAGTCACGGATTATCTTCATTTAGAGGATGGTTATCATGTTGTCATGGAGAGCTTAGTATCATAGTCCAATGGGAGTTTGTGGTGATGATGTGGTATCACACTTCATGTGATTTGGAGATGTTGACATCTTGGTTAGCCATGGAGGACTCTTTAGTCTTTGGTAGAGGTGTCATGATTTGTCATTTGACATGTGATCCATGTTTGATAGGATGGTTATGTATTATTTCATGGTGCATTCTTTATTCAGAATTAAAGTGTTGGTATGATATAAGTATATGATATGTTCATTGGAGCATATGATCTTCTTTTGAAGAGATGTGAGATTACGATGTCATGATGGGTTCTTGATTTTGTAGACATACATATGGGACTTTGACTTTGATCTCGGTTGGTTCTCTTGGTATTAGGTACATTGATCATTTTCTTTGGATATTCATGATGATGCTATGTTACATTTGGATTTTAGCATGGATTGATCAGCTATAGGTACTCATGGATACTTTGAGACATAGGTGAGGCTAGGATATCTCTTGTGATTAGAGACATTTCTTGAGATGGTTACTCATTGATGAGGTTTTAGTTGGAAGTCTAAGGAACCTACACATTGATTGGACATGATTTCAACATGGACCTATAGAGGAGATTGTTCTTAGATGAGTCATGATTACTTGGTTATCCTGGAGGAGCATTCTCATTCCCCACTCTTGTTCTACTCATCATTTTATCATTTGAGAGGTATTGTCCATTGTTACTTTTAGATGCATTATGTTTTATGCTTTATCTTCTCATGCATATGGATCTTGAGCTATGGTTTAGTTATTTTTGGAGGATTCATTTGAGGGATGTTGGCATGTTTATCTCCTTATACATTGTGAGATTATTCGTTAATGTTGAGTTTAGGAGATGTTATTGGGCTTATTCCCTTGGTTTGGGGATGGATTTGGTTTCATATTCATTTTTTTTTAGATTCATACATCTTGGTTATGGTTAGATGTGGATGTTTGGGGTTTTATGGAGGAGATCATTCTTATCACAACTTAGCGAGGTGTGTGTAGAAGGACATGCTATAGGTTTTGATTTGCATGTTATTTATTTGGTCTTGTTCTACTTCTTAGATGTTTGTATTCACATTACATTGGTTTTGAGATCTTGTGTGGAGATATGGTGATCTCTATGTTTGTGTTCATGTGTTGTTCATTTTTCTTTGGTGACAACATTATTTTTCCTTTATCTCTTTTCTTTGTTGGGTGTGAAGAACTTGGGAGAGCTTTGGAGACTTGTGGTGAGATTTATTGCAACATATTTGTTTATAGGATTTGCATATATTTGTGGATGTTCCTTGGTGCTATGTGATGTTAGTTACAGTCTCTATGTGATGCTACTGGTGAATCTTTGGACGCCTTGATCATTTTCAGATATGGCATTACCTATGCAGTGGGAGTTCCTAGTTGTGTATATTCATTATATGATAGGTTTGGCACTTGGAGCTTGTGATTGCATGTTATCGGTTATATATGTTGATGGCATGAGGTTTACTTATTATTTGTATAACTTTGTGGTATGGATAGTTGTATGTGTTAGCATTTGCTAAGGGTGCTAATTTTAGCTATGGTGATTATATCTTGACAGCTATTGATACATACGTTTACCTTTGGATTGAGTGTTTATGTATTGGGATATCGATTGAAGGTAGGACTTATGATTCATTGTGACATATTGTGTGGAATCTTGTTGGATGGATTATTATCTTTGTGCATTATCATGATGAGGGATGAGAGCATTCATGCTTGATATGGTGGTCACCTTGATTCTTGTTGCAAGTATCTTGATGGATGACATGGAGAACTATGATTCTTTGATGGTGTATGTGGCTAGAGGGATTGTTCCCTTGTTCATGTTTGAGTTTACTTGTTTACCCCTTATGCAATGTATACAAGAAGTGGGAGAATGTTAGAAAAATGTGTGTTTTCCACCTTGCATAATGTTATGATGTAATATTTATTTATTATGTGGTGCACCTAGGGAATATAGGGATGTGTACATCACATGGGTCTAGCATTCTTGGGGCCACTTTATGATTTGTATGTAACATTGGGTTAAATATTTAATGTAGGGTTACACATGGGAATAATATCTAATATTGGGAAAACTTACTAACAATATTAAATGAGGGGTTAATGGTTTTGTAAGCTCATGGTATTAGTCACATGGTTTTATGTAATACCAGTTCGTGGTTTTGTGTGAACTTGCTTCTATAAAATCAAACACTTGGGTAGTTGTATAGTGTTGGAAAGTTGGAAGGTTGACTGGTTGAGAGCATCTCTTGTTAGCATTTGTGAAGGTTGAAGCATGGCATGTGACGTGTGGTCACATGCTTGTTCACATGGAGTGTTGGTAAAGGGCTTGATGTTTCAAAAGTGTTTGTGGAGGCTTTGTAAGTGTATAGTAATATTTTATTTCTTAATAATAAATTGAGCATGGATGCTTTTGGAGGCTGGGTTTTTCCCTCTATGATGGTTTTCCCTGGGTATATCTTGTGTTATCTTGTGATATGTCTTTGATATTTTCATTTTTATATTTATATAAGTTTTTATGCATGTTTTTCTCCCAGAGGGTTATGTAGGAAATGGATTGATCATTGTAGTTTATTTTCCTAAAATATTTCATTTTTTCTATGCAATAAATTACATTTTTAGATCTAGGGTTATATGTCAAATAGGCTTTTTAAAACACACATAAAATTTATCATCTTTACAATTCAAGAGAACAGAAACCTTAGGAGATTGGCTCTCCCTTATGGCAACAAGCTATTCATCAAACCTAGTTGGTTTATGTTGAAATTTGGAGTCAAGTAAAAATAATCTAATCTTATTTGGATCTAGGATCACTTTTCCTACATCACATTTTGGTGAAACCAACATATCCTACACTTGCAATTTTCTAATTTTTACAACATAAATTTTGAAAATTGATTCAAAACCTAGGTTATTTGAAGATCTTGTTGATTTGAAATTATTTCATTTTCAAAACTATGCATTAACATTCTTTGATCATTATACATTAAAGGAAAATTTGCAAGTATTTTGAATTAAATTGCATAATTTTAGATATGGTTTTCCTTGTTTAGGGCTTAGATCTAATTTATTTCATTGTGAAAACTGAGTGTAATCCTAGGTTTCTTTCATGTTTCAAAAATTGCATGCATATTTTAGTAAAAAGAATTGAAAAAGTGAATTATTGCATAAGGTTTTCATTTCAAAAGATCAAAAAGTCTTTCTTTTCTATATTTTTTAGATAAATTTAGGTAATTAACCATTTTAAATTCTCAAAATCATCATTTGAACATATTACATTTCTTTAAAATACATTTTATGTGTGTGTGTCACATAGAAAAATAGGCTTTTACACATTTCCATAAATTTGTTTTTTTCTAGACCTGAATTTGTGCAACATCATACCCTCAAACATTGTAGTTAGTTTCTAAATTTTGAAATTGTTAAATATTACCTCTGGTCTAGGATGCCTAATGCCCCTATCCAATCAGTTTGGCATCAAATTTTATGTGTGAAACCTTGCTTGTGCTCTCTATTTGGATCTGATTCTTGTTTCTTACAGTGGGTATTGAAACTTCCATATTTTATTATGTATTGCTAGTTTGTCCCTATTTTACCAAATTCAATGTATTATGCCTAAAATAAAGGGGGCAAAAACAATATGTTTTCTTTTCAAAAGTTTGGTTTTGATATAGCAAAATATGGCTTGCCTAAAAAAATTGGGGCACTGCCCGAACCCCATTCCATGCCATCAAAAGGGATATATGTCATCCTTTGGTTGACCAATAGTTATAATACCTATGAGAACATCATGGTGCAAAAGAATGAAATAATTGATATATTTATTAACATCACTTTATGTAATCTTCATTTTTTAAGTAATCATGATACGTTTGTCCCTCTCCCAACATCTCTCCTACTTGTGAGGGTATTGTGGTGAAAGAGGATACAATCATGTTTGTTTGTCTCCTAGTATCTCTCCTACTTGTGAGTATATATTGGCACGAGAGGATCCAATCATTGATTTAATCATTAGAATCATGTGTTTCCCTCTCCCAATACCTCCCCTACTTGGAAAGATATCATGTCGCAAGAGGATGTAATCATTGATACATTTTCCCCTTCAAATGATAGTAAGGTGGCTTACATAAATGAAGATTCAAAGTTGACATTAGATCCCCCATTGATAGAAGATCATCAAAAAGTAGTTAACTCAGTTGAGATAGTAAACTCACAAGTGATTATTGGACCTCCTCTCATTATTGGACCTCCCTTTAAACCTCCTCTCATTATAGGACCTCCAAAACCTCATGGCCATATCTTAGACTTCATAAAATAGCTCACTTAAAGTAATAATGTGCACCAAAATGTGTTGCAACAACCAAGTTATCATGTAATTTTTCACACATATAACACTAAAAATAATAAGAAACCAAAACAAATACCAACATCCATTGTGTTTCCTCAACCATATCTTCCCCCAACACCCCATCTCCCTCAACCTAGTGGTAAAGAGCATGATCTTGTTGAGAAAAATCGTAATACTCCAGCCAAGATATATCTTTGGGACTTAACTTAAACTTCGCTTGCATACCATAGGATGCTCCAAGAGGCTTTGTATAAGATAGATATATCACCTTTTTATCAAACTAAATGATGTAGCAACCTTTCTTGATAGTATACAGACAAAAAAAATTGGATAGAACATTCCCTCAAAATGAGTTACCACTGCTTGAAATCTAAAATCATCATAAGGCTTTAATTATATTGGTTGTCATTAATAAAATTGGGGTTAGACATACTCTTATTGATAATGGACCGGGTCTTAATGTTTGTAGCATTGATCTTCTATATAAGCTTGGTGTGGATAGGAATCTCATACAACTAAATAATATTTCTATTCATGGTTTTGATAATGTCAATACACAACCATTTGGAACAATAACATTACCTATTAAGGTAGGGATGTTGGTTTTACCTACTCTTATCCATGTGTCATGTTGGATATTCTCTCATACAATATTCTTCTTGGTAGATCGTGGATTCATGTCATGAAGGGATTCTTGTCTACTCTTCATTGTGAGGTGAAGTATGAATATAATAACAAGTTATATATGGTAAAAGTGGATGCAAAAAGTTATAATTTACAAGTTGAATTTGAGCATAACACTTCCAACTCTCTTAATACTTTGATTCTATCTTCAAAAGTGGAATCATTACCTTCCAATTATAATGATACTATGAACGAACTCTTGGGTGATGATTGGGGGGCGTTATATTTTACACCTTGTTTCATTGGGGAGTCTAAAATCTCGCCATCAAAGCCCAAAGAGTTGAAGGTTGTTTCATTAGCATCAATATAATAAAATATAAATTATGATCAAAGTAATGCTTCATCTTCAAATACATGTCTTGGTGATGATTGAGGTTCATTAGGAAGTAAATCCTCCTTTGTGAGAGAGTACAAAATCTCACAATCTCTATCTAAGGAGTTGTGTGTTTCTTTTGCTCAATCTTCTTCATCAAAAAATACAAAAAAAATCATCCCATGATGGTGGTGGAGGCTCTTTATATTTTATCCCGAATGTATTGGTGATGTCTAAATTTTACATTTCAACACCTAAAAATGATTTGTGTTCATACAAAGGAACAAATTCTTTGCATAAGCATTTATACAAGACTTATATTTGAGTTGGAAATGTGTTATGGACTTTTATTTAAAATTATTTCTAAAAGTAGATATAATGAAAATATGGAACAAGGAGTTAAGGATCATGTGAAGTTTGCACCATACCTTTCTAAAAGGGTTTTAGGTTTCCAATGTTCCTTTTTGCCTTCATCTCATACTCCATCATCTACTATATTTATAACATCTGATGGTAAGTGAGCAAGATTTTCTTCACAAGAGAGATGATTTTCTCCTACTCCTTTAGTGAAGCAAGAGCATATTTTTTTGAGGCTTCTCAAATCCACTTGATTACTCTTCCTCTCCAACGCATAAGAAATTTCATACAAAATAACTTTTTTTGTGCATCATCGAGTGCATGGTCATTCCACTAATGAATCCCAAGCCTTGAGTAATAAAATACAATGACTTATTGATTATGGTTCTCTTCCATATGTTGCTACACCTAATCATTTTAAATAATAATCTCTCTTCTATCGTGTTGCTCCTCACTATGTGGTATTTGTAGTTTCATGAGTTTTCTCATTTCTATTCATGGTGGTACAATCTTGCGTGAAACTTGTTCCTTCCTATAGTAGCAACACGATAGTCTCTTGTATAGTTTTCTTTTCCTTTACACTTTGGGGAAAGGATAACTAGTTTTTGGGATGTGTGTATTCTTTTCAAGGATATCCTCTTCTCCCGATTTTCCTTAAAATATCAATATAAAAAGTATATTGACCTTTTTAGGGGGCCTATATCCCCTATCCATTTCATTAATGTCTTGTGAGATTTAACTTATTGGCATACCCCTTTTTTGGTGGTGTTATTCATAATGCCCCCTGAGGCATGGTTATCAATTTGTCCCCTGTGACATTGAGCATTGATTCATCCCTCACAATGTTAAAATTTTATGCGCTCCCTAAGGTGTGAATGGAAAAACATTCCATGGATTTGGAATAACACAACTTGTTGATTCATGAAATTGAGCACTTTTACATGGAAACCTAGAATAACACAACTTTATTTCCAATGGAGCCATGTTTTTCATGAGTGATCTAGCATAACAAATCTTGTTAATCCTTATGATAGAACCATTTTTTCACATCACATTCGATGGATAACGTTTGGTATTTGATACAAATTTAAGAGTGGGGTCACTTTACCTTACTGACTTAAATATTTTTTAGTGTACTAACCTTGTGTTTATGCTTTATTTTTAGCATGTTTGCATTGTGTTGATTATGTGTTTTCTTTGTGTCTTTGGTGTGTTTACCTTTTGTATGGTATCATGTTTGCCTTGTGTCTTTCACGTGTTTGCTTTGTGTATTGTCTTATGTTTTCTTTGTATCTTCATTATTTTTTTATGTATGCTTCATATTCATCATGCTATATTGCACTTCATGTGTGTATGTTCTCTTGTGCTTACATTGTTTTTTCATAGGACCTTGAGCCTAGGGTCTAGTGTATCCCCTAGATTCAATGTTGTCCTATCTCTTCAATGTTTTGATAATTGAACCTTGGCTTATTCTTAGTTTAGTGTGAGTTTGAGCATAAGTTCATACTCTTACTAAAGTGAGGGCTAAATGTAGCATCAAAAATTGTCACCCTTGACAATTTCACACAAGTTTGAACTCCCCCTTATGTGCTTGGACCTAATTATGCATTTAATCTAGCTATTTTATAAATATCTTCAAAGATTGAAAGATGGGATTGAAACAAACATTTAATGTTTAATACCGATGTTTAAGGCTCTGAAAAGGATGGATCTAGACTAGGGAACTCAACGCCCTTGTCCATCCTATTTTGACTAAATTTAAAATAGATCAATATTAGAATTTTAATATTTAAGAATCCAAAATCATTTGTTGGCTATTGGTATTTGATTTTTGAGAAATTAAAGAATTGCATATAAATACAAGTCATTTTTATCATTTTAATTCTAACAAGAGCTAGCAATTTTGGAGAGAAAATTTAAAATCCTAAAATTAGTCAAGGAAATTCAAAGGAAGAATTAACAGCATTATTACAGTGCTTTCATCAATCAAGATCATTTTTGCAAGACATTAAGAAGAAGGAAGCAATTATGTGCAAGGAGATATTATGATCAATCATGTCATTTTCATGAAGATGTATGAGTTATCCTCTATATGCTAGCTACAATAATTTATTATGTTTTTTGAACTAACCTTTTGCAATTCTATCAAGCAATCAAGGCATCCATCAATCAATATTTGTGGTAACTTGTGGTGTGGCATCACTTCATCAAGGATTCCACATCAAGGTAACATTGTCCATTATCATTATCATTTTAGTCAATTATTATTGTTTTGGCCTCTATTCAATGATGCAAAAGCATCAAACTAATTTTTGGTTTTCGTAGTTATCTAATCTGGGTTTGTGAATTGTTGCTTAATTTTTCCTTTGTTGAGTTGGACGATTCAGTTTTGGAGAGTAGTTATGAACGTTGGAAGTTCGGTGGTGCAAGAGTTTAACAATTTTGAAAGAGGTCAAGCAGTTGTGAATAAGATAATTCCAAAAAAATAGAATGGACGGCATGAGAGGAGGATGGATGGGTTGAAGGAGACCAGACTGTTCTTAGCCGAAAGGGTAGAAAAGAAACGCTAGAGGAGGAAAATAGGGAGGATCAGAAGTTTGAGAGAATAAATCATTTTGTGTGAAAGAGAAATAAAAAGAATAAGAGGTTGATGGTGAAGGAGGTCGACTAGTTGGGAGGAAAGATCCTTAAATCAACTACATTGCAGAAATCAGACAAAACTCAGGTGTATGAGAACTAAGGGGGAAGGTAGTTGATTCCTTCTCAAGAGTCATCTTTCAAGGTGAACTGATTGTGTATACGTCGATGCTTGTTTGTTGTTCCATTTTTCTATTATTTGTAACCTTCAAATTCTATTGCTTAGGAATGCGAGAAGAGTTCTAAAATGTTCCTATCACTCTGGAAATGGATTAGCCTAGCTAATTGGGCCAGCATTTTGTAGCATGTAAAGTTAGTTTGGTTTTGTGTGTAGCTTACTATTGCATTGTTTATGGATCAATCATCATTCAATCACAAACTTCTTGATTTTAAATAACTGTTGCAAGTTCCTGTCTCTGATTATTGCATTGTAATTTAATAGTTGTCCATTAATAAGAAGGTTGTCATTATTTGGGGTATCAAAGCACCGTGTGATTGAGTAATTTAGACATTAATTTGGTATCATAAAAATAAAGATCTGGGAGAGTCCAAAAAAGGTCTAGTGGAATTTTTGACAAATATGTGTGTGTGGAAGTTTTGACTGGTAAAAAGGAAGAACCTAGGTACCAAGAGACTGGGAAGAGGAAAAAGGAGAGAAGCCCTAGGTGAGGTATCACAAAGTGGAGAAGAGAAAATAAAAGATGCAGCAACAAGAAAGACTCAAACAGAAGGACAATTTGAAGGTCAATAAGATAAGACAAGATGCAAATTTTGATCAAGAAATAGAAGAGCTAAGAAGGGATTTAGAGAGTTGTAAGTTTTCAATGAAGCAATGGCTTGAAGAAAGAAGCCACGAATGTGATTGGTATTGGCCCATGAAAAATAAGTTGAAGTGGCTTGTGTAGACAATTGTCAAAAAAAGAAGAGGGAAGAAGTTGGTTGTCTTGAAAGAAGAAGAAGCCTTGCCGCATCATGAAGTTGACATGGAAGTAGAGCCTAAAGAAAAGGAAGAGAAGAAGAAAATGGAAAATGGAAAGGAAAATTTTGGTCAGGAGGATGCAAGAAACCTTGAGAAGGAAAAAACAGATGATGTAAATGAAGATGAAGAAACACGAGTGTTGACTAGTGAAATATCAACGGAAATAAAGATTGGAATTCCTTCCAGAGTAGCTTGGAGGAAGTTTGAGGAGCGTGCATGTAAGGTAAACATTAAGCAAGTTGTTTCTAATGATTTTAGTAATGATGCTTTTGAATCTTTGAAGAAAATTGTTGAAGGGAAGAGTTTAAAAGTAGAAGACAAAAAGAATGTGAAATCAAATGGTGACAATGATATATATGAACAAGAGATGGAGTTTTGGAGGCTTTTTGATGAAAAATACATAAGAAGGAAAAGATACAAACAGAAAAAGAAAATCAAACGAAATTTTTTTGAACACATGACTGTTGTTCCATAATGATTTTGGAAGACATGAAAGAAGAGAATGAAGATGATGTGTAGGATCACATGATTTCTATTGTCTCTTCATGAGTAGGAGCTCATGATTTATTTTTCTACCTAGAAGATTCAGTTTTGGAGAGTAGTTATGAATGTTGGAAGTTTGGTGGTGCAAGAGTTTGACGGTTTTGAAAGAGGTTGAGCAGTTGTGAATAAGATAATGCCAAAAAAGAGAATGAATGGCATGAGAGGAGGATGGACGGGTTGAAGGAGGCCAAATTATTCTTGGCCAAAGGGACAGAAAATAAATGCTAGAGGAAAGCAAGGAGGATCAGAATTTTGAGAGAAGAAACTATTTTGTGTGAAAGAGAAACAAAAAGAATAAGAGGTCGATGGTGAGGGAGGTTGACTGGTTGGGAGGAAAGATCCCTAAATCAACTACATTGCAAAAATTAGACAAAACTTGGGTGTATGAGTGTTGAGGAGGAAGGTAGTTGATTCCTTCTCAAGAATCGTCTTTCAGGGTGAACTGATTGTGTATCCATCGATGCTTGTTTGTTGTTCCATTTTTCTCTTATTTTTAAGCTTCAAATCCTATTGCTTGGGAATGTGGGAAGAGTTCTAAAATGTTCCTGACACTCTGGCAATGGATCGGCCTAGTTAATTGAGCCAGCATTTTGTAGCATGTAAAGTTAGTTTGGTTTCATGTGTAGCTTAGTGTTGCATTTTTTATGGATTGATCATCATTTAGTCAGAAATTTATTGATTTTAAATAATTGTTACAATTTTTTTCTCTGATTATTGCATTGTAATTTAATAGTTTTCCATTAATAAGGTTGTTATTATTTGGGATATCAGATCACTATGTGATTTAGTAATTTAGTGATCACTTGACCTAGGGTATTCCCTCTTGATCATCATCATTTGTCGTACGTGGAGGTAGAAATACCAAAATAGGATTTTACTTGGGAAATCTCCACTACAAAACAATTGATCCCTCATTTAATATTGGGTACTAATTTTTCAATTTATTAGATGCTTTCCCAAAATATTAAATTATTATCCTATGTCTCCCACACAAAATAATATTACAATGTTACAATACAACTTTACAAGTGGTCCCAAATAATTACCTAGTGTGGCTAAACACACCTCCTAGGTGCACCACAACTAAATAATTATTTAATTACAACATTATAATAAAACATTTTATGCAATGTTGTACAACACCAAATCCTAACAGTTGAGTAGTATTTAACAAGGAATTTATTAAGAAATAGTTCAAATATTTGCTAACAAGGTTGTATGTTCCTTACCCAACCATATCTCTCATGGTTCCCCACTATGAAATATTTTCCCAACAATTGCAAATTATGCACCTAGTACAGAAGTACATCAAGATGAGGAAATGGCATTCCTAATCCACCAATGAAGCAATATTTAATGCCTTATAAATATCAAAATTTAGTATCCAAGAAGTAAGGATCCATCTCCCACCTAGTGGATGACTACCCAAGTTCCAATTCAACAAAATTGCATTTAAGTTCAATTACCCATAGTGCAAGTTACACCACCTCCTACCACAGATCCAACTTTTGGGTGGGGACTGCCTAGAAGTGCATGCTCTTGTATATTATTTGCATGTTATACTGGGTTGGGCACCCAAGTTTTCATGTTCTGGGTTTGATCAGTGGAAAAGTTATGGAGCACTCAATATTGACAAATTTTGATTGGCTATGGGTAAGGCACCCTTGTGAAGGCCATGTGATCATTTAATATTTTTCACCATGTTTTTTAGGTTGTCCACTAGGGGGAATGGGTTTTTCCAGGTGGATTTACTTGTTGTTTTGATATACCACATGTGGTATTCTCTCCCACAAACTTCTATATATTGGAGCCTTGAGTTGGTGGTTTTCATAAGTTTGCTTGCAGGTTGTTAGAGTAATGAAGTGTTGTCGAGATTCAAAGAGGATTGTTATATTGTTGTACTTCATCAAAGATTGATACAAACATTGCATCTCTTTGGGTGTGGAGTTGTTTCCCGCAAGGGTTTATCCACGTATTCTTGTGTCCCTTGTGATACTCAACTTGTAGTATTACTGATTTTCTTTCATTGTTGCAATTGCTAATCACATAATTGGTAATCTTGAATACATATTTTAGATTTGCAGACACATATTTAAGTTCATATTACTAAAAGTTTCACCTTGAATTTCCAACAGACTTGATGAACTGATTGATTTGGGCTCAAACATTGAGACTTAGTTGAGGAAACCATGAAGGCATAGCTTGCTAAGATGAAAGTACAATTGGTAGCAACATAGAAAGAGGCACAAAATTTGAATGAGGAGGCTAAGGATGCCAAGGTGCAATTTGATTTCATTCAACATCACTAGTAAATTATTGTTCAACACATTCAATGCACAAACCACAAAGATATCAATGTTGGATAAAGAACATGATTAAATATACTAGTTGGCAAGATACAAGAAAATTTGCCTCCATACTCTTCAATAGCATATAGTGATGTAGAGGATAGATCTATTGTTAGAAGGAGTTCAATTGACCAGTCTTAATTATCCTATCACATAACAAATTGATCTGCATGAGGCACTTCTTCAAAATCTATTTATACCTGCATAAATCATTAATGAGTTGGAAGTATTGTTAAAAGAGGAAGGTATAAAGGTTGGCAACAAAAAAAGTGGAGATAGCTAGGCATGAAGTGTTGGAAATTGTGCCTCAACTTGTTGTCTTGTATCTCTGTTAAAGACTTGGCGGATTTACCCTTTGTTAGTCTTCATTGTCGGCCAATCGCTAGAGTTCCTAAGTTTGTAACCTTGTTGCACAATTCAAAAGTTTCTTAACTTCCTCGACTGGTCGATCTCCTTCAATGTCGTGGTGTTTGGGATTTTCCTAACCTACTATGGAAGTTGTAAGTTTTTGTTTTCTCTGATTGAGCGACAAGCCGACGGATGTGGGGACCACTTGGAATTTTGGGAGACTTGTTGAGAATATTTTAGATTCCTAGCTTGATTCTCTGGAAATGCACAAGCAATGAACGTGTGTCATGGTGGAGACCACAAGGAATAACCAACAGTTCAGTGAGATGGTCAAATGCAGTGTACGAGTAAGTTGGAAATAAAAGGACTAACTCGTGGATACCTAAAGTCTTCAGGATTTTATTTATAAACTAATGACTACTAATATTTCATGTAAATGTGGGATATTGTCGATGGTTGAGCTTCTTAGAAGTCCTAGCGACAGCGATGGTCTTGTCGATAGTTTTGCAATAAACATCGGTGAGAAGTCTTGCCGATAGATTTGGTTTGGCCAATGGTTTTGCATTCGGTATGATCTCTTGTCGATGGACAGTTGGTTTTCTTGTGATATCGGGGAAACTTGTTTTGTTATTGGTATGACTTCTTAGGGTGTTGTCGATACCTTTGGTCTTTCCAATAGCTATGTGTTCAGGAATTTTGGCATCGGGGAGACACAGTTTGGTGTCTCACCAACATGTGATTCAGTTAAAATTTTTGATCGAACGTCTATCCTACATGGTGTGTTTTGAGCCAATGAGAGAAGCGGAATGTGAACCGTTGGAAGTTGAATAGTTGCAACTATTTTGTTGTGGAAAAAAAATAGGCCATGAGTAGAATGGATTACACTCTGCAATGGTTGATGATGAGAGAAGTGTGAGATAACAAAAAGTTGCTCAACTGAACACAGATTGATCTGAGTGGGTTCATTGTATATTTCTACGAGCATTGTGAGATTGAATGTTGTTGTTGTAAATTGATATCAAAAAACTAAGTCTGAACTCTGTATGTAATTTTCATTACTATAATTCAAAGAGGCTTTTCTTGGTGTGGTGGGTTTTTCTCCTATAAGGGTTTTCCCATGTAAATCTAGTGTTCAATTGTGTATGTGTCCATTTCTCTTTTTTGTTAATTATTTTCAAGTGTATCTTATTGAACTGTAATTGCAAAATTTAAAGTCATATTTGCACTCTTCCCTGAGGTTTTGGCATTAGGAGAGTTTGTTTCGCACCTAAGCTTTCCTTACAAGTGGTATCAGAGCCTAGCTAGTTGTGTTATCCTTGTGGGTATGTTGGGTTTTTTGTGTCAATTCTATTCAGTGGGAGTCTTGTAGAAGTCTGGTAATTTGAATTATAGATTAAGATGGAAAGCACGTTAGGAAAGATTGAAATTAAGAAATTCAATGGCAGCAATTTTGAGTTGTGGAAACTTAAAATGGAAGATCTGTTGGTTGATCGTGATCTTTGGCTTGATGTGTCTAGAACAAAGCCTACAGGCATGAAGCAAGAGGATTGATACCTCGCAAATAGAAAATCAAATGGGTTGATAAGGCTCTGTTTAGTAGACTCTATTCTTCTATATATTCATAAAGAAAAGATAGCATCCTCTTTGTGGAAAAGACTGGGAGCTATTTATCAGGGCAAGTCCCTGGTGAATAAGTTGTTCTTGAGGAAGAAGTTGTACTCTTTGAAAACACAGGAAGGAGCATCTGTTGCTGATCATTTGAATACTTTCAACATGTTGATTGCTCAGTTAGCATCTGTGGGTGTAAATATTGATGAAGAATATCGTTGTATGCTATTGTTATGTTCTTTGTCAAATTCTTGGGATCACTTGGTGATGGCTATTGGGAGTACTACTTCCTCTTTTAAGATGGAAGATATTGTTGCTTCTTTTTTATCAGAAGAGATGAGAAGAAAATATTTTGAGATGTCGAAGGGGGCTATTGTTGTTCGAGGCAGATCAAAAGAAAAAGGCAAGAAGAAGGACAAGAAGTCCAAATCCAAATCAGAGGGGAGATCAAAGTCTCCTAGTAAGAAGTCCAAGGTAAAGGGTTGGAATTGTGGGCAACTTGGTCATGTTCAAAAGGATTTCAAAGAGGAGAAGAATAAGAAGAAGAAGTATTCTTCCGACAATGATTCTTCTCAAAGTGATGCAGAGCTTTCATTGCAGCCTTGGCTATACAGGCATTAGATGATGTCTGGCTGATTGATTCTGGAGCATCTTTCCACATGACATCTCATAGATACTGGTTCACTAAGTATGAAAAATACGATGGTGGAAGGGTGTATTTGGCAAGCGATTCATCTCTAGAAATAGTTGGTTGTGGAAGAGTCAGAATTCAGTTCCCTGATGGAAGAGTGAAGGGAATCAATGATGTAATGCATATACTAGGTCTGGCTTGAAATTTACTTTATGTTAGTAAGTTGAACGATGTTGGAGTGAAAGTCACGTTCTCTAGAAATGGCTACAAGATGACTAGAGGCTCAATGGTGCTAGCTAGGGGTGCTCGTATTGGTACCTTGTATAAGTTGGATGCACATGTTGTTCAATGCAATAGTGTCTCTGTAAAGTCACAGAAGGCTACTCATGGAGAAAAGGAGGAAAATTTTCCTGATAGTGCAAACTCTATGGAAGTTAAACTTCCAGCAGAAAAGACTATGCTCTGGCATCATAGGCTTGGCCACATTGGAGAAAAAGGTTTAAAAACCTTGAAAAATAAAAACCTGGTTGAAGGGCTTGATGATTGTAACCTCAAATTCGAGTTTTGTGAACATTGTATATATGGTAAACAACACCATGTTTCATTTTACTCTAGTCCTCATAAATCTTCTGGTTTACTTGATTACATTCATTTTGATGTTTTTGGTCCAATAAATGTTCCTTCTTTGTCTAAATCAAGATATTGTGTATTGTTCATTGATGATTATTCAAGAAGGGCATTTGTTTATTTTTTGAAAAGTAAATCAAAAGTATTCAGTCATTTTAAGGAATTCAAAAACCTTGTGGAAAATCATACTGGAAGAAAAATAAAATGTTTAAGAACTGACAATGGCAGTGAGTTTTGTTCTGATGATTTTGAAAGGTACTATAAAGATCATGGGATTAAAAGACATAAAACTACACCCTACACTCCACAGCAAAATGGAGTTGTTGAAAGGTTCAACAGGATAGTAATGGAAAGAGCATGAAGTATGCTAAGCAGTGTTGGCTTGGAGGAGAAGTTTTGGGTTGAGGCAGTTGCAACAACATGTTATTTAATAAACCGTTCTCTAAATTCTGCTCTTGTTGAGAAAACATCTTTGGAAGCATGGTCTAGAAAGAAGCCCTCTCTAAGACACATTCGTGTCTTTGGCTATGAGGCATATGCATATGTGTCAAATGAAAAAATGTCTAAATTGGAAAACAAGGTTGTTAAATGTATTTTTATTGGTTATAGTGCTAGCATAAAATGATACAAGCTTTGGAATTCTGATACGGAGAAGGTTCTGTATAGCAAAAGTGTTATTTTTCGTGACCTGAAGCCTTCTGCTTTGGATCTGCAATCAGAGACAAAATCAGAAAATAAAAAGGATGTAATTGAAATTCCTTCGACACCAAATAAAGAGGAATTGAAAATTCAAAATGTACCTAAAACTAAGGAGAGCTCAAGTAGTTCTGAGAGTTCTAAAGAAGAAGAACAACCTCAGCCTCAGCCTGTGAGGAAGTCAACACGTGAAAGAAAGCAACCTGATAGGTATGGGTTTTCTTTGTTAGATTCTACTTGTTCCTATGCTTTAATTTCTAGCACTGATGAGCCTAGGACTATGAAAGAGGCATTTAGAATGTCTGATTCAAACTCTTGGTTGGAATCCATGAATGAAGAAATGGCATCATTAGAAAAGAATGATACTTAGAGTTTGGTGCCCTTACCTAAAGGCAGAAAAGTTGTTGGCTGCAAATGGGTATTTAAAAAGAAAATAGGTTTGGATGGCAGTGTGGAAAAGTATAAGGCGAGGTTGGTTGCGAAGGGATATTCCCAAGTAGAGGGAATTGATTATGGAGAAATTTTTTCTCCTATAGCTAAGCTGACATCTATCAGATTTATTTTGCCACTTGCAGCAGCATATGACTTAGAGGTTGAATAGATGGATGTGAAGACAACATTTATTCATGGTGACCTTGAAGAAGAGATTTATATGTCCCGGCCTGAGCACTTTCTGGAAAAAGGTAAAGAAAATCTGGTTTACAAGTTGAAAAAATCTTTGTATGGATTAAAACAATCGCCTAGAATGTGGTACCAGAATTTTGACATGTTTGTTTTGTCATTGGGATTTGTAAGATCGAAATCTGATCATTGTGTGTACTACAAAGCTGAAAATGATCGTGTTCTTATTATTTCTCTCTATGTTGATGATATGTTGTTCATAGGCAATAGTAAGTTAATGATTTCTGATCTAAAATCTTAGTTGTCTACAAAGTTTGAAATGAAAGATCTTGGTGCAGCTAGGTATATTCTGGGAATGGAAATATCCAGGGACAAGAAGAGTAGAAAAATTTGGCTCAATCAGAGTAAGTATATTAATACTATTCTAGAGAGATTTTGTATGACTGAGTGCAAGCAACTAGTTGTTCCAGTTTCGTAGGGAACGAAGCTATTTGTTGAAGACTGTCCAAAATCTCCTACTAAGATAGAGGACATGACCAAAGTGCCTTATGCTAGTGCAGTTGGAAATTTAATGTATGCAATGGTCTGTACAAGGCCAGACATTTCCAAAGCGGTGGGAGTACTTAGTCGTTTTATGGAAAATCCTAGTACACATTAGGATGATGTGAAAAGAGTGTTCAGATATATGAAGGGCACTTCAAAATATGCTTTGTGTTACCATGGCAATTTGGTTGAATCACAGAGGACTCTCAACTTTCGAGGCTATGTGGATTCTAATTGGGCAGGGGACATTGACAGCAAAAGATCCACTAATGGATATATTTTCATGATGAATGGTGGTGCAGTTAGTTGGATGAGTAAGCGACGGGTTGTAGTCACTTTGTCCACTATAGAGGCACAATACATGGCAGCAACACATGCCTGGAAAGAAGCAATCTGGTTAAAACATTTGTGTTCTAACATTGGGTTTGATGCAGGGAAAATTACAATTTACTGTGACAGTCAAAGTGCTATTTTTTTGGAAAAAAATCATACTTTCCATGCTAGGACAAAACATATTGATGTTTAGTATCATTTTGTTTGAGATATGGTGGAAGATGGAAAGGTCTCTTTAGAAAAAATGGATACTCTAGAAAATGTTGCAGATGCATTGACAAAACCAATGAGTATAGAAAAGTACATGTGGTGTGCTAGTTCGATGGGCCTTGGAGCCCATGACCTTCACTAACTTCAAGTTTGAAGGAAGCAAGTAAGTCTTCATCAAGTGGGAGATTGGTGGAAATTGTGCCTCAACTTGTTGGCTTGTATCTTTGTTAAAGACTTGGCGGATTTACCCTTTGTTAGTCTTCATTGTCGGTCGATCGCTGGAGTTCCTAAGTTTGTAACCTTGTCACACAATTCAAAAGTTTCCTAACTTCCTGACAGGTCAATCTCCTTCAATTTCACGGTGTTTGGGATTTTCCTAACCTACTTTGGAAGTTGTAAGTTTGTGTTTTCTCTTATTGAGCGACAAGCCGACAAATGTTGGGACCACTTGGAATTCTGGGAGACTTGTTGAGAATATTGTAGATTCCCAGCCTGATTCTCCATAAATGCACAAGCAGTGAATGCATGTCATGGTGGAGACCACAAGGAATAACCAACAATTTTGTGTGATGGTCAAATACGGTGTACGAGTAAGTTGGTAATAAAAGGACTAACTCATAGATACCTAAAGTCTTCGGGCTTTTATTTATAAACTAATGACTACTAATATTTTGCATCAATGTGGGATATTTTCGATGGTTGAGCTTCTTGGAATTCCTAGCGACAACAATGTTCTTGACGATAGTTCTGCAATGGACATCGGTGAGAATTCTTGCCGATAGAGTTGGTCTGGCAGATGGTTTTGCATTCGGTATGATCGCTTGCTGATGGACAATTGGTTTTCTTGTGATATTAGGGAAACTTGTTTTGTTATCAGTCTGACTTCTTAGGGTGTTGTTGATACCTTTGGTCTTGCCAATAGCTATGTCTTTGGGCATTTTGGCATCGGGGAGACACAATCTGGTGTCTCACCGACATGCGATTCAGTTAAACTTTTTGACCGAACGTCTGTCCTACGTGGTGTGTTCTAAGCCAATGAGAGAAGCGAAATGTGAACTGTTGGAATTTGAACAGTTGCAACTATTATGTTGTGGAAAACGAATAGGTCATGAGTAGAATGGATTACACTCTGCAATGGTTGATGATGAGAGAAGTGTGAGATAACAAAAAGGTTGCTCAGCTGAACACGGATTGATCTGAGTGGGTTCATTGTATGCGTCTGAGAGCATTGTGAGATTGAATGTTGCTATTGTAAATTGACATCAAAAAGTTAATTTTGAGCTCTATATGTAATTTTCATTACTGTAATACAAAGAGGCCTTTCTTGGTGTGGTGGGTTTTTCTCCCGTAAGGGTTTTCCCACGTAAATCTGGTGTTCAATTGTGTATGTGTCCATTTCTCTTTTTTGTTAATTCTTTTCAAGTGCATCTTATTGAACTATAATTGCAAATTTTAAATTCATATCTACATTATTCCCTGAGGTTTTGGCATTAGGAGAGTTTGTTTCGCACCTAAGCTTTCCTTACATGAAGTTTCAAGAAAGGAAGCTAAAGTGGAGATCAAATGAAAATAGAAAAAGAGCATAAAGGGTAGAATCACTCAAAGCTAAGTTTGACCTCCTCAAGCCACATGCTAACATGGAGTTGATAGATGTTATCACCTTGTTTGTTAGCTACTCACAATACTTAGTAGTTGTGTGCAAGGTACTTGGAAGGACAAGCTTAAACAACACACTCTAAGCTTTGACTTGTTTAGGTGGCTCATTTGAAATCACACTAGCTTCTCTAGTAGGGCCCACCTATTAGTGTGATTTCAAATGAGCCACCAAAACAAGTCAAAGCTTAGAGTGTGTTGTTTAAGCCAAAATTGTTGAGAGGTTCAAAATCATGGCCAAATTGGATTAAGGCATGTGTGGCCCCTTTAAAAGTGGAATTACATAGATTCCAATCAAAACTTGTCACTAAGGACCTCACAAATAGTGATAAGTAATAGTAATATTGTGCAAGTTCAAGCATAGTTTACCTACATTACTACTTTGTCTGCTTCTGATGCTATAACTTTACAAGAGGTAAACAAATAGTTGATATTTTTTTATGCATGGAATATGAGATGGTTGCCTATCAAATAGAGCTAGACAGAATTCAAAGATAGTTTTTCTCACACCTATAGTAGTTTATATGATGGAGCATATCTCATTAATGTTGAATATAGGATGAATGAAAAAATAAGAATATGATAATTAAGAGTTTTAATTTGATTAAGCATATGGTAAATCATATAATATAAATAAAATAATGGAAAAGAAAACAAAAATACTAAAAAACCATATGAATACTATATATATGAAGAAATTCATAGGAAAAAACTCCACCACCAAAGAGACCAAGCTTGTATTTATCTCTCAAAATAGAGTACACTAATACAATCCATTTATCCATCTAATAATAATTTGACAATGTAATAGTATATGCAAAATAATCTTACAAACATCTATCTCATGACTCCATTATATAGAAATATTGGAAACAAGAAACCACCAAATGGTATCTCAAAGCTATGAGTTAAAACCATGAGTCATAGAAAAATGCCAAGGCCCATAATCATAGTAAAACAACCTGAATAGCAACTCTTTTTATATCTCTTACACCTCTCTTATGCATCATAGTTCCATCATAATTTTCAAAATGACCAATTTCCCAAATCTAAGTGATGTATTCAATGCCTTTTCATAGTATCAAAATTAGGAAGATCATCTATAACTCATAATTTTGACCTTTTTATTATATACTCCCTATTCAATATCTTTTTAACATCATATTCCAAGTATCCCAAAGAATAAATAATTCCCCAACTCTACATGGGCATCTCATTGTGTACACTATGATGTCTAAAGGTCATACATTATTTATTGTGTAGACATAATTAAATATAATTAATCAAGACTTGAAATTTGGAAGGTAAATGACACACCTAATCCTAATTATAGTAAAATGTTAAAAATTTAGTCACATAAATCAATGTCAGTTGTACCAAGTGGAGTGTCTTTATCCATTCAAGTATTAATCATGTTAGAGTTTGTTGCATTTTTACTAATATTTTATTGAGTTCTATTTTAGTTAGGTTTTTTTCGTTTTTGGTTTTATTTTTTGTGTTTTGAAGAAATAATGTCATATTTGTGTTGGGAAGATGTTGGCAGTAGAAATATTTTATATTTTATATATTTGTAATTTTGCACCAAAGATAAACTAATATATACATGTGTTTATGTGTACAAGCATGTAGATAAGGATAAGACATCTAGAAAGTATATTGTGAGTGCATAATATATTTTGGGATTGTAAATAAAAATAGAAGAATATTTAAAAAAAGGAATGCACTATGGATAGATTTATGTATAATTCATCATAATATAGATTCGATCATCATTAGGGTAAGCACCCATAAAATACCATGATTTAAACTATTTTATGTGATGAAATGAATAGCAAAGAACTATCAATTTTATCATTTGAGTATCTCTTATGCATGAATGATTTTTAGGATAATTTACATCTATTTATTTGTAACAATCATGCAAGTCATTCAAAGAGTGAAGAGCTTGATACATGAGAGTTGAATCAAGTGTTAGCCAAGCTCATTTGCATGTGTGGTACAATAGCTAACATTTTGAAAGATGTTGGTACCAAAAGTATCTTGTACTTTGCATATTTGTAAGTGTGCATCAAAGATAGACTGGGATATGCATGCTTTATATGTGTACAAGTTTGTAGATATAAATAAGGAATCTAGAATGTATATTTTGAGTGTGTAATGTGTTATAGGATAATAGATAAAAATCGAAGCATATTTTTAGGCAAAGCATACACTGTGGATAAAATTATGATCCTAATATAGACCCAATTACTTGGGATAAGCACATAAATAACCCCATAATGTAACCTATTTTTATATGATGGAATGAATAAAAAAATTGTACTATCTTTATCATTCAAGTATCTCTTGCACATGAGTTCCTTTTAGCATGATTTGCATCTCTATGTTTGAAATAATTATGCAATCCATTGAAAGGGTGAAGAGCTCATGCTTGTTTTCAATGAGAGCTATGGAGTGATATATTAATATGGAGGACTTGATTCAAGTGTTTAGGCAAGGTCATTTGCTAACAATTTGATAAGTTTCCTAAAAAATTGTGTAGTAGTCTTGAAAACTCTGACAATTACATTACCTATAATACCATTTTTTTCTAATCAATTATGTGCCCAACAAGATAAAAATTCTTACATTTGATTCTATCCATGTAGCTAAAACTACATTTTCTTCTTTTCAAAAGATACTAGAACATATCCTTTCATTTTGAGACATGAAAAATAAATGTTTTGGCTCAAATCAATTGGCAGATTACCTTAGCATTTGGAGGTTTCTCATTTTATCTTTGAAAGGAGTGTGTAATTTTATCTCAGCATTTGGAGGTTTCTTATTACTCGTGAGTTCTTTCTTACACTTTATGGTAATCTTCTTATCTTATACTAGATATCTTGGGTAAAACAAAAACCACTGTATACATGGACATTCACTACTCTCTTAGAAATATTGTCTTTATTGTCTTTTATCATCTCTTGATTTCTAATTTATTTTAGATATTTATAAGAAGAAATTAAGAATACTTTGTATTTTTTGGAATATTTTATTGTCCTACAAACCAAACCATGGCACCACAATATCCAAAAATCTTATTTAAAACAACCTCTAATGTTAATATGATTTAAAAAATCCTAAGCGCACCTTATAAAATTTTTAATTACACAATTGTCGTTCATACTTCAATTTACTTTAATTGATAGCCATAGTGTGTTTTATTACTTTAGTGTTTTATTGATAGCCATAGTGTGATTTAAAAACTCCTACGCGCACCTTATAGAATTTTTAATTAAACAATTGTCGTTCATACTTTAATTTACTTTTGAATGCTTAAAATTTTATAACTTTAGTGTTTTATTGTAAACATACACAAAATTTTGATATTAGTTGCTAGCATTAATTGTCATTGATGTCAAAATTGTTGTTGTTAAAGAAATTGTATGCCTTGATTAATGAGAAATTGCCTTGGTCAAATTAAATCATATATCACTAGGAATGAAGTTGAGCTCATACAGAAGAAATAATATTAGGTTTGTATAGGCCGACCTTCTAGATTATGGTACCCAAAATTGTTAAATTAAATATTATAATAAAATTTGGTCGACCCCCTCATGTTATCACCACTTTAGAGTAGTCGACCCTTTGGTGTGTTCACCCCTTGTGGGGAAATTAAATTAAATTAAATTTATTAATGGAGGCCAACCCTGCCTTGATCATTTCCATCTTGGGAGGATTTAAAATAAATTAATTGTGTTTTAATAAGGTTGGCTCTTGTGAAGGATCACCTCTTTTGGTGAAGAGGCATATGAGATATATAATGAAGGTGAGATGGGAGTTATTTAAGGTCTAGAAAATATGATAAATCATTCCAATTAAGAGCATATCTTTGAGTATAGTTGTAGATATATGAATATGTTATAAGCATATTTCAAAGTGGAGTATGTGTAGATTTGAAAGGGGGTTATATGTTGATTTGAAAGGGGAATATATGCATATTTGAAAAGGGGAATATATGAAAATTTGAGAAGGAAAGTATATTAAAATGATTTCATTAAATTTGTGAAGATAATATCATCTACAAGATCTTTATTAAGGAAAATCAATTAATCATCATTCATTGAAGAATAAATATTCAAGAGGACGAAAAAAAAAATTATTTGGAAGTTGGGTGCTTTCTAAAAGAAGAGATTGGTGTCTCTTGCTAATTTGGTGCTTAGAAGGGGGGATTGGTGTCTCTAATAGGTTGGTGCCTAAAAATTTTTTAATGGTGGGTATTGGTGTCTCTAGTGGGTTGGTTCCTACAAATCTATTGTAAGAATATTTATTTTTCATGAATGGGTTTGGATAGTAGATTCAAGCAATCTTTCATCATGGTTTTCTCCTAAAATGGTTTCCACATTTGAATCTTGTGTTGCATAATTGTTTTATATTGTGTGATTTCTATTATTGTGGTTGTTAAGTTTTAATTAAGTAAAAGATTATCTTATGTTGATTCACCCCCCTCTCAGTATAGGTGTGTGTTCATCAATTGGTATCAGAGTAGGTTCCTTCGAAGATAGTCTAACCACTTGAAGTTAGATCTCAAGAGCACATATGGAAAATCAAGAAGGTTTATCTTCAAATAGAGCTCTATTGATTGATGGAACAAACTATGCATTTTGGAGCATAAGGATGTGAACTTATCTAATGGCTCTTGACTTTGTTAGGAAATCGGTAGTAGATGGTTATACTGATCCACCATCTCCGCTGACAAATCAAGATGGAGAAAAGGCTAGTGAGAAAAATGTAAAACCTATGAATGCAATCTTATGTCGTCTATTAGAATCAGAGCTTATCAAGGTGATGTATTGTGAATTGGGAAAAGAAATTTGGGACAAACTTAAGAACATCTACGAAGGAGATGACAAAGTGAAGAAAGCAAAGCTTCAAATTCATAAAAGACAATTCAAGAGTTTGAAAATGAAGATGAAGAAAATAGTGTGACCTATCTTCTTCGTATGGATGAAATCATCAACACCATAAGAGGTATTGGAGAAAAAATTTAAGATACAATGATTGTACAAAATGTGTTAAGATCCCTTCCCTTGAGGTTTGATGTCAAAGTTTCTACCATTAAAGAAATAAAGGATCTAGATACTCTAACAATGGATGAATTGCATGGGATCCTCATGGCACATGAAATGAGAACCGAAAAGGAGAAATCATCAAAGCAAGAGGTATCCTTCAAAGAATCAAAGAAGATGAAGAATAAAAAGCTCGAGCCAAATGATAGCTTCAACAATTAATTAGACGAAGAGGAACCTTATTTTGTGAGAAATCTTAAGAAAGGATCTGGAAAGTACAAAGGTAAGTGCCCTTTTGTTAGTGTAGGTTTTTATTTCCTAGTGAGATATTTGTTTTTTCATTAGTTATAGGTTTTTCCTACACATTTATTAAGCTTCCTTAGGATAATAAAGTGAGTTGATCATTTAATAACTAGGAGATAAAGTGGTGAGTTTTCCTCCACCTTTTAAGGATGGAGTATTTACTTTTTCATCACTTTATTTAATGTTGGTGGTTTTGATGGTCAATTATCATTAGTTGATTTGCCACATCCATCCTCTTCAAAGTTCTATATAAACTCGCTACCTAGCTTGTATTTTACATCTATCTTGGAAGCTCTTAATGCATTATGTCATATCGACATTGCATAATCTCTAGGAGTTCTAGTTTGTATTCTTTATGCTTTTTCCAATTTATGGACTTTGATTTTCTCTTAAAACATTCATTGGGTTATTCAATCTATTTCAGATTTCTAACATGGTATCAAATATTTTTTTTTGAGAAATCTAAGTTCTTAGATTTCTAATTGAGAGATTGAGATTTTCATGCAAAAATCTTGTAAATTTGCGTATGCTCTTCTCTTGCATTTTGAACAATCCAAAGAATCAGAAAGGGTTTGCAAAGATTTAATTACCTCTTTATATTGCATGTGTTTTGTGAGATCTGAATGATTGCAACATTTCTAGTTATACTAGTGGTTGTTTAATCATTCCAATGCATCCAGGAGGCTCGAGAAAGTCAAGATTGGCTTTTGTTTCATCCAAATTAGAGATTATTTGACATAGTTGCAAATGAGGGTTTGAAGCTTGAATCTAACAAATAGATTTTTATTGAAGTATTTTTGGCCCAAGCAAACCTTGCCATTACACTTGAAAAGCCCAAAACCCCCTATTCTCATATAAAATTTGTCTATTTTAGATGAATTTGATTTTTGGAAAAATTTTATTTTGTCAAATGGGTAGATTGTAGGATAAATTCAACCATTTTTAAAAAGAAATCATTTCACCACAATATCTATTTTTGGAAAATGAGATATCTTTGTAAAGTTAGAGACAATTACTTTCCATCCACAAAGGTATTGAGAAGATTTTTTGTCATTTTGTATCAAATATTTCAGGTTGAAGATGTTTGTTGCTAATTTCTTCAACAAGCCATAACTTTCACCCTAATGCTTTGATTTTTGGAAAGGAATAGGCATTGGAAATTTAAAACTACATAGTTCTAAGGCTAATTTTTCTAGGTTCCTCCTTAGATTCATTCTTTATCAGAATTTTTATTTCTGATTGTTTTGAGTCTATTGAGCATTATATCTTGGAAAAAGCTTTTAAAATGCACTGAATTATAAAGTTCCAACCTTATAATATTTGGGGGAGTGATTTTTGATACTATTAAAAAGTGTGGGAGTGTATTGGTCTTCGTATTTGGTTTTATTTGCACTCATTTTGGGGGATTATACATGCACTGTGTAATCATGAACTAAGATTAAGTTTCATTAAGGGGGGTTAATCATGTTAAACTTCATCCTTCTATTATCAAACTAACTTTAGAGAACTATTTGTATTGGAAACAAGGGATAAAGAATCACTACCTCGAGCAAGATCTAAAACCCTATCTCCTTGGACTCATTCCTGAGCCAAGTGACATTGATCAGAAGAATGCATGGTTTAACAATAATGACATGGTCTATTGACTAATATGTCTTAATATTTATAAGGATACTCTACATCACATAGAGCACACTGAGTGCCCTGTCACTGCTTGGACCATCATCTAGTAGTTGTATGGAGACATTGAAACTTCATCTGAAAGTGATGTTTCCTTGGAGAACCAAGCTATTGTGGATGATAATGAGACTTATTTTTCCCCATCCAATATGGACACATCTTGTATGGATGATCAGTTCATTGACAACCCATCAACAACACCTATTGAAGATTCAAATTCTAGAGATTCTTCTTTGAGAACCTCCAATGATTCATCACGGCATAATCAGTTATATTTTTTGGATTCAGTCCATTGGGACCAAGTTCTACCACACATTTCCTAATTATTTCTAGATTCCCTCATTTTGGATATAGATGAAACTATTGAGGACATATGTCTTCTCTTTGAGGACCACTCTTTTTTCCTTACATATGATGCTACTTCAAAGTTCAATGTTGCTTCTTCAAAAGCTTCCAATGACTTCTTGCAGTAGGACATCCATAGTCTTCCTGATTCAATTCTATGGGATGATCTCTTGATATGAGTTTTAGACTTGTTTATGAAGACACATATTGCAGATTTGGGAGACACTATTGACTGTATTCATCTTCTCTTTGACGAAGTTTCTTCTTCAATTGTTGTGAGGAAACACTCTAACCCTCTTGGTCACTCTCTACATGATCATTCCTTACATTTTGACATGAGTGTGGATACTTTGGATCAACATTTGGAGGAGACATCTT
The DNA here is from genome assembly GCA_007258455.2 of Sequoia sempervirens. Lineage (NCBI taxonomy): Eukaryota > Viridiplantae > Streptophyta > Pinopsida > Cupressales > Cupressaceae > Sequoia > Sequoia sempervirens. The sequence continues at coordinate 642,979,983 of VDFB02281492.1, forward strand.
TAGAGGAGATATTTGAGTCTTTGGATTGTTCTCTACATTAGTCTTGAGGAGATTCTAATTTTTTATCTTCAGTAGTGTAGCCTAGAATGCCAAATTTGATTGTGAACTCTTTTAGCATCAACATGGGGATACTTGAGCCAAGTTCAGAGACTTTGTACATCTTGCACTTTCTTCCTATATATTTCTTTCAAGAATTGGGAGATAGCTTGCATATACCATTGGTTTTGTTTCTTCCAAAGGAGAGGAGTGTTTTTTGATGATCATGGACTATCTTCTCCATCCAGTTTTGAGCATCTACCATTGGATATCTTCAGGGGGCTAATTAGTCCTTCTCTTATATTCTCTCTCTATTCTTGGGGGGGTGTTCTCTCTCTATCTATGAGGGGCTTCTTCTTCTTTGGGGGGAAATTTTATATGTACATGGGTACCTAACATGGCCTCATTTGTCGAGACCCATAATATTTTGCACCCTACTTAGTTGTTCTTAAGGGGGGGTCTTAGTGTAGGTTTTTTTCCTAGTGGGATATTTAATTTTCCTTAGTTATAGGTTTTTACTACACATTTATTAAGCGTTCCTAGGATAATCAAGTGAGTTAATGATTTAATAATTAGGATATGAAGTGATGAGCTATCATCCACCTTTTAAGGGTGGAGTATTTACCTTTTCATCACTTTATTTAATGTCGGTGGTTTTGGTGGTCAATTCTCATTGGTTGATTTGCCACCTCCATCCTCTCCTAAGTTTTATATAAACTCACTTCCTAGCTTGTATTTTTCAAGATCTTAATGCATTATGTCATATTGACATTGTATAATCTCTCAGAGTTTTGGTTTGCATTCTTTGTGCTTTTCTAGTTTATGTGACTTTTATTTTTTCTTAAAAAGTTCCTTGCATTATTCAATCTATTTAAAATTCATCACACCTTTAAATCCTTTAATTATGGAAAATTAGGTTATTTTATTGTCAAATGTCCATATGCAGAAAGTGAAAATAGTGATGATAAAGATAATCATTACATGAAGAACGGTAGCAAATATCTTCATTATAAAAAGAGTTGCAAACAAGAAAAAAATGAGAAAAAGGAACTTTAATAGGCACAAGAAAAGTATTTATTCCAAAGAGGAAAGTATCTCATCTAAAGAGAGTAATGAAAGTATCTCTGCTAGTGATTGAGAAGAAATTGTATTCATGGAAATAGAAACAAAAGGGGATATCTTGGAAAGTGAAGACAAAAGAAAATAAGAGAAGGAATCAGAAGAGGAAGAAAATGATGAAATAGATGGGGAAGTGGATCTAGAAGAAGAAATAATTTATGCCCTTAGTGAGCTCAAGAAGCTTAAGAAGAAGAATCTGAAACAAAAGTTATAACTTCAAAAATATGAAGAGGATCTTGATTCAAAGGTAAAAATATCACAAAGCCTTAAGGAATCAGAAAAAATGATCATTAACCTAAAGATTCAACTTGAAGAGGAAAAAAGAATAGAGGAAGAGGTGAGAATCCAATTGAAGAAAAAAGAAGAAAATTGTGAGAGGCTAGTCAAAAATTGTTTCCTTGGGAAAGGAACTAGAGAAAATAACTACTAAGTTGAACAAAAGAATAAAGTTTGAGAAGAGAGCTGAGATATGATATGATATTATCAACTCCCAAAGGTCACCATTCAATAAAATTGGTCTTGACTATGAAGAACATCAAGGGAATACTAAATAAGATCAAAATCCAAAGGCTACACAATCATCGAAGAAAATAAATGAAGAAAAGCCTAAAGGATATGCAAAAGTGCTCAATGGTTCCATCAATAACAAGAAAGAAAGTGATCCCACAAAAGAATAGCATTCTTCACAAAGACAACAACGAAAAATTCAAAAGATATTTTATTCCAAGGTAATCTCACATGACCAGGTTCAAAAATTATTTCTTTGGTTTTTCTTTTGTGCAATCACTTTGGTTATAAAGAAATAGAATGTAGGGCACCTACAAGAAATGGTTTTGTGCATAACAAGAATGGAAGTCCTTATGGGTTCTCAAATAGATACTAAAATTCATTTGATCCTTCAATGGATTACAATATTAAATTATATAAGTGCGACAAATATGGTCATACAAAACGCTTTTGTACAAGTGGTTTTGTGGAACCTCCTAGACGAAACAAGAAAGTAGATACCCTAACTAAGAAAGAAGCTACAAAATTTTGGAAGAGAAAGCAAGAGCATGAAATACAAAAGGAGAAATATATCCTAGTGCAAACTACTTTTCATGCCCAAAATGAAGGAAGTCAATGGCACATTGACAATGGTTGCTCAAGCCACATGACAAGGGACATGAGAAAATTTATCACTTTGAAAGAAGTAAATGAAGGTACAGTAAAATTTGGAGACAATGCTACAGCAAGGATAACTGGTAAAGGTACTCTTACCCTTGACAATGGAAAAATAAAAATTGAAAGTGTCTTGTATATTGAAGGTTTGAAGCATAATATTATAAGTGTTAGTCAAATATGTGATTAAGGATACACCCTCACATTTCATGTTGAAGGTTGTGAAATCAGGAAGGTGATTACATGAAAACTAGTTGCAAGTGCAAGTAGAACAACTAATAACCTTTATATCCTTAGTAAGATCAAAGGAGAAAAATGTTGCATGGGGCAAGCAGATGAGAGTTGGTTATGGCATACAAGAATGGATCATATAAACTTTGATAATCTAGTAAAATTATCACTAAGAAAGTTGTAAGGGATATGCTAAGGATTGTTAAGCCTTCAAAAACTATATGCAAGCAATGTCAACACAAGAAACAAATAAGGGAAAGCCTCAAATTAAAGGAGTACTTTGCATCAAAACCATTTGAACTTGTCCATACAAACCTCTCTGGACCTACAAGGAAACAAAGTTTGCAAGGTGAGAGATATTTTATTTTGCTAATTAATGGCTATTCTAGAATGACATGGTTACTTTTCTTAGGGAGAAATACAAAGCATTTGAAAAGTATAAGGCATTCAAATCCTTAGATGAAAATGAAATTGGTTTGAAAATCAAGTGCTTGAGATCAGATTTAGGAGGAGAATTTACTTTAAATGAATTTGAATAACTTTGTGAGCATCATGGAATAAGGAGACATCTCTCAACTGCTAGGACTCCACAACAAAATGGTGTTGTTGAAAGAAAGAATCAAACTATTTAAGAGATGGCAATAAGAATGTTGAATGAATTTAAGTTATCAAATGTATTTTGGAGAGAAGCAGTTCTAAATAAGGGGCAAATAAGAATCAAAAATAATAAAAAACCTTATGAACTATGAAAGGGTAGATTGGCTACAATAAGGTACTTCAAAAATTTTGGAAGCAAATGCTACTACATAAGAAGATATGATGAGGATTTGAAAATTTTTTCTTGAAATTTGATGAAGGTATCTTCCTTGGTTACTCTTCAAGAAGCAAGGCCTATAGATGTTATAATAAAAGATTGCACAAGAATGTTGAGAGTGCAAATGTAAAATTGGATGAAGTAAGGTATCAAAAGGAGAGAGAGCAAGAAATTGATTACCCAAAGGAAGAAATAGAAGAAGATGATGATAAAAAAATTAATTGAATAAAAAGATATAGACACCATCTGAATTTTTCAAAAGGAATAATCCAGCAAATATAATTCTTAGGGATAAAGATACTAAAATTCAGACAAGAAGATTATAAAATGCATCAAAACATGCAAACATGTCCTTACTAATCTAAACTAGAACCTAAGAATTTTGCAGAAGCAAGCGAGGACAAACATTGGATTGGCATTGTGGAAGAAGACTTGAATCAAATTGAAAAGAATGAGATTCAAGAACTTATCCCAAGACCAAAAGACAAAAATGCGATTGGCACCAAGTGGGTTTTTATAAACAAGTTGAATGAAGATAGACAAGTTATGAGAAATGAAGCAAGGTTAGTTTGTAAGGGGTATGTTCAAGTTGAAGGTATTGACTTTGAAAACACTCTTGCTCATGTTGCATAACTAGAAGCTGTTAGAATGTTTTAGAAATTTACTTGTTTTATGAACTTTAATGTGTATCAGATGGATGTAAAATCAACCTTTCTCAATGAAAATTTAGAGGAAGAAGTATATATTGAACAATGAGGGTTCCTCTTATCAAAATATAAAGATTATATGTGCAAGCTAAAGAAAGCAATTTATGGGCTAAAACAAGTGTGTGAACCCCAACCTTGGTACCTGCAAAAAAACATGAGTAAACAAGTTAAACAAGGAATTGCAAGCCAAAACAAGGATTCCCTGTGAAATCCATTTACAACTTCAAACTAGGAAATAAAATAACAAAGAACACAATGAAACAAAGAAATATTGATTTAATCCCAATTAGAAAAGCAAACACATGATCCCATGGTGGAATTGGTGCCAATTTGATGTGAAAATTGGCCCTTTTCCCAATTCCTAAGATGCAAACTTGATGTTTTGAAGATGATTGATCCACTTTGTTGGTGAGAGATGAGTACTCCAAGCCAAAAATCTGCAAAAACCTAGCTATGAATTCAAGGATAATGGATGAAATTTGAGAGATATTTGAGCATGGTAACTTTGCATAAATTGTGGATGTTGAAATGAGGATATGAGCTCTTTATTTATAGAATTCCAAAATGGATGAATGTCCAAATTTGAGCAATGTGGAACTAACATTAATCCAATGGAAAGATGCCACTTGTCAAGTTATGAATGGATGGAGGATGTGCAAGATTTGGGGTTTGTGCCAATAAATTCATAATTTTGAATTTCAAATTTGTTGAAATGACATGTAAGAGGGAAGGGAAAATGCAATAAATGCCACTTGGCTCAAGGCATAGGACATGTAAGATGGAGTTATTGCCTTTTTGAATGTACATGTTGACTTAGAATTTTTGAATTCAAATTGAGAGAATATTCCAAAAAATGCCTTGTGAGGAAAATAGAGATTTAATAAATGAATTAACTCTATTTTTATGAGCAACTTGCATTATCTAGAGGATAGGACATGAGATGGGATTAAATTAATCAAGGGTTAATTAATTCAATGAGAGAGGTTAGATGATGTGACCTATTTGACTCAAATTTATGGATTTATTTAAATCAAATAAGAGAGGAATATGATAAGAGATTAATTAAATAAAGATTTTGATTTATTTAATTAAAAGGGGTGGTATTAAATTAAATCAAATAAGGTTTTAATTTATTTAATTTAATGGATAGACTTTAGAAATTTAATCAAATTAATTAATTATTTAATTAAATAGGGATAATTAGATTAGATGGATTGATTCAATTAACAAAGAGATTGACTTAATTAGATAAAATGATTTATTCAATTAAGAGAGGAATATTGATGAATTTAATCAGATAAGGAGGTTTTGATTAAATGGTTAGACCAAGGGATGATCCAGGAAGAAACGATGTTAGTAAGTCAGGATCAAATGCACAATGTCAATCGGTATATTTTATGTGTCTACATTTTTCCCCTCTTTGAAGCAATGTACTTGTTGCGTTGGTTCAAAGAATAAACGATCTTGATCAAAGCCAAAAACATTTCATTATTTAAAAACTTACCTCACTGCTGCCTGGAAGGAGAGAATATACCAATATAATGCCCCCTTGAGAGATTGGACAAAAATTCCAATTTTTGGGTGATCTCACGAAAAAAAGAGGACAAAGTACCCAATAGGTCCAACAAGGCTCCGGAAGGTTAAAAACATGTCTAAACGCAATAAAACGATGAAAAACAAGACTCAACCAAATAAAAAGTGGTTTGGGGGTCCAAAACCCTAGCAGGACAACCAAACAGGGTGAAAAAACCCTACTTTTTAGGCTTAAAAGGGGCCCGAGGGGTCACTTTCAAGTCATTTTCACACACCTCCACTAGCAACCTTGAGATTTGAGCTCTGACTCTTTGACAATATGGCGCAACAATAGCTTCCCCTGCACATTTCAGATCAATTTTGGATGTACCAGTAGCCACCCGGCATCGGGGCACCGGTATGTGACCCTTATCCAAGCTTCGTCATTTCATTTAATGCCTCATTTAATGCTTTAAAGGGTCGGTCCACCTGCAGCAGCGCTACATAGCATTGCTCGAAAATCAAACTGTGTCGCGCAATGTTGTTTTGTGCCGCAGCTGTGCAGTTTAGAGTTTAAAAACTTCGATGCTGAGCTCAGGGTTGGCAGGTTGGTTTGACAAAGTGCGACGCGGCAATGCTAAATTCACCCAAACTATGATGCTGGAAGGGAAAGTGCACCGCGACGGTGCCATTTTGCTCTTTTCAGCCCTAGCGTCGAAGTTTGATTAAAATAACACTGCGACGCTATCACAAGTTGCATTGTTGGAGATGTTTTTGGAGTGTTCAATCATAATTTTTTCAAAAATTTTAACACGTTGACCTTCCTTGATGCAGGACACGGCGAGGGAGCTCTACTCTCAGGAGCATAGGTCACAAGATTTGGCAGGCTTCTTGCGAGACCTGAGTGACAGGGACCAAGATCGACTCGGGATTGTGGGGTTGTGGCACATTGCGTACGCAGCACCCATGCGCACTCACCTAGGGATGTTGTTAATGTTGGCGGAGAGATGGTACAGCGAGACGTCCTCATTTCATCTCCCTACTGGCAAGGCCACCATCACTCTAGAGGACATTTAGCGTATTCTACGATTGTCGATTCATGGCCGACGAGCAATTTTTGATATAGACGAGGGGCGCGAGGCCTGTTGCAAAGTCCTCGCCACACGGGACATCATCTTCTACAAGGGACAGATAGAGCTAGAGCGATACAAGATCGTAGCACCTCCCTACTGCTAGGTGATTGCAGCCATCATTTTAGGTCTTGTTTCCCCAGACAGACGAGGGTGATACTTCAATCCTGGCTGGGGGTATTGCTGGGAGCGGATGGTTCGAGACAAGCCAGTTCATTTTGCATGGGGGCCTGTTCTTCTAGCTTCACTCTACAGGGACCTCCATGAGTATGTTTACATGGACAACAAAGCACTGGGAGCAGGGGTGACCTTAATTCATGTCTGGGTGTGGGAGCACATTTCTGTGCTACGGCCACATGTTCTAGTTCCGATGGGGGCTAACAATCCCCTCATGGCATGATACAGAGGCGGTGTGTCCTTTACACACTGGTGAGCACAAAATCCCCCACTGGAGGCGGGTCTTAGACAAGATGTTGGTTTTCACTTGGCGACCGTACCTTGGTCGGCCTGGATGGGCCAACAATGCCGATCAGCTATTCTATTTCCGCTAGGACCGGTATATGTAGGGGCAGGAGCATACTATGATTGAGAGGTACCTGCCTAGGTGCGTGCAGCGTCAATTCAGAGAGCTGCAAGATCAGTCTGATGATGACTACGTAGTCATCTTTTCCCGCACCATGGCACAAGTTTCATGGGGGTGGTACATTCCTGCTTCAGAGGTAGTCGATAGTTTTCGGCAGTTGGTAGCCTGACCATGGGCTTATGATCAAGGTTTAGCAGATCTAGGTACTACGTGCAGGCCTACAAGGATTGGTTCTGACCTCCTCTTCGGCTGACGATTCCAGGTGCAGTTCCAGATGTGCGGAGGGTTAGAGGTAGAGGTGGAGGATAAGGACGGAGAACCAAGGTTTGATAGGATCCACCACTTTTTTCTCAAATGCGGCCAGGGTAGGGGGATGTTCATATGTACGATCAGCAATAGGAGCCACCATGAGACGAGGATCAGCCTCAGGTGCAGCCACAAGTGTGGCTAGCGAGACAAGCAGATACCCGAGACACTTTGATTGCACAGCTGTAGGCCCAGGTCCAGGCCTTGAGAGCCAAGAGAGATCAAGCGAGGGCTGAGAGGGATCAGGCCGTGCAGTAGAGACAGGTTGCGGAGCTACAGGAAGCTACTGAACTAGGTCACAGACAGCAGATAGAGAGCATGACAGCCTCCTCCTCCCAGGGTACAGTGCCAGTCCGATCCTATTGGGACACCATCCGAGAGGTAGAGTATTACTAGCGGGCCTATTACGAGACTGTACCCAGAGCAGAGTGGGTCCTAGAGTATTCAGAGTGGGCCAGCCACAGACCAACAAAGGGTCATGGTGATAGGGGTGAGGGCAGCATTCACAGGGATCGAGCTTGATCAAGATGTTACTATACTTTTTGTGCCTTATGGGCTCCTTTTTTATCCTTTTGTATTGATTGACACATATGTACAATGATTCAATTTATTGCTTGTACTATGAAAGTTGATGATATATATATGAGTCGATTTTGATGTGATGAAATGCGTACTCTTTATTTATGCATGTATGATTCTACTTCTATATGTTATGGATGCATTTATTTCTAATGATGTTTATGCAATGATTATGACTAACAAATCTATATTGTGCTAACCTATGATATGATGTGCAATGATGTTATCTATATGATGATCTATTTGTATTGATGAAAATGGGATATGTGATATGGATTTTAATATGTATGCTTTGTATGTGATGGACTATTCCCTTTATGCTTATGTGGGATGATTTATGCAATGAATGTTTTATGATGTTATTTATGGGATGATTATGGATAATGAAATATGAATGTGATGGTCATGATATGATGTAAATTAAAATGATATTAATGCATAATGAGGTGGTTTTATGAGATGCTTAGAATAACAAATGTTATTATCCTAAACTTTTTAAATGATGATGTAATGTATGTGATGAAAAGTGGTATGAGGATGCGTAATGAATGTAATGTGATGAGATGATGTCATGATGTTATGCAAGTATGCAAATGATTTAAATGCTTAAATACATATTGTTTATGCAAAAGTGATTATGAAATGTTTCTGTAAATGTTTATATGATGATTTATGTGATAGGTGTGATGGATGAAATGCGATGAAATGAATGCATCTATTTTTTGAAGAATGCTTATGATGACATATTTATACGATGATGGAAATGTGATGCATATATTTCTTATATGATATGTTTATGCAATATGTTAATGATTTGCGGATGCAGGATTGATGATGATAGTGGTGATGATGGTCAACTGTCATAGTACCTTGTTAGTGCGGTTAGCAAGGAAAGAAGAAGTCATTTCAACAAGACACAAGATGATGCAAAATGCAAATGATGATGATGATAACTACTTGCCAAGGAATTGGGATTTTCAAACGGCCGATTTCCTTATGTTTGATAATGCATGCGGTACGATGCATCAAGTTATAGGAAACCAGGATGGCGTACCTAGTGTGATGGACTTTCACTTGATAATCAAATAGGAGTATTCTTGCTCACACCTGACATACAGAAACCTTGCTAGGATGCACTTTAGAAGTTTCAAACATCTTGGACCAAAACATGGAAAGGTAAACCTGTCCATGCAATAATCAACAAGTTTCCCTAGACCTCTTCCATACATACCTAACAAAGAAAGTATTTGTCGAGGTTATTTTACAAGAGCCCCCAACAAGCATAGCAGATAAAAAAGGATAATGATCGTTGCCCCATTCCTATTTCTCTAAATCCTCTTGTTCGGATAGCATTGAGAAGTCCTTGGAATGAGCATAATAAAATAAGTCAAAAGGTAAAGAAAAAGTAAACAAACAAGCTGATGTTCTTCAATACCGTTAACCAAATAAGGATGTGTTTTCTAAGGATAAGAACTGAAACTTATTGCCAAAAGATAATGCCCATTGTAGGAAGGATTCATCCTAGGACATGTTAGTGGATGGTGGCACGTCATTTCGTTTACCCAAAGCATTTTGAAAGAATGATTGATATGGGATTGATTGGATGATGAGTTATCGATACAAAGAGATGACCAACTTGTTTACGTACTGACTTAGACTTGAGACTTGACGTTTTTGAGTTTTACTTTTAACCTGCTAGACTTGTTTCTAAATTTTTCACTGAAGGTTGAGGGTGACGATTAGTTTATTATGGATGGTGTTTATTGTGGGTGCAAGCGAGATGAGATGGATGGATTTTTTCAAATATTTGGATGTTTTTGATGTTTTGCAATGTTTTGAGGTTGTTTTTGGTATTTTTCAAGGTTTTACAAATGTTTTGATCTTTGATTTTTCAAATTTTTTTTGGGATTTTCTGAGATTTTGACCAAGAGACTAACCTAAGGACCTATCCTAGGGGTCTCAAGGGTTGATCGACAGATGAGCCTTGCCTATGTTATACATGTAGAGACCACGTAGTTCGACTGACGACTTGACCGATTTACAGATAGAGATATACATGATGAGATGTCAGCTTATTATGACAAAATCCTAAAGGACTGACCTAAATGTCTCAGGGGATGATCAAAGATCAACCTTGCCTACGTTCAAGCTCAGAGATGATCTAGTTCGACAACCTTTTGACCTGTTTTTAGATTTTTTGACATGTTTTGAATGTTATTGGATTTTTTGATTTTCTAATGTTTTTGGATTTTTTGGTTTGAGGACTTTAAGATCATATATGAATTTGATCTGATAAGAGCATGCCCCCAGCGTGATGTAATAGACTACTCTAATAAAGGTAGGGCAAACTGACCTTAAGGATGGGTCGAGTAGTACTAGGAGGAATCATGATACGAACACAGGACCAAGCTATGGTGCAGATGTGAGTGGATGAGTGATAGATGGAGATCTGGATGCGATGGATGATGGAAGTGAAATGGATGGATGATGCAGAACAAGTCGTACATATCCTGGTGGATGAAAAGTGTTTATTTACACAAGGTGCCTATTTTCCAGGTTTTCACCAAGGTACTTGCCCAAAGTGCCACCAAAGTGGTTTTCACTATAGGATGATTTTTTTTCTTTACTATTTTTTGATCCTTTTTCTAATTTTTTTGGATTTTTTTTTTTTTGTTGTGGTCACCAAGATGCCTGTTTGCCACGTTTTTGCCGAAGTAACCATTTTTTCAGGACTTTTTCTTAATTTTTTTGGATTTTTTGGTTCTATACCTTGAAATATTTAGGCATAGAAATTTTTGAGATGAGAGCTATTCATGGGCTCTTGCAGAGGTTCCCTTTCGGGTGTTGATAACTGATATGCCCCTAATTTGTAACTCGCTGTGATGACGAATGGTCCCAGCCAATTGGGTTCAAACTTTCCTTTGCTGCTTGGGTTTGGAACATTCTTCTAAATTTTTTTTAAGACCAGTTCTCCAACTTGGAACATCCTGCTTCTGATTTTCTTATTGTAGCTCCTTTTGAGTCTATTCTGATAGACTTGCAAATGATTCAAAGCATCTATACGTCTCTCATCCAGTATTTCTAGCTCATTTAGTCTTGATACTCTGTATTCCTCATCTGTGATGAGGTTTTAGAGTGATATCCTGAGGGATGGGAGCTCGATCTCAATGGGGAGTACAACTTCTGATCTGTAGACCAAGGACAAGGGGGTGGTGCTGATGGGTGTGCGGATGCTAGTTTGATAGGCCCAAAGGGCGGGATTAAGTTGTAGGTTCCAGTCACAACCTGCGTCATTGACTATTTTCTTGAGGATTTTCAAAATGGTTTTGTTTGTAGCTTCTGCTTGGCCATTACCTTGGGGGTAGTATGGGGTGGAGAAGCAATGTTGGATTTTGAATTTCTCACATAATTCGCGAACTTCCTGATTTTTGAATGGTGTCCCATTATTTGAGATAATGGCTTGTGGAACACCGTATCGACAAATGAGATAGTTCAGGATGAACTTTGAAATCTGCTTCCCAGTTATATACGTCATGGGTATGGCTTCCACCCACTTAGTAAAGTACTTTGTTGCGGTTATGATGAATTTGTGGCTGTTAGATGAGGTGGGCATGATTTTTCCAATGAGATCAAGTCCCCACTACGAAAAGGGCCATGGTGTGATGATGGGATGAAGCTCTTGAGCTAGAGCATGGATGAGGTCCCCATGCTGCTAACATTGTAGACACTTTCTGGCATGATCATGTGCTTCTCGTTCCACTATGGGCCAGTAATACCCCATCCTCAGCAATTTCTTAGCTATGGTCATTCCACTCGAGTGTGAACCATAGATACCGTTGTGAACTTCAGTTAGAGCGGTTAATGCCTCCTCAGCATTTAAACAGCATAGTAGGGTTCTTTCTATGCTCCTACGATATAGGGTATCACCTAGGATGAAAAATTTGGATGCCTTTTTAACAAAGGTTCGCTTTAGGTTGAAGGTAGGTCAGCGGGTATGACTCCTATTCAAAGATATGTGTAAATGTCATGATACCAAGGATCATCGAGACCAACGATTTCGCACACGAATTTTGATTCTTGTACCTCGAATGTAGGAACGAGAAGCTACTCAATCAAGAATTCATATTTTGGAACATTGTGAGGGATGTCTAGTAGGGATCCAATTGTTGCCATGGCATCTGTTGCTCTGTTGTTGGTTCTAGGAATTTGCTCAAATGTTATTTCGATGAAAGATTCTTTGAGAGTCTCCACCAATTTCTTGTATGGAGTGAGCTTGTCATCCTTGGTCTGATATTCATTATTGACTTGATTTATGATCAACTGAGAGTCTTCGTACACTTTGAGAGCTATGATGTTCCATTGCACTGCTATCCTGAGACCTATAGTCAAAGCCTTGTATTCTGCGATGTTGTTGGTGCAAGGAAATGCCAGCTTGTATGACCTTGGTATGCAATCCCCTTGTGGGGTAATGAAGAAGACACTAGCTCCCGATCCGTGTTGTGTGTATGAGCCATCGAAGTATAGTTTCCAGTGGTCAGCTACGTTGAGGTTAAAAATGGATTCATCTGGAAACTCTAAGACAAGAGGATTCTCAGAATAAATAGGTGCTTCTGCTAGTTGATCTGCAATAACTTGGCCCTTAATTGCTTTCCACTCTACATACTCGATGTCATACTCTGACAATATCATCACCCATTTTTCCATTCTTCCTGTGAGCATTGCCTTTGATAGTAGATACTTGAGGGGGTCAATTTTGGTGATGAGCTTTATCTTGTGTGCCAACATGTAATGTCTGAATTTTTGTGATGTAAACACTACTGTGAGGCATACTTTCTCAACGAATGAGTAGTTTAGCTCATGACCAACCATTTTTCTACTGATATAGTAGATAACCCTTTCCGTTTCATTTTCATGATGCTAAGCTAGGAGAGCTCCAAGGGTTGTTGCTATTGCTGACACGTATAAGATCAATGGCTTTCTTGGGATGGGTGGCATTAAGACTGGTGGTGTCAATAGATATTCCTTGATTTTTTTGAATGTCACTTCGTACTTTGTCTCCCATTTTTATGCTACCCCCTTGTGAAGTAGGTGAGAGTATGGGTTATGTTTGTCTGCCAATTGTGCTATGAATCTTCTAATGGATTGGAGTCTACCTTGTAGACCTCTTAGTTGCTTTAATGTTTTTGGTGCCTCCATTTCGAGGATTGCTTTCACTTTTGTTGGATCCACCTCAATACCCCTCATGGACACTATATATCTTAGCAATTTACCTGATTGTACGCCAAAGATGCACTTTTTGGGATTTAGTCTGACTTTGTATTCCTCCAGTCTGTCAAAGATAGTACCTAGGGTTGCTATGTGATCTTTTCTTTTTCTGGACTTGGCTAGAATGTCGTCGACATAGTCTTCAACAGTCTTATGGATCATGTTGTGGAATATCAATGTCATGGCCCTTTGATATGTTGCTCCTACATTTTTTAAGCCAAATGGCATCATGTTCCAATAATAGGTCCCCCAGGGACAAGTGAAAGTTGTTTTATGTTGGTCCTCCTTCGCTATCATGATTTGATTATATCCTGAGAATCTGTCCATTAGTGATAGCATCTTGTGTCCTACTATCATGTCTACTATCATGTCAATGTTGGGAAGCAGGAAGTCATGCTTTGGACATGCCTTGTTCAAATCTTTGAAGTCTGAGTAGATTCTAATATTTCCGTCGGGTTTTGAAACAGGTACAAAATTTGACACCCACTCTGGATAATCAATTGGTTGGATGAATCCTGCATCTAATAACTTTTTAAGCTCCATTTTGACCAATAGAGAAATCTGAGGGTGCATTTTTTAAAGCTTTTGTTTAACAGGCTTTACTTTTGGATACACTGCTAAGTGATGAACCACAGTCTTTGGATCAAGCCCTTAGGAATTCCGCTAGGAGTTCTTGCTCTTCTGATAGTAGTGATTCCGCATAGAATGTAATATGCGGTGTCTCCTTTGTTTCTAGGTTGACTGGATTACATTTTTCGGCTAAGACTGCTGACTTTTCCTGATGAATAGCTCTTAAAGGAAGATTAAATCCCCCATCCTTGGGCACCTTAGAGAGGTTTTCACCGTTGGATGCATCCTTTCTTTTTACTTTTTTCTTATCAGAGAATGCCACAGTGTGGTTTTCACTCAAGGACTTGGATATTATTCTTAATTTCTCACTTTTGTGACTGAAGGATTCAATCGTTTCCCCATAATAGGCATGTGTGTCCAACTCCATTATAAACCCTGCTTTGTGATCCCCATCTGGAATGTTGTCCTGCAATCCCATGAATTCTGAGAGTGCCTCATCATTTTTGAATGTATCAAGAATCGGTGGTCCTCGTTGGTCGTAGTCGATGAGTTGGGGATATACTAAGCGGATCTCATGATTTTGTTGGTCTGGTTCAAAGGATAGGGTACTAATCATACACAGGGTGGTGTCCTCAAATAACCTTGGTAGATTGGTCATGGTATCCTCGTCATCGCTACTATTATAGATCTTAGTTATAAAGTTATGTATGTCTCTACCTATGGATATTGGTGAGCATACTTCTGTTGCTATTGGCTGAGGAGAAATATTAACCATTCTAACCGGAGGACTTCGGCCATGTATGGTTATACTCATAGGGGTACATCCAAGGCCAAGATTTGTTATGGGTCGCGTCTCTGGCATGATAGGTATTATGAGCCCATTGTCATTTTGTCCAAGTCTTTGATTTCTGTTGTAGCCCATTGCGAGCATCATTTGCAAACCCTTGCTTCGGTCATCCATTGGTAAATTAACTACTAGTCTTTCATCTTGATATAGCATGTGTGATGGATCTGCCTCAATAACCTCCTGGCCAAGGTCTCCCCATCTTGTGAACTCGGGATAGACTTCAGGAGACGTTTGTGATGTGGAAGCTTGGTTTTCTTGTGGATGTCCCCGTGATCTAGGAGATTGTGGTAACTCTCCTATCACAAAATCATTGTTAGGGAGCTTGTAGCTTCCACAACTATCATCCTAGATGATGAGCTTGATGTTAGAAATGGTGGGAGTGGTGGGAGTGGCAGGTGTCTCTATCGCAGAAGTCGATGCTAGAGTGGCGGGATCGATGTATGGTGTGGATGGGCTCTCATCATTTTTTGGCACTTGGGGGATTTTTTAATACTTTGCTTAAAGATTTTTGCAATATGAAAAAGGTTTTGGGTCTCCATGGATGGTAACTTCTTGTTCGTTATGTGTAAATTTCACACATTGGTGGAAAGTTGATGCTACCGCTTTCATCGCATGGATCCATGGACGTCCTAAGAGGATATTCTATGGCAAGTCGAGGTCCAAGACCTGACAAGTGGTTTCCATGATGGTGGGTCGTACTTGAATAGGGAGTTTGATTGTGCCCTAAGACACTCTTTCTTGATCGTCATATGATCTTATCGTGATGCCCTTTCCTTTGTCGATGGAATCTTCTAATATTTTCAATTGCTTGATGAGGCTTATGGAATATATGTTCAAGCCTGCACCATCCACCAAGACCTTTTTGATTTTTCTCTTATGTACAATGGGTTCTAAGTGAAGTGCATAGTTGTGAGATGGTTGGGCAGGGAAATCTTGGTCAGAAAATGTAAGAAGATTAGGTGTAATGATATTTCCAACCATAGCTTGGAATTGTTCTGCATCAAGGTCTGCGGGAACAATGGATGAGGCCAATGCTTCTTCAAGGATTTTCCTATGGGTCGATGAGATTTTAAGCAACTCCATGATGGAGATTTGTGTTGGCGTTCTCTTGAGTTGATCTAGGACATTGTAGCCATTAGGAGTTGATATAGATGCAGAGGTTCTATTTGGTTGGGATGATCCTGCGATGGTGACTTTGTCGCCTCTTATGGTGACTCCACAATCTTCGACATGGGCGCCCTTGATGGTGATGACGATGCAGTCTTCATTTCGGGAGGCAACAACTATTTCATACACATGATTTACATTGCCCTTCCCTTTTTCATTTTTATTCCCTTTGTTGCCGTGATTCAGCATCGGATTCGTATATATCTTAAGATCTTGATTTCCCATAGGTTTTTCCATGTTTATGATTTTCTTATCGATGAGATCTTGGATGATGTTTTTGAGTCTCATACAATTGTTTGTGGTGTGGCCTTTGATTTTATGGAATTCACAGAGTTGATTCTCGTTATACCAAGGAGGTTTGACATCCGGTTCTTGGTAATTCTCAAATGTAGGAGGCTTGATGAGTTTTTCGTCAATCAATTTTTTCATTATGTCCTCAAGTGGTTCCCCCAAAGTGGTGTATTTTCGTTTGGGATAAATTTTGCATTAGGGTGGTCCCCTTTGGTCATTGATATTATTAATGGTTGGATTGTTGTTGGGTTGGTATGTTGTGTGATGAGTGTTTTGGTGTTGTGTTTGGATTTGTGGTGCGGGTGTATGTTGGCAAGGGGCACTAATGACCACCTTGGCATCGATGACACCATTATTAGTAATTTTTTTGTTCCTTTCCCACGTGCAAGGTTTATCATTGTAATTGGATGGTGGGCGGTTGTTTTGTTGTTCATGGTATGATGTTGATTCCGCGAGTTGAGTCACATGGGCTCTTTCGACGCTAAGCGCCTTGCGGATTAACTGATCATATGTGGTGATGCCCTGAACCTTGAGATGAAATTCCAAGCAGCCTTCAAGGTTGGCTATGATGGTGAAAACTTGTTCTTTTGGCATGGTCCACTTGCTCTGATTGGCCTTGGATCACCATTGTTGAAGGAATGAAGCAAAAGATTCACCCTTTCCTTGTTTCAGAGCTGAGAGTTCTTCTAGACTAACATCCATTGCAATGTTGCATGCGTAGTTCTTAATGAATGCTTTTATAATTTCTTGAAATGTTCTAATTCCTAAAGGTAGACGAGAGAACCATTCCATAGCGTGGTCTACCAAGCTCCTAGGAAATAGCCACATCAAATAAGTATTGTCATATGCGACCTCCATGCAATGAACCTGGAATTCCCTGATGTGATCTTCAGGGTTTCCCATCCCTCAATATTTGTCAAATTTGGGGATTTCAAATCCCTTGGGGAATGGTTTCATTACTAGGCTCCTATCAAATGGATAGGGACACAAGTTGCTTAGTGTTTTGGTTGTTCACCCTGATTGAAGATCGAGCACTTGTTGCAAGAGCAACTTGATTTGTGTCGTCACATCATTTTGCGGATTAGGGGGTGGGATGAAAGTGTTTTGGGGTGTTTCGATCGTGGGTTGGATGGGTGGGTTGGTCGGTGTGTTGTTCGATGGTATCTGTATGTTTTGTCGAGCGAGGTAGGCTTCCACTTGCTTTTGTATGAACAACGCTTGTTGTTGATCTTATTATTGTTGTGCTAAGATTTGTGCTTGTTGTTGCGATTGTTATTGTTCCAACAAAGCTTGTTGTTGTGCTTGCTATTGTTCCAATAACGCTTGTTGTTGGGCTTCCAATTCTGCTGCTTCTTGTTGCTCTTGATATTGCTTTATTGCTTGCTAATATGCTTGCAATTGCATTGCTTGTCTTTGTGCAAGAAGTTGTGCTTGATATTGGGCTTGTTGTGCCTGATATTGAGCTTGCACTTGAGCTTGCATTGCTTGTGCTTGGGATTGTGCTTGTGTTGGTTGTTGTAATAGGGTTTTCACTTGAGCAGCCTTTTGTGCTTGTAATGCTTGCAATGCCTGCGCAGCTTGGGCGGCTTGTTGTTGTTGTTGTTGCAATAATGTTTGGGCTTGTTGCGCTTGCAATGCAGCTTGCGCTACTTGGGCGGCCTGTGCAGCTTGAGCAGCTTGTTGAGCAGCTAGTTGTTCGACTTTTTGTTTTTGAACTTGTTGGTATCCTCTTTGAAAAGCAGCTTGCAATGTCATGTTGTATTGGGTTGATGTGGTGGAAGTTGGTGGTGGTGGAGGTGGTGGTGGATTTGGAACGGTGTTTGTGAAGGTGGTGTTTTGCATGATGGATGGTGTTGTTGATGTGATTGGTCCTTGAGAGACCATGCTTTGTGATGTTAAGGGGGTGTTTGATGATGTTGCAATTTCTTGTGTGTTTGTCATTTGTTGTTGCGATATCAATGACAAATTTTGAGCGTTTGGCATAATGCTTTGATTGATATTTGGGATAGTGGTTTGATTGATATTTGGTAGAGGGGGAAGCCCTAAACCAAGGAGTGATGTGGATGATGATGGAAATGGTGGAAGAGATGGAAATGTGAGGGGTGCAAGTTCTTGTGAAAATGTTGTGGTGTCAAAGATGCCCCCTGGTCCAAACGTATCTCCCTCCCCTTGTGAATTTGTGAGGAGGGGAGTTTGGGGCGTTGCACGAAAGTATGATGATGGTGGATCATGATGGAAGGTGAGAGGAACATTCATATGTAATGGGTTTTCGAATATGTTTTGTTCCAAGGTGGTGTTTGTATCCAAGTTTTGATTATTAACAAGGGGGTGTGCTTGAAGAGCATTGAGGAATGCATTTCCCTTGTTAACGTTGGGTTGGGTTGGAGCAAAAGATGTCGTGGTTTGTGGAATGTTTTGCGTGATGTTTTGGGATGGAGGTGTAGATGAGATGGGGATGGTGGATGAAATTGGAGGAAATGATGTATCCACTATGGTACTCACGTCAAAATATGAAGGTAGTTTGGCCCCTTGTTTTGCTAGTTCAAGCATGTATAATGAAGGGTTGAGCCTCATCATGATGTTGATGATTCTATGGTTGTCTGGATTTTGGAGCATTTCAGTTATTTCTTCGTGAGACATTCCAAAGGTAAGATCTTCTCCTTGGTGTTCCTCTTGCAGATTTTGGGATGATGAGATGGTCAATGGATTGCTTGACTCAGCGGGATTTATCTCAACGTTTGTTTGGCTAAGATCACTTGAAGCGGGTGTTTCTTTGTTGGCTTCCATGCTCTTCTTGTATTGAGATCTAGTTTGAACCATAAAAAGAGGATCAATTTTCAAGAATAGGAGAGATTCATAACCTTTTGATTATTTGGATTGATCTTTATTTTATGTCAAAGTAGAAAATTTTAGGATATCTTGAGGATCGAAAGGTGATATGATGATGTAAAAGATGAATGATGTGGATGTTATGATATTTTGGTAAATCTTGGTGAAAGATGCTAGGCTCTTTGGGACTTTCGGATATGTTTCGGATTTTTTATTTTGATTTTCCTTTTGAGTTTGTCCTTGATCTTGATTGGTTTTGATTTGGTTTGATTTTGAACAACAAGACCCTAAGATGTTGGATGATTTATCTAAGGGGTAGCTTTATCCAAAGGATGATGATTTGAATGTGTAGGGAGAAGGATCCATCTACCCACACCTATTCAAACAAGATGATAATTTAGCTAAGCATACGAAGAAGGATGCATCTATGTATACCAAGCTAAACAAGATTATTTTTGATGACTTTGACTAAGCATATGCAAAAGGATGCATCTACACATACCTAGCCAAAAGGTGATTTTGATAATGTTTTCAAGGATTTAGTCTCAAGGATTTGATGATGTTTGATTTTTCCCAAAAGGCCTAGCCTTTAAGAGATGATTTCAAGATTTTTCAAAAGGTGATGGTGAGATGATGTTTGTTTTGATGTTTTGAAGGATGGATGAAAAGATTTTGATTTACTTTTGATCCTCAGATGAACCTAAAAAGACACTTTGTTTTCCTAGACCTAGGTATTGAAGAACATGCAAATGCTTCCTATAGACCTTTGTGACCAAAGAATGATTTAATTTCTAGATTTTGAACCAATAATCTTTGCTTTGGATTTTGGATCCTTTTGAGAAATCGTGAGTCTTCAACACACATGAAGGTTCATTTTTCTTAGCTTTGCTTAATGGCTTTATTTTACCACAAACACTTTCTTTGATTAAGTATTCAAACTAAGATGTCCAATGTCTTACTTTCTTCAAACCCCACAAAATATGTTATGTGGAAATTCGATGAACTCAAGGCAAGGGTTTCCCTATAGTTTATTTAAGGAGACAAATTGAGATATAATCCAATGTTTAGAAAATTCTAAGGATGTGAATCCCAAGGGCAAGCAATAACATATAGATTGAGTCAATGGTATTTGTCTCCAAAAGGGTTTGAAATTTGGATGATGTTAAGTGTTTGTTTTTGAGATGTTTTCAACCAAGCAATATATTTTGTAACCCAAGAATAAGTACAATCATATGGATGTGTAAGACAATATTTGTTGGATTCCCACTTGGACAAGTCCAACTACGCTTATCTTTAGTGAATGGTTAGATGTTTGACCCCACTGGCTCCCCTCCACGACACTCACTTATACGGGGCAGCCAAGCATCAACACCCATGAAACTCCCATGGCATGTTTTCCATTTCTACTAAAAGACAGTAAAAGTGTGGGGTGGCTTCAGAACGACCGTTCTTGCACCAACAAATAGATTAAAGGATTTTGGAAAATTCTAGCACATGGATTTTAATAAGGACTTTCTGTTCGTGGAGATTGACCCATATGGCAAGAGTTCCCTTTTGGATCCATCTTGTCAAAATCAACTGCATGATATTGGTGTTTACTCCAATACCCACATTTATATACTGGTTGGAAATACTCTTGGCTTTAGAGTGTTACCGGTTAAGTCGTTCCCTTGAGTGAGTACTTTTTCCCCAAGGCAGGCCCTCTAGGATAAACAAAAATGAGTGAAAACAAAATCTGTAACTCAATCAATCTTTGATGGCAACAAAGAGAGAATATATGCGAAGATGCTCCCACTCACACTCGCACAAGATGTTCAATTTTAAACCCAAATCAAAGTGTGGAGGTGATTGCTTTATCTTAACCTAAAGTCATGAAAAAGGCCTTTTGATTCTCAAGATCGCTATAAAGTGCGAGAGAAGCGCATATGTCCTTTTTCAATGGCTTTAGTTTAAGTAAGCTTTCACGAAAAACAAAGTTGCACTTGTTCTTTTTAAATCCACAAAGAAAAATGTGAGTTCTTTTTAAGCACCAAAAGACAAGTGAAAGACATTTGTTCAATTTTTTAATTCAAGAAACAAAATATAGTAAGTTGTGATCCTAAAGTTCGTTTTAGCCTTTGCAAAAAATGGAAAGATTCTTTTTAAACCCAAATGAAAACTAGTGCCTTAAGGAAGAAAAAGATAACAATTTCGTGAAAAAGTGTTAAGCAAACACTATAGTGTTTAAAAACACTTTGATTTGATGAAACATCCTTCTCATGCCTCTCCTTCCTTCGATTTCGATTTCTAACCTACAAGGAAGAAAAACCAGTCAGATTCTGGAAGATACACAGACAAAAAAGTAGAAAATAGAGAACAAATTAATCATTAATCAAAGAATATGTGCTAAAATTAAATTTTTCCCCTTTTACTCCCTTCTAGCGTCGCAACTCGTAACTACTTCGTAGTTTGATTTCCCAGCGTCACTCTGTGTTAGGACAAAGAGCTCAAGTGCATCGCACTTTTCGCCCAGTGTCGCAGTTTGATTATTTTTAAAAATGTCTGTGAGTCAACGAGCCCAACAGTGGAGTTAGAAATTCAAATTTTCTTGGCAAGATGATTCCAGCGTCACACTTTGAGTTTCCCGCGGTGTGATATAGCAACGTTGAAGAGACAGAGGCGCCAAAACAGCGACGTTGAGCTCCCAACATTAGAATTTTCTGTGTGTAAGAAAAAAAGGCAGAAAATTTGGGAAAAGATGAGAAAGAATGATGTCCAGCCCTCCTTCTAGCGCCAAATGTGCAAACCCCAACCTTGGTACCTGCAAAACAACATGAGTAAACAAGTTAAACAAGGAATTGCAAGCCAAAACAAGGATTCCCCATGAAATCCATTTACAACTTCAAACTAGGAAATACAATAACAAAGAACACAATGAAACAAAGAAATATTGATTCAATCCCAATTAGAAAAGCAAACACATGATCCCATGGCGGAATTGGTGCCAATTTGATGTGAAAATTGGCCCTTTCCCAATTCCTAAGATGCAAACTTGATGTGTTGAAGATGATTGATTCACTTTGTTGGTGAGAGATGAGTACTCCAAGCCAAAAATCTGCAAAAACCTAGCTATGAATTCAAGGATAATGGATGAAATTTGAGAGATATTTGAGCATGGTAACTTTGCATAAATTGTGGATGTTGAAATGAGGATATGAGCTCTTTATTTATAGAATTCCAAAATGGATGAATGTCCAAATTTGAGCAATGTGGGACTAACATTCATCCAATGGCAAGATGCCACTTGTCAAGCTATGAATGGATGGAGGATGTGCAAGATTTGGGGTTTGTGCCAATAAATGCATAATTTTGAATTTCAAATTTGTTGAAATGACATGTAAGAGGGAAGGGAAAATGCAATAAATGCCACTTGACTCAAGGCATAGGACATGTAAGATGGAGTTATTGCCTTGTTGGATGTACATGTTGACTTGGAATTTTTGAATTCAAATTGAGAGAATATTCCAAAAGATACCTTGTGAGGAAAATAGAGATTTAATAAATGAATTAACTCTATTTTCATGAGCAACTTGCATTATCTAGAGGATGGGACATGAGATGGGATTAAATTAATTAATGATGTGACCTATTTGACTCAAATTTATGGATTTATTTAAATCAAATAAGAGAGGAATATGATAAGAGATTAATTAAGGATTTTGATTTATTTAGTTAAAAGGGGCGGTATTAAATTAAATCAAATAAGGTTTTAATTTATTTAATTTAATGGATAGACTTTAGAAATTTAATCAAATAAATTAATTATTTAATTAAATAGGGATAATTAGATCAAATGGATTGATTCAATTAACAAAGAGATTGAATTAATTAGATAAAATGATTTATTCAATTAAGAGAGGAATATTGATGAATTTAATCAAATAAGGAGGTTTTGATTAAATGGTTAGACCGAGGGATGATCCAAGAAGAAACGATGTTAGTAAGACAGGATCAAATGCACAATGTCAATCGGTATATTTTACGTGTCTACAACAAGATCCCAAAGCCTGGTACTCAAGACTCAAGCATCTACAACAACAAAGTTTCAAAAGGGAAATTATTGATAGCAATCTTTATATCAAGACTAAAGGTAATGATCAATTAATTGTTGTGGTTTATGTCGATGATATTATTTTTGGAGGTAGCAGTGACAAAATGTGTCAAGAATTTGCTATGGAAACGCAAGAGGAGTTTGAGATGTCCATGTTTAGTGAGTTATCATTCTTCCTTGGGCTACAAATTTCTTAATCCAAAAGGTGTTTTCATCTCACAAACCAAGTATATTAAGGAGATGTTGAAGAAGTTTATGATGGAATATTGCAAACCAGTGAGCACATTCATGGTCACAAGCTACAAATTAAGTAAAGATGATGAATCCCTAGAAGCAAATCAAACTCTATATAGGTCAATGATTGGGAGTCTACTATATGTGACAGCTTCAAGACCAAATATTATGCAAGTTGTAGGCATGGTGGCACGATTTCAAGAAGCGCCAAAAGAAACCCATGTGCAAGCAATTAAAAGGATATTTAGATATCTAAATGGCACTTTAGATTTTGCTTTGTGGTATCTAAGAGGTGAATATTTCACCCTAGTAGCATATACTGATGCAAATTGGGTTGGCAACATGGATGATAAAAAGAGTACAAGTGGAGGAGCATTTTTCCTTGGTAATAGTCTTGTGTCTTGGTTAAGCAAGAAACAAGCTTTTTTTTAATCCATAGCAGAGGTTGAATACATAGTAGCAACATCTTGTTTTACACAAGTTCTTTGGATGAAGCAAACACTCAGAGATATTAAGGTAGAATATGTTCATCCAATTTCAATATGTTGTGATAACACAAGTGCAATAAACATTTTGAAGAATCATGTTATGCACTCTAGAAGGAAGCATATTCCAATCAAATATCACTTCTTAAGAGAACAAGTAATAGAACAAGAAGTCAAATTGGAATACATTACCACACAAGAATAGATTACTGATATTTTTACAAAGCCCTTTCCAAAAGAAACTTTTGAATATCTCAAACAGAGATTGGGGGTGATATCTTTCTCATCTAGTCATTGAGGAGAAGCATAAATTCAAGGGGAGGCTAATCACAACATTATCTTTTAGCTTTGTAATGTCTTTGTCATTGATGTCAAAGGGGGAGAATTACAATAAGGGGGAGAATCATTTTCTTGTTGCATTTACAGATTATTTATTTATAAGGCTACCATCAATGACAAAGGGGGAGATTGTTGGAATTAATTGTTATTGATGTCAAAATTGTCAAAAAAAATTGTATGCCTTGATTAATGGGAAGTTAACTTGGTCAAATTAAATCATATATCATTAGGAATGAAGTCAACCTCATATAGAAGAAATAATATTACATTTATGATGGTCGCCCTTCTAGATTATGGAATCCAAAATGAAATCTAATATTCTAATAAAATGTGGTTGCCCTCCTCATGTTAGTGCCCCTTTAGAGCAGCCGACCCTTTGGAGTGTTCGTCCCTTGTGGGAAATTAAATTTATTAATGGATGTCAACCCTACCTTGACCAACACCACCTTGGAAGGATTAAAATAAATTAATTGTGTTTTATTAGGCCGACCCTTGTGAAGGATTGCCTCTTTTGGTGAAGAGGCATATGAGACGACATATAATGAAGGTGAGATGGGAGTTATTTAAGGTGTAGAAAATATGATAAGTCAATTCAATTAAGAGCAAATCTCTGAGTATAGTAGCAGATATATAAATATGTCATGTGCAGATTTGAAAGTGGAATATGTGCAGATTTGAAAGGGGAATATATACATATTTGAAAGGGGAATATATGCAAATTTAAAGGTGAATATATGTAGATTTGAGAAGGAAAGTATATGAAAATGATTGCATCAAATTTGTGAAGAACATATCATCTACAAGATCTTTATCAAGGAAAATTAATTGATCATCATTCATTGAGGAAGAAATATACACAAGGATAAAAACTTGGTTCATTTGGAAATTGGTGTTTCCCAAAAAAAGAGATTGGTGTCTCTTGCTAAGTTAATACTTAGCAGTGGTGATTGGTGTCTCCAATAGGTTGGTGCCTACAAATTGTTTAGCGGTGGGGATTGGTGTCTCGTGGGTTTTTCCCTACAAATTTATTGTAAGAACATTTATTTTTCATGACTAGATTTGGAGGATAGATCCAAGCAGCCTTTTCATCATGGTTTTCTCACCAAAGGGTTTCCACATAAATCTTGTGTTGCATAATTGTTTGATCTTGTATGATTGCTATTATTGTGGTTGTTATGTTTTAATTAAGTAAAATATTATCTTAAACTGATTCACCTGCCTCTCAATATAAGTGTGTTCAACTTAAAAATACCAACAGCAACAAACAAGCACAAAAAATTGACAATAGGAATTTTATTTTAAGACCACAAAGTGGGGAGAGCCAATTGAAACTGACAAAGCACATTAACTTTCTTATGACCAAATATTAGATAAAAGAGTATATAAAGTGGATAAATTACATCACCTATTGTTGTTTGCTTGTATAGTCACTCTATGCTTTTTACTTCCTTCTACAATCAACTACACATACTCAATCATTTCATAGTCTCGCCTACATGCTCATACCTTTGATTATTAGTTGTACTCTTCCCATAGTGCCCTAAGAGTGTCCTTTCATGTATTAAAGTACCAAATGTTCCAATAAAGAGGTGAATCTTCTATCAATGTTTAGTCATTGCTCCATTTTTACGACTTATTAGAGCAAAACCATCATTTCATGCAAACCAACTAGTATCTATCTTAACTCTAAAACCGCCATGTCTTCCAACATTTTTGTTACTAACACTACTGTCACCACTTGATCTTACAATTTCACTACTGTGACTAGTGAGAACTAAGAAGATTGGAAACTCCCAGATGTAAAAAGTAGTGGTCATCACTATAGGAGAAATACTCCATTTATAACCATGCTGCAGATTATTTTAAATTAAAGAGGTTCTGAATTTTCCAAATCCCTATGGATTATAACATATGCATGCTTCATGCTTCATATGATTAGTGGGGCAAAGCAACTAAATCCTTTATGATCAAACTTCACAAAACATCATGGCCACGGTTCCTAAATTGATTCAGCACGTATGGCTCTTTTTGGTGTGTCAAGGTGCCATAAGGTTTTAATTACAAAAGGTGCATTACGTACTAATTTCAAATCTGATTGTTTTGATGCATATGTTCTTCATATGATTTGGCCATGTATTCCGACTAAACCATCCTTCAAAGACTCGACGGGGAATAACAGCTAGAGTGATACGTGGAAAACTCCTCCAGATGATTATTGTTTTTATAAGTTCTCTGTGGTAATGACTTTGACAATATCCCCGCCACCAGGATAGTCTTATAATATGTTCCTATGCATTGTATCCTTGTTAGTCATGACATTTTCGATCTATTCATATTTATGTTGAGATGTTGAAGTAGTTTTAAATGTCACGACAAGCGAAGTACCAGTCTGCTGTAGAGACTCCCTCCCAAAAAAGTTAAGTACCAGTTTATATAACATTTTAGATCCATCATATTTATGTTAAGAGGTTAAAATAGCTGTAAATGTTGCACCAAGAAAATTACTATTTTGGTATACAAGAATCCTTGAAAAAAACCAAAGCACCAGTTTGTATGACATTTCAGATCCATCCACATTTATGTGGATAGATTAAAGATGTACTGGTGCATGACATTTCAGATCCATCCACACTTATGTCAAGAGATTAAAGATGTTTCAAATGTTGCACCAAGCAAAGTACCAGTTTGGTGTACAAGGCTCCTTTACAAAAAAAACAAAGTACCAGCGTGTATGACATTTCAGATCCATCTATATTTTATGTTAAGAGGTTAAAGTAGAGATTAAAGATGTTTTAAATGTTGCACCAAGCAAAGTACCAGCTTGCTGTACAAGGCTCCTTTACAAAAAAACGAAGTACCAGCTTGTATGACATTTCAGATCCATCTATATTTTTCTGCTAAGAGGTTAAAGTAGAGATTAAAGATGTTTTAAATGTTGCACCAAGCAAAGTACCAGTTTGGTGTACAAGGCTCCTTTACAAAAAAAACAAAGTGCCAGCTTGTATGACATTTCAGATCCATCTATATTTTTATGTTAAGAGGTTAAAGTAGTTTAAAGTGTCGCACCAAGCAAGTACCAGTGTGGTGTATGAGGCACCCTTGCAAAAAACCTAAGTACCAGTTTGTATGATATTTCAGATCCATCCATATTTACGTTAAGAGCTTAAAGTGTTTTAAATGTCACACCAAGCAATGTACCAGTTTGGTGGACGATAACTCCCTTGCAAATTACATAAGAATGATTTATTTCCGCTTACCTTTCAAATTGTTTAGCAATGTGTATATAACCCATCCCATTCTTTAACTCAAACATGTGGCTTCCCAGTTTCACACACCCAAGCTATACTCCTGAATTTAAGTGGACCTACTCCAATACTTGGTCATAAAGTTTATACTATATAAAGAAACCTCCTTTTGAGCTTCCGGAATGTCTCTACACCAGTTGTCAATCTGCTTTAACTCTGGCCTGAAAAAGCATTTTTCTTTCCTTCCAATTTTATATGTTCTTCATAGCTCAATACCATATATTACCTACCGCATAAGCCACCTCTTCATCCTGTGCCCATATTGTTCATTACAATTTGACTCCTAACCACTGCATTGTTTACCTCCATTAGTGTGGTCTATTCATCATGGATCCTCATGTCATAAACTGGGTTTTTACCAAAGTTGTGCAATGCTTCCATAGTCGTGTCCAAACATATTTCTCCGTATTTTTCACTTGCGTTATTTCCCTCGAAAAGAAAAAAAGAAAAAGAAAACTGAAAAAAGTTATCATTACAAAAAAATAATATTATAGCTTATTTCAAAAACTTTTCAATTGATCCGCAATAAGTTAATACTTACAGAATCAATAACCATACATAATCATCATGGCAACATCGAAGCTTTGAACTCCAGGATATAATAGCATCCATAGAACATCATGCAAATGACATTATCAGGCTCTCTCATTGGAAATGTAATATGCAACTTCAAAATCCATTTCAGTAATAACAATACAAGTAAAACATTATTTTTCAGTTATACAATTATCATCTACATTCATACCTACAAGTTTTCTACCAACGGACATGATAAATAGCAATACAAATGAAGAGCGGATCCAATAGATGACAATACAAAAAAGATGGAGGATTTGATAAAACCCCTAAAAGCTTGACTTCATAAGAAGAAGCTCCAACATGAATCACAATGAAGATGCCAAAACTATCTACATCTAAAAGGTGGAAAGAGCCAACACCAAAATCATTCAGATGTTGCTTCTCACTTTTCAGTGGTTATTGAATTGCTTCATGTCAAAACTTTGATACAGAACAATCAATAGAAATACTCCCTGCAAAGTCCATTGTTTACATAGCATCTGTACGCAGAAAAAATAAACTATTCAATATAGGATTTGTCTATTTGTTTTATATATGGTACTTCCTACTATCATAAAATGCTTGATGTACCTTTTTGTGTATTGGCTTAATTGCTTCCTGTAGAAGCAAAGGATAACAATGTATTGACTTACGTATGTATCTACCTAAGGTAAACTGGAAAGATCTGTTTGAATGATAATATTTCAATCAATCAGAAATGCTAGTAACAAACCAGTCAACATCCTGCCAGAGAGACAAGAGGCAATAGAACAAATTAGTTCTTGAATTCTGTAATTTTTTGCAACTTCTACAATTATTCATAGCATTAATCATTCGTGCTCTTAACATTTGTCATAAATTATCCTGATTTTACTTGTACTGGATAAGCCCAATCCTTTGAGACAAAATCTTAATCTTGAATCTCACAACAGATAAACACTCAGGGCTTTAGCCTCTCTTGATTAAATTATCAAATTGTCTGCCTCGCACTCTTATAAATAGCTACAAGAAGAAAAGGTTTAGACTACGGGCCAAAAATGAGCCATATAACATACACAACAAATGAATAGTTAAGAACAAGTCGGACATATTTCAAATCCTACAGGAGATGGAAGTCAGTGTGATCTCTAATTTATGCTTATGCATGAAATTCAAATGGCTGTGGTGGTTGAGGTTCTCCATCCTCCACAGCTGTTGCAGGCAATTGTGAATTTGACACACTTCCCACTGACACGGATGATGCAGGTGCATCACTGGAAATTAGTACTTCTGGTTCAGAAGGCTGCAAGTCCCTCAGCAAGACAAACCCCGAACGTGCTGGTTTAATGGGCACATATCTACTGTCTTCAAAAAACTTAATATACTTCTCTTGTGCTGGGACAACCCTAGCTGGGTTCATCAAGACCTCTGAAGATGTCTCAGCTTCAGCTTTCTTCTCAGATGTATTATCAACCTGCATAAAATGCAAGTAGGTTCCCAATGATAACCATGTCTTTGTGTAATTTCCCAAAGATTTTTAAAAAAATAGTGATATATCATATACTTTAGTGAAGGACATAAAAAAGGCCTAAAGTATCCTTACTTTTCTTGTGATGGTGTAGTAGTAAGGAAAAAGTATTGTAAACCAAGCATCCTACGTATAAAATTGAACTTTGCTTCCTTTTGTAAGGCGAGAAAAACAGCCAATGACATTTTCTTTCCCTTCTCTTTAGATTTTTATATATAATATATATAACAATAGTGACATAGCAACCTCGAATAAGAGTTGTTCAGAGGAAAAATAACATGGTGAGTAGCCAATTATTCATGTTAACATGTATAAGTAGTTCTTGACTCCTGATTAAGATCTATTTGTTTTAATTATATGGACATATGCAGACTTGGAGCTCATAATTACCATGAAAAACTGGAGCATTCCACCCACCTACATAGAAGGTGAATAATCAAGAATAATATAATTTACTGGAGAATTGTGATCGATGGAAAAGAGTGTCATCAGATTGAGAATAAAGGAGAGATAGGTTGCAATAATGAGGCAATAGTTAGAAGGTTTTATTAGAAAGGTTAGCGTGATATCAGTTTGGCAATAGAGAAAAGACCAATTGTAGTAATGACATTATTTTCATGGAGCTCATAAGAGTGCTTGTGGAGGAAGGAAGTGGAATGCATTGGAGAACAAGTCCAATAATATAGCGAGTGAGAATAGAAGATAGAAAGGTTGCAATAATGAGGCAATAGTTAGGCAGTTGTGAATAGAAAGGTTAGAATGGTACCCAGTTTGGCAATAGAGAATAGACCAATTGCAACTGTTGAACAAGCCTGAGAATATATAAGTATTTGCAAAGCAAGGGACAAAAATGGCATTTTGCGTCTACAGTTGTAATGAATGTGAAGTGTCAAAAGCAAAATAGTAGATACTTGTAAATCAACAAAAAAAAACATATTTTTTACATCTCAAAAAATGCAAAGACAAGAATGAAGGACCTATATGGATTCTTTATAAGACCAGTGAACATGTGTGCAGCAGAACTATATGAAACCACATTTTTGTGGGAGGAAATTTGCCAAATTAAGATCATATACAAACTCTCCTGTTTTCATTCATTTTCTCCATGTTATCATTTTTAGGTCTCAGAAAATGGCCAAGGATGCTGCTATTACAAAAGATTCTTTACCAAATAAACAACATGAGCAAACTACAGAAATTGTTTGATTAATTGTGAGTTGATTACATGAATCGAACAAGCAGCAAGCCCCAAACATTTCATTACTACATGAAACATGATTCCGACTAAAGTTCATACTAGTTACCTGCATAGATTCCACATCCTTATCACCAGAGTTTAGGCCCTTCAAAGTTCCTGTACTACCATTAGCAGATAGGTTTGTATTTCCATCCCCCACAGATGCTTTTTCAATTGCAATTTTATTATCCGCTTCCTTTTTGGCTCTGCTTTTAGCCCTTGCTGATGTGGACAAAACAGCACTTGGCAACTTTGCTGCCGAGGATGTTGTTGGAGGTGCCGTGGGACGTGGATACTCAAACATTGAAGGCTTCGCATCGGATAAGAACTCAAACTTTGGAATCTTGAGTTCATAGTTAAGCCCAATAAATGAAGTGGGGGCAAAAGACAGGCTCAAGAAATATATGAGCGGATACCAATACCAAAATTGAGTGAATACTGCCATTCCAATAACAGCTGTCATCCTATCATGCTTTGTCCTAGAAAGCACTTTAATTGTTACATTTCTACCACCTGCATCTAAAATGCCTGATGCCAAAATCGCACCCATCTTACTCATGGTATCCTCATGCTTATCTAGAATTATCTTCTCCAGTTGACGCCTGAAACAGTGACAAGATAACATTTTGTTATAGTGGTGAGAAGAATGCACAGGAAATTTGCAAATAGAACTTAAAGCCACAGAACAATAGCTCTTAAATTTAGCCTGTTATTCACTAGTGGCTATTTTACACAGAATGAATTACCTGAAGTTACCAACACGCGGTTCACGTGATTCATTCGTCTGAACAAGAACCATTGCCATAGCTATAAGAGCACCTTGGCGAACAAAATCAACTACATCTGATGTCAGTGGCTCTAACAGTGAAATGGCTTCACTTAATCCTGTTCCAGCACAAGAAATGCCAACTGCTATAGCTGCTCCATACCTAACATGTGGATTGTATGATTCTGATAGCAAGGATACTACTCGTGGTGTCTGTAAAAAATCCAAGACAAAAAAAAAGAATTTAGTAATGCTATGTGCTTACTTTTTATTGAACTGGAATAGTTCCTTCAAAAATTTACACAAAATAAGATGGTGTTAAAGATAATTTTCTATCACACATGTACAAGGAATGGATGAACAGGATCATAGAGAGAATACAAACCTGCTCAGGTTCCGAATATAAGACAAAACCAAGGGCTAATACTGCAGTTCTCCTTACATCATCGCTGACATCTGAAACAGCAAAGTGTAGAAGGCGTCGAATGGCCTTGTTGTTGGATGTTCCACGGTATGCCAAGGCAAGAGCATACATTCCACCATAGCGCAAAATAGGATCTTGATCACGTGTCATCTGTTCAATAAGTGTGTCAGCCTCTTCTTCTCTTCCATAGACAGTAAGTGCTATTCCAAGAGCCAAACCCCTGCATAGGTTTTCCGTTCCATATTCAAGAGTATCTTTCAGGCAGAATGAAGCAACATGAAGAAATGCAAAAAGGCAGTCACAGCTTAAGTAAGAAAACTACTATTATATTTAGTGTGTTTAACTTAACTATTAATGCATCAATATGTCTTACCTGATAATCTTCTCATGCTGTGTATCATGTGCATAGGCAAGCATTTCGCTTGCTTTTTCACTTGCTGTCCCAACCATCAGCAGTCCCATGCTAATACCTGCAGCTTCTCCAGCCACCGCACTATCTGAATAGAGGACATTCTTCACATCATCATAAACTTCTTCATCAGCAGTTCCTAATGCTGCTAGACCCAACCCCAAGCATGCACCATGTTGGATTACCTGTAAGAATTAAAACGCAACTATAAAAAAATCCTTGAATGAAAAAATAAAATAACACAGGTTGAAACCAATTCCCAATTACTGGTCAGTCCATTTTTGCAACCAAAATAGATGCTTACTTCGACATTTGTGTTGCGCAAGCTTTCACGAAGGAACTGTTTGATACCTTCTCCATGGTTGGCATGTATGAGTCCTAAAGCATAAAGGGCTCCACCCTCAGAAAAGGGACTCCCACCCCCAGTTGCACCATTCTGAGGAAGATATGGAGCCATCAAAGAACGGCCTTGTTGAAGGTGACCTCTATGAATGACTCCCAAGCCAGCAGTAGCACTGAACTTTGCCCAGTTTGTAGCTCTACTCAGCCATTCCTGGTGTCAAACATGTCAAATATGTAGCATGGAATTAAGAAGAGACTAAACTCTGAACAGACATAATTAATGAAAGTAGAAAGAATCGTTAATCACCAGATTTTCCCTGAGAAAAGTATCTGCAGTTGTCCCAGCATGCATAAGGGCATTCGCATAAATAGTCGCACTATGACATACACTGTTACGCATTTCAACTGACTGTTTTATTGTCTTTAGTATAAGAAGATCTGACCTGCAAAAAAAGCATATATTTAACAGGAAGAGAAAATGTCTTAGCTAGTGAATTAGACATTTGGAAAGGAGGTAACCTACTTAAAAAGTTAAAAGAGACATGAAGAACTGCATGGCTTAAGAGATAAAGGAACAACAGCTCCTATTATTAACTATGCTGAGAGAAATAAATATTGCTAATTAATGTTCACTTCCAACTACTGATCCTAGTAAATTTGTGAATAAGATAAAAATGCCATTGTAGATGAAAAACGCATGTATAACTAAGCATATGATTGTGTATCAAAAATAGCATGATAAGTGTATCAATATTAAACCAATGAATGATTTATTTTACATAAGGAGCATGCCAAGAGACTGATTATGAAAATATCAAAAGACTTTCCAATCATACTCTGTAAATACATAAGTACCAGCCAGAGTTGCAAACAACTAATTGAAAGCAAGAAAAGCTTAAACAAGGTAACACTACAAACCTGTTGTGACTGTACAAAAACTGCAATAGCAGATAGATAGGTGTTTCACCAGACAAAATTCCTTTTATTTTAGTTAGTCTTTCTGCATAAGTGGCTTCTTTAGCATCCACCTCATCAACAGGTCCAGCAGAAATGAGATCATCTTCCATTTGAACATCACCAGAGGTATCCATTGCAACAGAGGTTTGGCCTGAAGCAACATTATCATTATCAACCTGCACATCATCTGAAGGCTGACTGGCATTTGGGCTTTTGAGGACTCGATATTTTGGCTCGGGAAGTTGGTTTCTAACATTTATCAAGAATGCCTGATACTCATTTTCATACAAATCAAAGGCTATCTGATATGCCAACAAAGCATCATCCTGCAAAGATACAAACAAAAAATTTGGTTCCCCAAGCTAGATAATGAATCATATTTCCAAATCTCAGTCTATGTCCAATGCCATGCAATAATCATACAAAGAAGTTACCTTGTCTCCTTTTAAGAGATTCTCCAAGATACTTGAAACACTTCCGTGCTCATTTAGAAACATTAGGCACTGACAAATGCTTAAATAGTCAGGTGAAGGGAGCTTCTGGTAAATTTTCACAAGGAGACGAAAAACCTGAGAAAGCAGATTTCACAAGTCATAAATAATATATTACATCTAATCAATGCCATTATCTTATTTCAATAGTCAATGGTATTTTATAAATTCTAATATATTAAGATACAGCGCTCCAATATAGACTCGGTTTAGACAAGCATTGAGAGAAGAAAAGAACTAGAGCATGTTTTTATCCACACAACTTAAGGAAATTGCTTTAACCAATTCAATATAACCATGCACATAATTTTGGACATGTATAAGAGATTCTCACAAGTGTGTTTTAAAGATGTCTACGAACTCATAGTTATAATTCAGCAATAAGTAATATTCTAAGCATGCCTATCAAATATCATTAGATTAAATGTACAATTCGGAAGAGTCAAAAGCTTCACTTGCAGCATTACGCTGGCACCCTACAAAAAAGTAGTACCCTGGAAAAACTTAGAATTATATGTGACATGTAATTGTGTGACTGAATACCTTTATGTTTATCAGTTGATTGTATACTAGATTAGCATTATTTGGCAATTAATTCTGCACGTGATAATTTAGTACATATACGACTGTTTTTAATTGCAGGCCAGCTGACTAAATGATCTGATTTGATTATATATTGGTTAATAATTGTGCTAACAACTAACGCATTTGACTCTTCTAGGTTATGCAAGGTTCCTCATTGGAGGGAGGACAATGTCACAATTCAGTAGCAACATGGGTAGAAAGGTAATGATACCCAGTGTAATCCCTAGGCAACCAACTAGTGAAACCAAAGGTCTCCCTTTCATTGTCATTATTTGTCAACAGTGCTCAAGTTGATGTTACAACAATAAGTGAGGTTGTCAGCTCATACAAGCAGTCATTCCAGCATAAGGTCTTATGTTCAGTCTTTTTGATATTCATTATAGTATTCATGTGTTTCAGACCATTGTATGTGACTGGGTAGCTTGTGACTCATGCAGGTTTGAGGTTGTGTGATGTAGTGTTGTGTTGACCATATTTTGGAAAGGTTAGTACTTTTGTCGTCCCATAATGGTAGGCTATTATGGTATTAAAGCTGCGTACGATTATTACGGATTAGAATCCATCCCCAATAGTTGGCCAACATAGAATATGAGTTCTACCATGAATGATTGTAATTCTGTTGAATGGATTTATACTTGAGTTTGCTTAACAAAAGGTTGGCTTCAATGATGTTTCTGTTGAGTTGAACAAATTACTTATTAAAGATTATGCCCTAAATCTAGGCAAGCATATTGGTTTATGCTTGAACGACTTAGCAATGGTGGTGGCTGAGCAAAGATACCCAGAAGGAACTGAGCAGTGGTGGCAACCACAAACCAAGCCCTGTCTCCAAAGAACTCTTAATAGACTATTATGCAGCCAAGACAATATAGTAAACAAGATTAACAACGCCAGAGAGAAAGAGAGGAGAAGCATGGCTATTCTAACTGTATAATGTACTGAGCATTAAGTTTTGTGGTGTTCATATTATCTGATATACTTTAGAGATTGTGAGTGATTGTGTTAAGGCCATGAAGGTTTGAAACCGTGGGTTGCATTAAGAAGGAAGCTGTGGACTCGAGCAGAATCTTGATGAATGTTGAGCTTTCACTTGCATGCTATTCCAGTCATTCAAGGTGAGCTTTATATGTACCCATCTAGAGTTTTTATCTTGGAATGGTAGGCTTTGCTTTCGTAACTGTGGCATTGCTCTTGTTGGCTACCAGCCCTCCGATTGAACATGACTCCCGACTTTACATTGTTTGAGGAAAGTATTGTTAATCTATGCTGTGCCTGTTTACTGAATATTGAGCTATGTTATATGGGTTATAGAAATAGGAGAGGCAGCGAGTATTGTAACATTCTGCCCACCCTCAAAGACATCTTCGAGCTACAGGGGAGGGGTGCAATGCATTTCCTGGCCACCCCACTATAACTGTTTATTGGAAATGGATGTGCTAAAACTTTACTGCTTAAGCCTTGGGGAAACATTGAATCTTTTAAATAGAAGACCTGAAGTCTTTGCTTGCTATCATAGTTGACATTTGTTATTAGCTCTTCCGAACCTGTGTAGAATGATACTCTCACTGGAAGACTAAAGGATTCAGAGTTCTGTGTTTAAACCTTTCAGCCCTAGCAGTGATAGCCTGTCTTGAGGCCGCCAAGGCCACTGCTATATATATTCTTTCCTGACTGTTCAGGTCCAGCTTATGGCTGCATTTGCTTTAGGATTTACAGTATATTAGGTCTTTTTGCCCAAATACTGTGTCTGAATATACATTCTGAGTGACTGTAAGTTCAACAGTCTATACAACTTATAAATGACAGTATTATAGTCTTCAGTTTTGGGCCTTTAACAAGATACTGGTATCAAAACATTAAGTCTTTCAACCTAGCAGAGCATGGAAAATGAGGCCCTATGTACCAAAGAAGCAAAAATCCAGAATAAATCGCAATTAATTGTGATTTTCAAAAAATCAGGAGGGTTGACGATTTTATCCCCAAAAATTGCAGGAATTGAAAAAATTGTTGACAGAGATGGTCAACAATTTTTCGGCAATGACCAATTTTTCGGCGATTTAAACTGCAAAAATCGCAACATGAAATCCGCAAAAAACGGCTATGTTTTACTCACGAACAAAAACCCTAAAAACACTCCAAATATCTATTTAGTCGACACTGTGCGACATATTCCAGACGCGATTTACACACACGTGACTCAGATGCTCGCAATTCAGACGCGCGTGATTCACAAGGTCACGATTCAGAGATTCATTGGGCTTCAAGTAGGCGACACAACCAAATTTTTTTGTTATAAATTTTAGCATATGTATTAATATTTGTTGATAGTCTATTTAAAAATTTGAGAATCACTTCTGTCCCCTCACAAATCACCTGTGTTATCAGCATAGTTACAATTTTTAAGAAATTCAATGGGTTGTTTTTATTTATGGTAGCAATCAGACTAAAAAACTGTAGTCATTTGTTCTTGATGTTTTTAAGTTTTCTCAATTAAATTTATGTGGATGCATCTAGTCCAAACTGGTTTCATTCACCCAAAAAAATTCAGAGTATAGAAACCCCACACCAAGTTTTTAGGGAATGTCACACCAAAAATAGGTCCGTGAAACTCAATGACGGTTAATGTGGCATCTTCACTTCATGTCTGAGCCCTTTGAGCCTTTAGCTGAAATTTAATGGTCACTTATTTTCTAAGTGACTCATTAAATTACATATATTTGTAATTTCTGATTACTAATTATTATTTTTTAATTTGTTATTTAATAGCCTTATTATTTCTGTATGGTCATACATGGTTGACTCTTTATGCATGATAAAGTGGACTACAACATCTGTGAGATTAATATGCAGAGTAGCTCCACATTTTACAATATATATCTCATAAATTCTATTAAGTTGTCTTCTTTTAGAAATGTTTTCATGCATTGTATATAAACTGCCTTATGTCAGGATATGCTGTCTCTTGACAATCTCTACTTTTTTAATCCTTTTTCGACTTGTCTGCTTTTGGTTTTTATCTCAATCTCTGTATTTATGGGAATATCAGATTTACTTCTGTCTGTAGACTCTAATCCTTCCTTTCCTTTATCTGAGCATACAATTTTCTCTGCTGTTGGTGGCCTACCATTTTCCCTCATCCTAAGGTCCTTGCAATTTTTTCCTTATTTATAGTGGCTTTGGGGTATGCTTATTATAAGTTCCCATGCTCATGGCCTTATAGGTACCCAAGTGTTTTTTCCCATAGCCCAGGGTCTCTTTTCATTCATATTCTTAAAAAATTGAGTGATACTCTTTGCTAGTTGTTAATTTTGATCAAGATTGACATGAATCTGAGCATAGGTATCATTCTTTGTTATTGGCTAGATGCAATGCACTTTCCTAATTTATTTGCTATGGTTTCCTAATATATTTTTACGTACTTAACGCTCCCCCCCTCCCCCCATGTTCCCACATGGCTGCTTAAATTTAAGCAGCTGGAGTGTTCCCCTGCATACATTTTATTAGAGGAAAAGGATAATTTGGAATCTTTCCCTATTTTAATGGAGCAGCTACTGTTTAGGAATTGAAAATAAGCTGCAACTGCATATTGCCAAATATCTGCGTGGCTCCACAAATTTCTTTCCCTCTTTTTTAATATTTGCTTTTGATTTTTTTTTTCCCAATTTTTTACTACACGAATTAATATTAATACTATAAATACAAATTTAAAATAACTGGTTAAACAGAAAAATTAAATATTCATGGAGCCACCAGCTCCACAAATAATTCCTAAATAAGTTGAGCAGTGGCTGCTAACCAAAATAAGCTAAGCAGCCGCATGGGACCTGCCCTTACTAAATGGTCTTGTATGATTGAAAAATCATGGACTCTACTTCTATAAACGTACAAAATTTGTATCCATCTCCATTTCAAATTATTGGCTCTCTATTTGCTCTTTTAAACCCCTCTTGGGGATCTCATTTTCTGGCCCATCCTTCAGCATGAAACCCACTTCACAGCTGTACCTTTGCAAGGGACATACCTCTCTTTCTATCTTGGAGCATCAATATTTCCACATCCACTTCCAAGAAATTCCTTCAAAGACGTGTTTTCGATATAAGCATCCAAAGATGTAAGGGACCATTCCTTCTAATATGTTAATGTGCCCAATATTATTCTCCATGTGCATTGATTTAGTTAAAATTGAAGTAAACCTAGTTGTCTCGCAAGAACAAAAAACACCATGTGCAAGGAAATTAAAATGAATTTGCAAGTTTTTCCCAATTAATTATTCATGCCTTAAAACTTTCTTGTGGCCTTTGATGTCAAACTAAACTGAATTAAGATGTTTTTGTAGATTTGATCATAATGCCACATCAAAAAGACTTTGTGTGGACACATTGCACGTCAGTATTGGGTACAACAAAGGTTAAATGCAATTGGTGTTTGAATGGTGGCATTTATCACTTCAAATGGCATTTGGCAAAGGAGGTGGGAAATAACATCATTGTTTGTACAGAATGCCCTGTAGATGTCATGTATCAAACAAAACAAGCTCTTCGAGCGATTTCTAAAGGTAAGGCTAAAATGGCAAGAACCGGGATTGAAATATAATCTAATTCTATAGAAGATAGGAGGAAGCGCTAGGATGAGGAAGATGGTGCACATGTGCTTTCTAGGGAATTTGGGTCAACACCTTCTACAACATGTGGCCCAAACACAGGTGGAGGAAACATTAATTCTTTCTTCACACCTCGTACTACACCAAGATAATAGACCACTTTGGAGAGTACAGAATGGACGAAAAATGTACATGATCAAGCAAAGAAGGCAATTACAAATTTTTGGTATTACTCTAGCTTTCCATTCCATGTTGCCAGGTCTCCATACTAGCAAGGTATGGTGGATGCTATTGCAACTGTAAGTCTTGGCTCAAAGCCCCATTTTATGAGTCATTGAGGGTTGCTATGCTTAATGATGCATACGGGATGTTAATGATATTCTTGATGAACATCAACTAGAGTGGGCAAAGTCTGATTCCATCATAATGTTAGATGGATGGACAGATAGGAGCAATCGAACACTCATCAACTTCCTCGTGTCTTTTGATATGGGCACAAAAATTTTGAAATTTGTGGATGCATACAATCAAATCTGCAGCTACATTGTTTGAGATGTTTGACTTGGTGGTCAAAACTCTAGGGCTAAATAATGTGGTCCAATTTATTACAGACAATGTTGTTGCTTGTGTTGCTGCTGGGAGACTCCTGGCAGACAAATACCCCTCTATATTTTTTACCCCATGTGCAGCACATTGCCTTGATCTAACCTTAGAGGACATTGGAAAACTTGAATGGGTTAAAGAGGTATTGCAAAAGGCTCGCATGGTTACCAAGTTCGTCTATAATCACACAAGGGTCTTGTGTATGATGCACTCTTTCACAGAGGGCAAGGAGCTTGTTCAACCAAGGGTGACAAGATTTGCAACAAACTTTCTTGCACTACAAACTCTTTGCCAACAAAAAATGAATTTGAAACAAATGTTTGTTTCACACGAGTGGATGGAGTCTGGCTTCACAAATCAAGCAAATGGCATAGTTGTGGCAGAGTAAATTTATTCTACGAGTTTTTGGGATGCAACTGACAAGTTGTAGAATTTTCAAAGCCTCTAGTGAAAGTCTCGAGACTAGTGGATGGGGATAAATCACCCATTGGATATTTGTATGAGGCCATGGATAGGGCCAAGGAGGTGATGAGGGGTAGGATGGAAAATAATTGAGACAAGTATATGCCATTATGGGACATAATTGATAGAAGATGGGATACACAAATGCACTCTCCTCTCCATGCTGCGGGATATTATCTCAATCTAACATTGTTCTATAACTCTTCATTCAGACATGATGATGGTGAGGTCACACAAGGCTTGTTCATGTGCATGGAGAAAATGTTTACTACCACAAAATCATTGCAAGCAGCTATGGCAGAGTTGCCAATGCACAAGCAAGCAAGAGGTTTTCTCTCATCTAAGCTGTTGTGGAAGGCAAGAAGACCTTCAAACCAAGTAATAGAGCCAAAATTTTGATAATCTCTCTATCTTTTCGACATGTACATTAAATGTACTATTATTTTAAAATATTCTTACATGATTGCATCTCCAAATAATGTGTTCTACAACGCAATCATGGGATTTTTGGTCAGGAAACCAAAAATCTTAGATGGATGGATAGAACCATTTTAAATCAGCCATGCAGTTCATCTACTTGTGATCGTACTTGGAGTGTCTTTAAACACATATATTCGAAGAAACACAACCATCTAACACAAAAAAAAGGATGAATGACCTAGTGTTTGTTCACCACAACCTCTGCCTGAAGCTAAAAAAAGCTCAAGGATAGACTTTTAGTACACTTGCAATCATAGTTGTAAATTTGTAATTGTATTCAATATTCAAAATGCTTTTCACTTGTAATCCCAAGACTAATTTGTTCATGGACAAAACAAAGTACCATTGAGGATGACGAGCCAATTGACCTTAATGAGATTGATCCAGAGTCTAAGTGGATTGTTGGTGATGCTGACTTTCTTGAGCCTCAGGATTTTGAGATCCTAGAGGTCAACTTGGATAGTCATCTGGTTGCACGACTTAGGAGAGATTCAAAACCAAAAGCTTCATCATCAGGACCTGCAGCCCTCTAGCATAGCTCTATTAATACTAACTAGCACTTGCACCTAAAGGAGGTTCAAGGATTAGTACTGATACAAAGATAATAGAGAATTTTGGAGAGGTTTGGAAATGTTTGACAGTGCTTCCTGATACATGGCCGTACCACTGTCTTATGAGGTCATACCTTACAAATCTGTTCACCCAGGTTGAATGAATGACTGGAGGGTTTTGGGTATTTTAATTTTGGAATCTCCATGTTAGGGCGCCACCTTTGAGTCAACTTGATGGTGTTCAATGCTCCTCTGTTTTTTTTAAAACCCCAAATCGTCCCTGCTCAGGCCGCCCAGGTTTGGGCACTTGTTCTGAAGTTTATGCTAAAGTTTTGGTGGTAGTTTCCAGTGATAAAACTTAATTAACAGCAACCCCCAGATTAAGCAAACACACACAAAAATATTGCAGACATTTCAGAGGTCAATGAAATATTTTAATATATTTTCAAGGCTAGTTGCCCCTGTTGCAGCTAGTGCCACCTTGTGGAGCGGGCAGATTTGACTAACAGGTCTGCAATGGAATGATCCTTTCGTCTGGAAGATTGTAGAGGATTGCTGGAGGTTTGATGAGAATAGGACTCATTGAGATATTGGTGCTTCAAACTTGGGTGAGGATAGTTTGCTAGGTTTCCACTGACTCAAGGTTGACTGTCACTGATTAACACACTGTAGAGTGTAGAGTGTTAGTTGCAGATTACAGTCATTATCAGCACTATTTGGAGCCTTCATTGCGATGCTGGGTGGTAAATGGAATCACTAGCAGCATGCCATGAGTAAAGGAAGTCATTATATGATGTATTTGAAGGAGTTTGGTGAAGAAGAAACCACAGGAGCTTTGCTAACAACTTTGCACAGTCAGCAACTCTCTGTTTTCTCTGATTTTGAGACTTTATATCAGGTCTGATAATTATCACTGATTTCATCATTTCTGGAAGTGAATGTGATTGCTTGGTGGTAGAGGGAGTTGGTGTGTATTCTGAAGGAACCTCTGTGAAGTGGCAGGACTGAAGCGAAGTTTGCTGCCGTAGATGAATGGAAATACCCCTCTGTCAACTCAGAAACCTTCAGACTTTACCTGCAGACCTGTAGCAGCAATCTTCCTAGGTCAAACATTGAGCTCAGTGGTCATGAGTACTACCCACACCTTACAACGGCAGAAGACAAGTCTGCAATGAAAGCAAGCAATGTTTGGAGAGTTCAGAGAGAATGTCATCCTGAGATAAAACCATCAGCAAGACTGCAAGTTCCTTGTCTAAATAATAAGATATTTTCCTATCATGCTCCATACTGTTTATTTGGTGTAATGGCGCTCATATGACGAGTAATCTCCAATAAATATGAAATAAGCAGCTATTTGTTGAGCAGTGTAACATTGCAACAGTGTATTGGACAGCCTATTATCTCTTTGCTAATCTTGAAAGAGTTGTGACTGTGTTAATGAACATTGATATTCTGAATTCTCATGTTTGAGTTTATTGTGAGACTTGATTGGAAAACATATGTATTTCATAAAAATAAAAATTAAGGGGTGTTCTTACACAAACTCTAATAAATTCTGATTTACCCAAACCCTTCAAATCCAAAATTGAAAATTCGCATGACTTATACTGAGGCGTCTGACAGATGCAAGCCTTACTAGAATTTAATATAATCTGACTTCAGTTCTACAATTATCAATGATTGCCTTCTGAGGATCCCCACAAATGCAAGAATTACATTTCAAACTATCTTAATCAAGTTTTGGCACCAAATTTTGGAAGTAACAAGGATGTTCAAGCCTTAGTCATGCTCAGTTCCATCTAGACCCAAAGCAATCATCCAAGTTCCTTCTTTGAGGACATGTATCAACTAGGGAACAACTCCAAGAGATCAGTGATCAAGGAGTGCTCCAAAGAATCCATGAGCAGCAAATATCCCCAAAACTATATTGTTGACTTCACAAATAAATGGAAACACAGTTAAAGTACATAAGAGGATACCAACCCAAAACACAGTTTGGTAAGATAAGTTCCAGCAAAGGAATTACTAGTTATTATTAAGAATTTAGGATTAATCAATACAACAAGCTTCTCGGCTCAATTAACCCAAATATTATAACTAGAAGCAAGGTCACTGATGCCTGTAACAACCATGGAAAAACTGGTAGGAATCTAGGACATCAAAGGATTACCTCTGAGAGTTCACTGACCAATTCCCTTTGGAGAATTATTCTTGGCAGTACAGAAAATGCTACCATCCTAAGCAGACAACT
Organism: Sequoia sempervirens; assembly: GCA_007258455.2. Classification (NCBI taxonomy): domain Eukaryota; kingdom Viridiplantae; phylum Streptophyta; class Pinopsida; order Cupressales; family Cupressaceae; genus Sequoia; species Sequoia sempervirens. The sequence goes on from VDFB02281492.1 coordinate 643,023,806, forward strand.
GGGAGAAAGTGGACTTTCTCATGAAGAGTACAAGACCTTGATACTTAATAGATTGGCTTTGCCAATGAATCTGCTTGCATCTGGGAACCTAAAATACTATGTTACAGATACAAGGGACCTTAAGGCTGAGTTACATAAGTATCAATCACTCTAGCTTGCTCATGGCAAGGACAATTCAACTGAAAATGGCATTACTTAATTCATTGAGTAAGATACCAGAATTACTTGGAAATGGTCATGTTTCATAACACAGAATAAGATTACATTATTCAAAGTTCTTTCTACTAAAGATTTACAATACCTCAAACAGTGTAAAAATTGGCCTTGCCAGTATAGTTCAAGTTTGTAAATGTAATCAAATCTTGTATCAAATTGAGAGACTAAGTGTTCTAAAGAGATTCTAATTGTAAGAATTCTACTAAAATTCTAAGACAGATTTTCGATTTCCAGATTTTATTTATACTGAATGTGCTGATTGCAGAACATTAATAATTTTGATGTTTGCATATCAAGAGTGGAATCACCTTTTGTATGTAAGGAGACCCGCCTCCAAGGGATGCGTCTCTTGAGAGGACGTGTCTCCACATGTGGAGACACGTCCGCTCAAGGGACATGTCCCTTTGGGTGCGCGGGTTTCTCTTACAACCGATAATCATTTGGTTAAACAAACTTAGCATATATATATACCCTTACACATGGCGGATATATTATATGAATTCCGAATTTTATCCAATGCGAATTTTGAACATCATTTATTTAAATTCGATTTTATACATGCTTTATAAAATTCGATTTTTACTTATTTCTAGAAATATTAAACATGAAGAGCAATTGATCTTATATAAACGATGATGATGCTTATAGCAATCATCGTTTATATCTGACCTAAGCTACCATTCATCAACAATGTTCTCATGGAAATTAAATCAGAGACACATAAATAGTTAATTGCCCTTAATCATGTGATTATTAACTAACTCAAGAGTTACTCACTTAATCATGCACAGTCAGCATGAAAACAAGAAGACACTGTAAGTTCTGATGTTAGCAATTCTTGAACAAATTGTCTTCATCAAGTGGCTCAATTCCTCCAAAAGTCATCTATGATACATCCTAAGTTTTAAAACAAAAATTGAAAGATCATCCATCCTTTGAGAACTTGTCCTACTATATCTTCCTAGAGGATCTAATATAAGCTCAAGGTTCACCTATCCTTAATCCCACTATCATATTAAGACAAGCTCAATCTAGAATTCCTTTAGATAATCAATGCTACCAGCTGCAACTCAATTGCACTTTAAACACAAACAAAATCATGTTTATAACCAATCCTAGATGGTGTGTTGGGGATCTGTAGACTCAAAAAACAGAACACTGTGCTCAGAGCAAAACTCATCTGGAAGATGTATGAAAATCCAAAAGCTAAGTGGAGTCAAATCCTACAGAAAGAATATTTGGACTCTATGGACCGCACACGAATCCTCTCTACAGCTAATCCACAAGCTGGTTCACATATCTAGAATTTCATGTTACAGTGATGCAGCCTCATCATTGATCACCTGTGATGGATTGTCAACATGCCAGAGTGTGAAGTTTTGGAAGCACTCTTGGAACAGTCACCTCCCTTTAATCAACAATGAAGTGATTGTGGAATGCAGGGAGGTCCTTTCAAACATCTAGGGAACTAAATTTATTGACTATATGGAAACTACGGAGGACGCGATTGAGAGCACCTAGGCATGGAAGAGCCTGGAGAACACACCACCAACCAATTTGCAAAGAGAATTGATGCATTTGGAGCCAGCAAAAAGAAAAGTCTTCATATCCTCAAAAGAAGACAGAATAATTTTGACACAGGCTAAGTCTGGCATTTATACAGTCAATTAGGCTGTCAGATCCAAAATTAACTGAGCTCAATGAGTTTTGGCTGACGGACCTCTACAAGTAGCAATCGTGTCTTCCCAAACCAGTGCTTTTGCCTGGACAACACTTCACAAAAGAATCCTCACAGGAGACCACCTTCAAAGCATAGGAATCTTGGATCCGTCAATATGAGTGAAGTGCAAACAAGCCAAAAAACCTCAAATCATCTCCTACTCAGATGTCTCTTTGCAAGCCAATGCTGGCAATGGCTTTGTGAGAGTCTAGAATGGGGTTGTTCTCTCTCAAATGATCTAACAATCTGGTTCAAAATTTGGCCAAACTTCAAAAATTCCTTTTGGGTGAGTGTCTGGACCACCAGTCCTTCAACTGTCATATGGCAAATATGGAAAGTGCAGAATAGAAGGATATTCAAAAATAGGGAATTGAAGATAGCTTCATGTAAAAAAGATAGAAATTGAAATCAAAAATATGCAATGTCAAAAATGAAATTGACTCACCAAGCATACCTTCCTTGCACAAGTTGGGATGATAGATTTATGACAAGATGAAGCCGTCTCAAGACTTTCCTTGTTAATGGGGTTGATGGGTTAACCCCCGTTTCAAAGATGAGCGAAAATATCAAATGCCACCCCACTCCAAGTGGCTGCCTCATATTGAACTTGAACAAAGCTTCTCAAGGAAAACCAAGCAAATCAGGGGCAAGATGCATAATTCGTGATGAGAAGGGAAAGTTAGTTTGGGCCATTTCCAAAAAAACTTCTCGATGGGACCAACAATGAAGCTGAATTTCAAGCACTGTTGGTCAGTTTGCAATTATGCAAGCAAAAACAACTTACCAATATAGACATATAAGGTGATTCTCAAATTTGGAAAAATGATATCCACTTGAGAAGTACAAACTCGGAACTCAAGAATATATTGGAGATGATCAGGCCACTATTGGATAGCATGGACAATATCTCAATCCAACATTTCTATAGGGAGGCTAATTGTGAAGTGGATCATCTTGCTAATCATGTGTGCAATCAAACCAAGGATGAGATAATCCCCAATGTCCGATACATTTGGAACAATTTTGAGCTGCAATCAACTTGGTTTTGACGACAAGGAGGTGTTCTAGCAAGGTTAGGGATCATAGGCAACTCTATCGTAAGACCCCCAAATCCACCTATGCCAATTCTATCAAGAATTATTTGATCTCTTTGGAACACAAAAAGAGTAAGGGTTGGGCTATGAATGGCAATGAAGACATCCAAGACTTCTAAGCTAAAAATGACGAGCAAATTATTGATCTGAGTATGCATTTGCGAATGCAAAGAGGAGGACGTGTTAGCTTAGCTCGGTGTACTCTTTTGCATCAAATCACCAAAAATGTGATTATCAACCCCATCTACTTTTAAAGGAGGGCATGCCCATGATGGATGCCTCTTGGAAATCTTCCACGTGACTTTAATTTGCACTATGGGATGGAAGAGATGGGTGAAACTAATAGCAAACAACTCTATCTATAAACTAATCCAAGAAGCAACACTTCAAGCAATATCAAACTTCTATAAGAAATACGTTGTTGGGGAAATTGGGGACCTTTAACATAAGCCTAATGAGCAACAATGAAGATCTTATGGAAGCATTTTGACTTTACAAAAGAGGCCCGATCGAACACAAAATGAAGGATTTTAGAGATTTCCTGCTACAATGCCCCAAAATCTTGTCCCAACAACAAAGGAGACAAACTGACGATGACATGATCTTAGGCTTTCAATCTCTCTCACATAACAAGAATAGGGGAGACTACAACTCAAAGTAATAGTGTTTGTAATAGACCCTTTCCCTCTTCAAGGTTGTGTAAATTTTCTTTCTTTTCAATACAAGCGAGTTGCCCCCTTTGGAAACATCGTATGGATTAGATGTGTTGATGTTATATTCAGCTTCAATTGTATTCTTCCAGCACAGTATTTGTTCTTGATTGAATAAATTAAATTATAGCTTGAGAGCTATTTAATTTATAGAACTCATATTCTTAATTGGCACGAGTTTTTATATGTGCCGACTTTCTTCTCATTGGTGGCGTCCAAATGAAAAGGGATTATTGAAGGCCAACTTGAAGACTTGTGAAGAGGCACTTGTTTCTATGAGAGGCCGACCTCTTATTATTGTATTTTATATTATCTCTATGTCAGCCAACCTTCTTCTTGAAGAGTTGCGTCTCTTCCACCATCTCATATATTTACACTTCATTTGTTTACCATTTGTACACACAATTCATTCGCACTTCAGTTCATTCACATTCAGTTAAGAGTTTTCATATGCAAGCTTATGCAAGAGCAATCTGAGATATTCATTAGAGAGCTGTATTCATATAGTCTGTATTAGCATCAGTCTGTGACGCTGTATGCTGGCCTGTTGAGTGGCCTATTGTAGATGTATCATTCACTTTGAAGACTCAATAATATAAGAGATATTATTGGTTGGGTTTTCTCCCTCAAGAGGAGGGTTTTCCCAGGGTATCTGCTGTGTACTGTGTTATTTTTGAATTAATTTATGTGCATGTTAATCTGATCACTTAAATTTAACATGGTATCAAAGCGGGATTGAGAAGATCGTGATCAGATTTGATTCTACAGCAATACTCTATCCTCTTCGTCATATTTCTTTGTCTATCCCTACCTTAATCAAGATGGTGAATGGTCTGAAAATCAAGGATAGACTTGAGGGAACATGTGAATACTTGTTCTACTTGGCATTGTCAAGCAATGTACCTACCAACACCAACACTTGGCTGATCGACAGTGGTGCTTCTCGACACGTTACTGTTTTCAAGGAGCACTTATCAAGCTTGGTGGAGAGAGATTCATCCGAACAAGTCATCATTCGAGATGATGCTAGCTACTCCGTGAAAGGGATTGGGACATCTACAATTCATTTGGATTCTGGCATCACACTTCAGTTGAGTAATGTTCTTTATGTTCCAGGGATCAAGCGCAATCTCATTTCAATTTCTGCCCTAGAAGTTAAGGATATCAAGTTGCCTTCTCCAAAGCCAAAGTACTTGTGTGGATGGAGAATTCTAGCTTCAAGAATGCTCAAGAAATTGGAGTTAGACGTGAAAGTCTTTACAAGCTTTGCTCGTGTCCTCTACAAGCGTTGGTCCATGATTCTTCAAGCCTTTGTGATCTTTGGCATCGAAGATTGGCGCACCTTCACTTCCGAGCCTTACCTATCATGGAGAAAATGGTTACGGGACTTCCTAAGTTCAACCAAGAGCATGAAGGAACTTGCAAGGGTTGTGCTTTGGGTAAGAATGTAAAAGCTCCTTTTCATAGTAGAGAAAATAGATCTAAGAGTATTCTAGATCTCATTCATTCTGATTTATGTGGTCCTATGTTTGTTCCATCTTCAAGTGGATTCTTGTATTATGTTTTGTTTATTGATGACCACTCTAGAAAGACTTGGATTTATTTTTTGAAAACTAAAGAGTCTGAGGAAGTGTTAGCTAGATTTAAGGAGTTCAAAGCTTTAGTAGAGAATCTTTCTGGTAAAAGGATTAAGGTCCTCAAATCTGACAATGGGGGAGAACACACCTCTAGTAGTTTTCGAGACTTTTGTGTTGATGCAGGGATTAAGAGGGAGTTTTGTGTCCCCTATAATCCTCAACAGAATGGTGTTGCAGAAAGAAAGAATAGGACAATCGTGGAAGCAGCGAAGGCCATGATCCATGATCAAGATTTGCAAACCTTCTTATGGGCAGAAGCTTCCAGGACAGCTGTATATGTGCAAAATAGAAGTCCTCACAAGGTTTTGGATAATATGACTCTGGAAGAAGCCTTTACAGGGAAGAGGCCTGAAGTCAGTCACTTAAGGATCTTTGGATGTCCTATTTATGTTCATGTTCCGAAGGAGAAGAGAGCCAAATTGGAGCCTTTTGGCAAGAAGGGAATATTTGTGGGCTACAGTGAGACATCAAAAGCCTATAGGATATACATTCCAGGTCAGAAGATGATCGAGATCAGTAGGGATGTCACATTCAAGGAAGATGTTGCATTTAGGAGATCCAGGGGCATTCATATGGAGATCGATAATGAAGAGTCTCCTCAGGATATGGAAGTTGATCATACTCCTGAGATTCAGAGGGAGACTGCAGAACCAAAAGAAGATGTTGATCCTGTTGAACCCTTGGAACCTATTGATGGGTCTACCGACATTGTTATTGGGAGAAAGAGACCTCTATGGGCCAGGCGTACTATGCAAGAGGCTGAAAGCTTTACAGCTCCTAGAGGCACATTCAAGGAAAGTAAAAGGCCACATAAGTTCTCCAGTTATGTTGCCTTGATGAGTCAGATTATTGATTCTGAGCCTTCCAGTGTTGAGGAAGCTTCTAGTCAGCAGGTTTGGAGAGATGCAATGGCAGAGGAGTACCAGTCAATTCTCAAGAACGATGTTTGGGACATTGTACCTAGACCCGAGGGCAAATCAGTGGTATCTTCGAAATGGCTCTTCAAAATCAAGCATGTTGCAGATGGGAGCATTGAGAAGTACAAAGCAAGATTTGTGGCTCGAGGTTTTTCACAGAAAGAGGGAGTTGACTATGAGGAAACTTTTGCACCTATTGCTCGTTATACTTCTGTCAGAACCATCATTGCCATTGCTGCATCCAGAGGATGGAAGATTCATCAAATGGACGTGAAGACAACTTTTCTCAATGGTGTGATCGAGGAAGAAGTTTATATCGAGCAACCTGATGGATTTGAGGTTCATGGGAAAGAGTCACATGTTTGCAAGTTGAAGAAGGCCTTGTATGGTCTTAAGCAGGCTCCTCTTGCATGGTACAAAAGGACTAATCGGTACCTGTCTAGTTTGGGCTTCTTGAAGAATGATGCTGACTCAAATCTCTACTTCAAGGTAATCAATGGTGATGCATTAATCTTGGTATTATATGTTGATGATTTGATTCTTACTGGAGAAGATCACCTGATTCTCGAGTGCAAGAAGGAGTTGACTTCTGAATTTGAGATGAAGGACCTTGGGCTCATGCATTACTTCCTTGGCTTAGAAGTCTGGCAGAAACCAGATGAGATGATTCTAAGTCAAGGAAAGTACACCATTGATATACTTAAGAGATTTGGTATGATGGATTGCAAGTCCATGTCTACGCCTCTGGAGACCAACCTACATAAATTGAAGGAGGCTGTAGCTAGTTCAGACTTAGTGGATCCTACATTGTACAGACAGTTGATTGGGTCCCTGATGTATCTAGTTAACACTAGACCTGATATTTGCTATGCAGTGAGTGCACTTAGCCAGTTCATGTGTGAACCAAGACAGATACATCTTGTTGCAGCTAAACATACCCTGAGATACTTGCGTGGCACAATCGGATATGGGTTGAGATATACTTCAGATGTTGACTTGGAGTTACATGGTTATACTGATTCTGATTGGGCAGGATGTGTTTCAAATCGGAAGAGTACCTCTGGTTGTTGCTTCAGTTTGGGTTTTGCTATGATATCCTGGTGTAGCAGGAAGCAGTCATCTGTGGCATTGAGTACAACAGAGGCAGAATATATTGCAGCTTGTATGGCAGCTCGGGAAGCAATATGGCTTTGTAAGCTCCTTGCAGGATTGTTTAGACAATTAATGGAGCCCACTATCATTCATTGTGATAATCAGAGTTGCGTGAAGCTTTCTGTCAATCATGTGTTCCATGACAGAACCAAGCATGTTGAGATCAAGTACCACTATATTAGAGATATGGTACTACGGAAGGCTATACAATTGAGGTATATCAGCACTGATGAGCAGATGGCAGACATTCTCACCAAGCCTCTCTCTAGGATAAAGTTTGTGTACTTTCGAGATAAGCTTGGTATGGTGGAGAATCCAGCCTTAATTGAGAAAGAGTCTCAATATCAGTGAACCTATTTAATGAGTTCTTCTCTGTGAAAGAAGTTTGAGGCGAAATCCCTTGTTAATGCATTTCTCCTTGAGGGAGATTTGAAGTGCAAGCCCTTGTTAATGCATTTCTCCTTGAGGGAGATTTGAGGTGCAAGCCCTTGTTAATGCATTTCTCTTCTGAGATTTGAGGTGAAAGCCCTTGTTTCCACCCTCTGAGAGAGTCATGGTGGATGTCATGTGTGTGACTCCATGACACATGTTGTACTTGTGTTTCACCCTCTGAGAGAGTCATGGTGAAAGTCACATTGAGGTGACAACATCTCGCAAGTGATGAACACTTGTACTTACCATAGTATGGTTGTAGCCATTATGATTGATATCGTGTTGAGGCGATATCTGATATCACGATGAGGTGATATTCTTCTTGTTCACTCATGGTTGGAGCCATAGTGATAGGCATCACGTTGAGGTGATTTGCTTTGTGCAGCTGGAAGTATCCTCCCTAGCTGAGAGGGAGTGTTGATGTTATATTCAGCTTCAGTCGTATTCTTCCAGCACAGTATTTGTTCTTGATTGAATAAATTAAATTATAGCTTGAGAGCTATTTAATTATAGAATTCATATTCTTAATTGGCACGAGTTTTTATATGTGCCGACTTTCTTCTCATTGGTGGCGTCCAAATGAAAAGGGATTATTGAAGGCCAACTTGAAGACTTGTGAAGAGGCACTTGTTTCTATGAGAGGCCGACCTCTTATTATTGTATTTTATATTATCTCTATGTCAGCCGACCTTCTTCTTGAAGAGTTGCGTCTCTTCCACCATCTCATATATTTACACTTCATTTGTTTAACATTTGTTCATACAATTCATTCGCACTTCAGTTCATTCACATTCAGTTAAGAGTTTTCATATGCGAGCTTATGCAAGAGCGATCTGAGATATTCATTAGAGAGCTGTATTCATACAGTCTGTATTAGCATCAGTCTGTGATGCTGTATGCTGGCCTGTTGAGTGGCCTATTGTAGATGTATCATTCACTTTGAAGACTCAATAATATAAGAGATATTATTGGCTGGGTTTTCTCCCTCAAGAGGAGGGTTTTCCCAGGGTATCTGCTGTGTACTGTGTTATTTTTGAATTAATTTCTGTGCATGTTAATCTGATCACTTAAATTTAACAAGATGTCTCAATTTTCCATCACCAAAGTACAAATTGCTTAGCTTCAAAACCAAACCAAGTATCAAGTTGCTTTTCAACCCCGCCACCCTCACAACAAGTTATTCAACTTCTCAAGGGTGTCAATGAAATGTGCAACCATTCAAGGGTCTCAACCCCTAACTAGTGCAAAGTTTCACCCATCTAGAGCAATAATATGGCAACTCTCTCTCTTAGTCCTTCCTATGCTCAATACTTTACGAGCCTTCACTATTACACACAAGACTTGACCACAGTACCAAAACTAGATTTATATGCCACACATAAACACATTCATACAAGGCTTAATATCCAAGTCCAATTGGACTCACATGCAAAACTAGGATGGCTATAGCCATTCCATTGGGTCCAAGTACACATGATCAAGGAGAACTCCCCTCAAAAGGCAACACCTCACAACAAGGCAATAAGAAATTAATGAGTAATTACTAATCATAGTACACAAAGTATTCCATGTTGTAATGTCCCCTTTTGGGATTGCCCTAAATCTTGCCCTAGAATCACAAGTTTAATGTAGTTAGGGTTATAACTTACCACTTAAATACTTCAAGCAAGATAATTCTTGGTTTAGGTCCTACAATCATGTTAGATGATATTGGAAATATAATTCATATGATCAAAGCTATATATAATAAATGCCTTATCTATTTAAACTATGCAAAAATACATAACTATTTCAAGACTATATAAACTAACAATATCCATAATGCATTGTGGAAGTTTAATCATAATAGGACTTGGATGAGAAGCATGATAAGTCCGCTTGAAGCTATCCATCTAAGCCCAAAGGCACGCAACGTCCAAACCAAGACAACCCACCCCTTGGCCCCAAGCGGCAGGAACGTCCAAACTTCACTCATAGCAACAAAAAACTTTTGGGGAAAAAATCGGCAAACCAAAAGTTCAAGATTTTTGAAAAAATTGGATTTTTAAAAAAATGTAAAAAATTGTAGAACAAGAGACAAAAACTGTTTTTTTTAATTGAAAGGTATTTCCATAGCAATAGAGTTATAGAGAGCAAATAAAATAGAGAGTTTAAACTAATGAATCATAGAAAATAGATTTTGTTGTTTAGATTCATATTGCTGATTACATTGCATTCCACATCTTTCAAAGCATTAGTTCACAATGCATAACTAATAGATGACAAAATTTCAATTACAATATAGTTTGTACAAAGTCAACCTATAAAATGAGTAAAAAGTATCAAAAAATCAAAAGTAGCCAATGACTCTTGCTAGTTGCTACTATAAGATGTTGAACTAATTTGGCAGTGGGAGTTGTCCTAACTAAGTGTTGGAAAAGGGTAAGGAGGAGATCCTTTGAGGTACCTAATTCAATAATGGAGCTTGTTGTGGATTGCACGCTTTCCAAAAGGGTGGTCTTACCACTCAGCTCTAATTTGCGAGGTATGCTCACAAACTATTGATGTTTTGCAGTGTCGGTCTCCAATTCCAGCCGATCCACTTGCTTCATGATGATAAATTAAATAATAGCCTAGGGGCTATTTAATTTATTTGATATCGAATTATTGAAGAGACACAATTTTTTTGGTTATTATATTTAATTATTGTAATGGCGTGATTTAATGAAGAGGCACAAATTGTCTTTGAGGCCGACCTCTTGTTGGATGAGATTTCATTTGAAGAAACACGTTTTTCTATGCTGGGTCGACTTATGTTTTTGAAAGGTCACTTCTCATCATATTGTATATATACTTAATGGAGTGTCATTGCTTGATCATCGAATCATCCAATTCATTGTCTCAAGTGCGAAGTTCTCTAACTGCGAATTCATTTCAGAGAAGATTGAGAATCTGTAGAAGACAGAGGTTATTGTTAGCAGATTGTTCCATTGTATTTATGTAATTGCATCAGTTTGTGGTGCCAAACTCTTGGCCTCCTTATCGGCCTTCATTGTAAAAGAGACATTGTTTTGTGACTCAATATATAAGTGATATATTGTTGCTAGGTTTTTCTCCCTCAAGAGGAGGGTAGGTTTTTCTCCCTCAAGAGGAGGGTTTTCCCAGGGTATCTGTTGTGTTGTGTGTTTGATTTTGAATTAATTTTTTGTGCTCTAATCTGATCACTAAACTTAACATGGTATCAGAGCGGGTCTAAAAGATCTGATCAGAATTTGATTGCAAAAAAGAAAAAAATTTATGAAGCTAGCGAGTGCAGAGGTCTCTTTGTTGACCATTGATGGTCGTAGCCCTAATGTGGTTTCTGAATGCGGGAGATCTTTAGAATGTCCTTATATCCTTTGTCTTCCCTTGTGGAGACGGGAAATTTTTTTTAATTGGCATTTCCCTGAGACGTTTTTTGTGGATGTTCCTGTTGATATTTGATAGTGCTGTGAAGTCCTATATGGTCGACCGGGCATATCTTATACTGTTGGCATTGTGGTTGTCTAAGCGTTGAATGAGCGGATCCAATAAGTATTTATGGTGCTATGAATTGAGAATTCTTGTCATCTCCACTGTTTCCAGCAACTCTGGCTCGTGTATCCTCTATCTCAGAGTTCTTAGCTCACTCTAGTCGGGTTTTATATATGGTGCCGGTTCTATGTCTAGAGCATATATTTCTCTGATTGGGTAACTACTGTGCGTGGCATACAAAGCATTTGAATAATCATTTGACGCCGTATATGAAGCTGCGATATTATAAACCGATAGCATTACAGTGTAATGTGTGTGCCTCCCATAAGAAGATTGAAGGGAGTTTCTTTTTGGGGTTGTAGTCATCGAATTATTTCACATTATTAAAACCATTGGAATTGTCAACAATATCAGGCTATGCCTCAAAAACCCGGAATACCTGAACTTTAGAGGAGTTGTGGTTTCTGAAGATAGGACTATATTCAAGTTCTGATGATGAAGTAATTACTATAGTTGTCGGACTATGAAGAGTAGAATTCTTTGGGAGTGTCGGTGCCTCTGCAACATTGGTAGGATACTCGAAATTAAATATTTCTTTAGGGTACTGAAAACGGTTTTGTATTTCGCTTCGATGCACTGTATGTTATCTATTGTGGCCGCTTATATGCACTCATCTATTTGACTATCATCGGAGATGTTGATGTTATTGTCGTCCTTATTGATTAATGTTGGCACAGCTGTTGTGTTGATTTACCTTTGGAAATTTTAAAGTCATGTGGGTGTAACTGGCAAATCATCAGTATCGGATCTTTGTGCTTACCTGCTCACTGGCCGAGAAAATCTTCTGATGACTTGAATGAGTTTTTTGTCGATCTTTTATTCTAAGGGCTTTGGTTTTCAAATTGAAGGTATTCGGCATCGCTTGTTGTCAGGCAGAGCAGTTCATGAAATGAAACTTCTGTATAAGCATCAACAGGCTATGAGGAGATGATACGGGGTCATTTCTTGAAATAGCTATTAAAACCTCCAACTCAGAGATTCTTTGGAGGATTGATGATTCTAAGCGATGTGCTCATTGGTGCCATCTGCCTTCATCCTGAGCGATGGAGTGGTGTATGCTGTATCCTTGCATCTAATTTTTGAAGACAACAATGAAGAACAAATCTGGGTGTATCTGGAGATCTTAATCCTTAAGTGCAATGATCAAGAAAGAGCAATTGGTGGATTGCGAGGAACACATAGAGATAAGTATTCCTTGTTTGTATCTTTGAAATCTGTAGTTGTGCAGACTGTCTTTTGTTGATGCTGAGTTTAGCACTCTCGAGAGGAGCAAAAGATGGAAGCAGGATATATCAGAATTCATTAAAGATAAGTTTCCTTATCCCTTCATTCTGAACTATTGCCACATATTTCTCTTATAGGTTGATTTCTTTATTCATGCTTTTAATATTATTCATAAATTCTTATGTGTTCATGCTATAACTTGGGATTGTAAATCTTGTATGATTCTAGCCTTGATATTTCTTTGGATAGTTATAAATTGTTAGTAATCTCTCTCTATAATGCTTCCAGGATGGTTCGAGAAGCAAGAGGGTAATGAGAGATTGCACATAGAGGAAGCGCTTCAGGCATCTTATGAGGAAGTCATGTTGACCAAAGAAATGATCAAGCATGGAGTCACAACTTGTAGCCATGGGACTAAGTTGGTGGCCAGAGGGAGTTCACTTCCAGAAGTCATCTTTGCAATCTCTGAGGCAGGGATCAAGAGGAAGTTTTGTGACCCACTAAGAAGAAGTGCAAGTTGCAGCATTATAAGGCCATAGCTGAAATCCTTGGAAGACCTCTTCAGCTGCTGAGATCAGAATTGCACGAGTTTGTCATCTAGATTTGACATTGGTAGCTCCGCTAACCTATTCAGAGTAGTGTGATCCAAGATGAGGTCAAGAAGGACTGTCCTGAACTCTTGCAGGTCATTAGTACCTGAGGTGTGCACTGGAAAACATTTCTCTAAGGCAAGCGTTGCAGGAAATCTTGGACGAAGAGGTCAGTAGGTTGATGCAAGTGCTTGAAGATTCAGAGGGAGTCTTTTGAACCTAAAGAAGGTGGTAATCTTGTTGATCTTGGTTCTTTATTTCTTACCGGGGAAGATCACTTCATTATCAAATACAAGGAGTCAGCTTCTAAATTTGAAATGAAGAATCTTGGATACTTGCATTACTTCCTTGGTTTAGAAGTATGGCAGAGGTCTAATGAGATCACTCTAAGTCAAGGGAAGTATACTGAAGGGATTTGATGGAGTCAAATTTGCAGAAGATCTGGGGGGTCCTACTATGTACAGACAGTTGTCTGGATTGTTGACACTAGACCAAATATTTGCTATGCAGTGAGTGCACATAGTCAGTTCATGTGTGAACCGAGGCAGGTACATCTTGTTGCAGCGAAACATGTCCTGAGATACTTGCGTGGGACAGTTGGATATGGGCTGAGATATTCTTCAGGTGTGATCTTGGAGCTACATGGTTATACAAATTTTGTTTCGGCAGGTTGTGTTGCTGATTAGAAGAGCACCTTTGGATGTTATTTCAGTTTGGGGTCTGCGATGATCTCCTAATGTAGCAGGAAGCAGTCTTCAGTGGCACTGAGTACCACAAAGATCATGTACATTGCAGCATGTGTGGCAGTTTGAGAAGCAGTGTGGCTTCGGAAGCTCCTTGCAGGATTGGTTGGACAATCGTTGGAGCCGACTGTCATCCATTGTGTCAATTAAGCTATCTGGAACCTTCTGTCAATACAGTGTTTCATGACAGAACTAAACATATTATTGAGGAAAGCATTTCAATTGAGGTATATCAGCACTGATGAGCAGATGGCAGACATTCTCACCAAACCTCTCTCTAGGATAAAGTTTGTGTACTTTTGAGATAAGCTTGGTATGGAGGAGAATACAGCCTTAACTAAGAAGGAGTCTTAGTATCAGTGATCCTCTTTAATGAGTTCTTCTCTGTGCGAGAAGTTCGAGGTGAAATCCCTTGATTAATGAGTTCTTCTCTGAGAAAGAAGTTCGAGGTGAAATCCCTTGATTAATGAGTTCTTCTCTGAGAGAGAAGTTCGAGGTGAAATCCCTTGATTAACGAGTTCTTCTCTAAGAGAGAAGTTCGAGATGAAATCCCTTGATTAACAAGTTCTTCTCTGAGAGAGAAGTTTGAGGTGAAATCCCTTGATTAACGAGTTCTTCTCTGAGAGAGAAGTTCAAGGTGAAATCCCTTGATTAATGAGTTCTTCTCTGTAAGAGAAGTTTGAGGTGAAATCCCTTGATTCCACCCTCTGGGAGAGCCATGGTGGATGTCATGTGTGTGACTCCATGACAGCATCACGTGAGAGACTCTGTGATGATTTTCCTATACTTGTGTTTCACCCTCTGGGAGAGCCATGGTGAAAGTCATGCTGAGGTGACAACATCACGCAAGTGATGAACACTTGTACATACCATCCATGGTTGTAGCCATTATGGTTGATATCATGTTGAGGTGATATTTGATATCACGATGAGGTGATATCCTTCCCTTCCACATTTGATTGTAGCCATTGTGGTAGACATCACGACGAGGTGATATGTCTTGTGCAGCTGAAAGTGTTCTCCCTAGCTGAGAGGGAGTGTTGATGTTTTACAGTGTCGGTCTCCACTTCCAGCCGATCCACTTGCTTCATGATGATAAATTAAATAATAGCCTAGGGGCTATTTAATTTATTTGATATCGAATTATTGAAGAGTCACAATTTTTTTGGTTATTATATTTAATTATTGTAATGGCGTGATTTAATGAAGAGGCACAAATTGTCTTTGAGGCCGACCTCTTGTTTGGATGAGGTTTCATTTGAAGAAACACGTTTTTCTATGCTGGGCCAACTTATGTTTTTGAAAGGTCACTTCTCATCATATTGTATATATACTTGATGGAGTGTCATTGCTTGATCATCGAATCATCCAATTCATTGTCTCAAATGCGAAGTTCTCTAACTGCGAATTCATTTTAGAGAAGATTGAGAATCTGTAGAAGACAGAGGTTATTGTTAGCAAATTGTTCCACTGTATTTATGTAATTGCATCAGTTTGTGGTGCCAAACTCTTGGCCTCATTATCAGCCTTCATTGTAAAAGAGACATTGTTTTGTGACTCAATATATAAGTGATATATTGTTGTTGGGTTTTTCTCCCTCAGGAGGAGGGTTTTCCCAGGGTATCTGTTGTGTTGTGTGTTTGATTTTGAATTAATTTTTTGTGCTCTAATCTGATCACTAAACTTAACACAAACTACTTAGCCAATGTGTCTAATGAACGAACATCTAGGTCCATAGGCACTCCTACATCACACAAAAACATGGTAGTTTGATTTTCATTTTTCACTCCAATTTTGGTGTGTAGTTTTCGAGGTGTTACTTGGTGAGTCTTTTCAAATTTTTACTTCAAGGCATTTCTCAATCTTCATGACATCAAATAATAGTGCAATTATTATTGCTTACACAATTTAATCAATGAATTTGTGACATTTAGTCACTTGGCTACCATCTTGCTTGGCATCCAATTGTTTATCTTTGGGTTCAAATTTCTTTGATAGATATATGGTGGGTCCCACATACTTAGTAGAAGTATGCTCCAAACTAGGACCCATGTATCCATGTGGCATATTGTTCTTGTAATTTATTCATAATGGTTTACTTGTAAGGCCTACATTATTATGTGACTAAGATCCCAAGCACATTTTTTATTATTTGAAACTCCATTTTGACTAGGGCTAGATGCCTATATTGAATATTCCATTTGAAAGGCCCACAAGAAGAAATTGGGGTTCAATTTGTTATCTCTACTATTTCCCCAAGCTGGGGCTGCATGGCACTTTTAGCATTTCTCTTCCTTAGTCACTAACTTCATTCTATTTCTACAAGGACCCACGATGTATGACACCTTATATGATTTGGGCATTTAACAACAATTGGATGTGGAGACAAGACTGAAAATTGTTTATTTTTCCTTGGGCATTGATTAGTAACTCTTATTTCTGCTTGGGCCAACATCTTGATAGTTGTTATCCCTAGCTAGGCTAATTCATCCTAGGTTTTGCCGACGTCTTGTGCCCTCATTATTCTAGCAATCCATGAGTGATTAATGTGCTTCAAGCATTTCCTGCACCACTTGTGACAGTTTCTATCCTTTCCTCTGACCAATAGTTACCACACCTATGTCTAGCTAGTCTTGAAGTGAGAACATTTCCCAAAACTAGTGCAGCCTCTTCCTTGACTATTATAACTATTTGATATTTTTTGGCCAACAGCTACTGACAAACACCCCATTTTCATCAACCACCACTTTTTCCTATTGATGTACGCCTTAAAAACTCTAATAAATGGTTGCTTTGGTACACCTATTCTTAGCCAAACCTCGTTATGGCTAGCAATAGTCTCATGTGCAAAGGCATTTCATTTCCTACGGTGGCTTTCTAGACATCTTTCAATGTCTAAATTCATATATATATGGGAGGGCTACAATGAATACACCAAGGAGAGTAGCGTAAAATCATAGAATATCTTCCTCCGTGGACAAGAGATGTGAAATGGAGGGGTAAATAGATGTGAGTGATAGGAATAAGACAAATGCTTTGTCTTATCGGCTGGATATTGAAGAGCCTGTTTGTGGTTATTGATTGAGAGAGAAATTCATAGAAGATTGTAAGTCTCCTCTTGCTAGAATAGAATGTCTGCAAAGAAGGCAAGATGTAATCTGAATTTTGATCAATTAGGATTGTGTTTTCAAGTTGTGTTGTTCCATAATCTATTAATTGTTTTATGTGTATGGTATTAAAATAATATTTATTATTTATTTATTAATGCTCAATATTGTACTTTACTGTAAATTATTTTGATAAGATCGTCTCGTCTCTAATCTTATCTGGAGTTTCTTTTTAGAAACTCCCTGTTTTTTGTATATTTTGTAAACTATTTATTGAGCACATTGCTCACTGTTAATACATCAAATATTTTACCAATTACTTGCATAATATGGTATCAGAGCCAGCAAACTCAAAATTGAATTTTTAATTCATAAAAATCTTTCAAGATTTTTTTGTTCTCTTTGAATTAAAAATTCAATAAAATCTTCTCTGAAATTTTTGAAGAGTGAAAAATTCAGAATTTTTATGGCTCCTTGTTAAAATTGAAAGTTTTTTTTTTTTGTTTGCATTTTTCATGGGCAATTTTTGCAGAAGATTCAAGGGTTTTCTATTTGTGTTTTCCGTGGGCATTTTCATGTGCCAGGGCCTCGATTTTGGGTGTTGTGGACGAGTTTTTCAGTGTGGCCGCACAACGCCCTTTCTTTGCCTTCGTGTTTTAGTGGTGCAATTTGATTTTATGCATTTATCGAGGGGTTCTGGAGGCGTTTTTCTTTCTAAATCAAGCGAATGTTTTTCACCTGAATCTGCACGCATCTGTTGAATCTTCAGGCCGTGATCTCTAACCTTGTCCGCACACGATTTTCGTGACAAAAATCTGTCACATTTTTGGTCTTCTTGGTCGCATTTTTATTCTGCATTTTGGAGTTTTCCCTCTCTGCACAGTAAAACATGACCAATTTCTTCTTGCCACGATTTTGTGGAATTTCGAGCTAGTTCCTGCAACATTCTAGTTCATCCATGGTGACTAGGGTTTCCAAAAGCCTAGGGTTTTAACCCCTTGTTCCAAGACGAAAAAAAATTCGTTTGTAGATTCTTGGTGGGTTTTTCAAGATCTCAACTAGGTTGGTCTTTGATTTTTTTGGGTGCATTGTTTTTCGTGCCTCAAATTTTGTGCCAATGGATTTGCATTGTTTTTCGTGCTTGAACCTGCCTCAGTGCATTGAAACTCATGCCTCGGGTTTTGTGCATCAGCCTCTTCTCATACCTCATCTTTCATGCCTTGAAAAGCGTGAAGATGGCTAGTTTAAATAATCTTATGCTAGAGGGCAATCAAAGATTCAACAGCAAAAATTATAACACCTGGAAGTAGCGGATGATGACCATCTTTGAATATCGCTGCCTTGATCAGATGATCCTCGGCAATGTTACTCGTCCCACAATGGTGAGTAAGGATCAAGAGAAGTTTGATGAGCAGAATCGTGAAGCGGTCATACTCATTAAGCTTTCAGTCACAGATGATTAGCTCCCTCAGATTCCGCTTGGAAAATCAGCTAAGGAGATTTGGGATCACTTGAAGGGTTTGCATGAAACTTTCGACAAAAGCCGTGCGTTTTTCTTGAAGAATATGTTGTTTTCTATCATGATGGATGAGCAGACAACTCTCCAAGCGCAACTGAACAAAATCCACGAGATTCGAGATCAATTGGAGGCTATTGGTCAGAAAATGGAGGAAGACATGGTCGTGATCACTCTGAAGAGCCTACCTAAGTCCTATGAACATTTCATAGAAACTCTCAACATTACGTCTACTAATGTTGACCTAAAGTTTCTGAAGCTTTGCACTATCCTCTTGCAACAGGATCATTGGAAACAACAGTTCGGTAGCAGTGCTTCCTCATCCTCCACGAAGCAAGCCTTTGCAGCTAAAACCCAGCCCAAGCACAAAGGGAAAGGTCAGCCTTCACAGCAGAAAGGCTCAAATCAACCCCCGACCAGCCCTAAGAAGAAGAATATTTAGTGCAACTATTGCCACAAATACGGTCACATCAAGAGGGATTGTCGTGCACGTTTGGCTTCTGAACAAAAGAAGCAAGGAGGATCTCAACAGAAAGCGAATGTAGTCGAGCACTCAGAAGGAATCTACCTTGTATGCACTCATGGCAAAAAGGCCTACAGATCACGTAAAATCCTCTACTTGGTACATTGATTATGGTGCCTCGCGTCATTTCACTCATCAATGTGACTGGTTCACAAACTTTTCCCCATGCACTGACTCAGTTATATTTGGAAGAGGCGAAGAATACACAGTTATCGGTGCAGGCACTGTTCAGGTTCAGTCTAGCGGAAGGGATCTCATATTCCTCAACATATATTATGTACCTAATATGGAGCTCAACCTTCTCTCAGTCAATTAGATAATGCAGCATTCTCCTCAGATGGATGTGGTGTTCAGCTCGCACAAATGTTCTATTATAGATCAGGAGATTGCTCACTGTTAATACATCAAATATTTTACCAATTACTTGCGTAATATATGGCTGCAATGATAAGGCTGCCCATCATTGCGTACCCAAACCTTATCTACATCAAGTTACCACTAGAGTAATTGTCAGCAAAGACATATAGTATAGTCAAGTCAAAACTTATAATTTACCAATCATGATTAATATGGCCATAGCATCCAAATGACTAATCCAAGGATCCTAGCCTTTAATCAAAAAGGAAAGATTGGGGTATTACTTTTTATATTAAAAACCCCAACAGACCTCATATTTTAGTCTTAGAATCCATTAACTATAGATTAACTATCATCAATTTTGACATTTTGGTTCCACATTTTTTAATCTTGATGTCTTTTATGTGGTAAGCATTCTTTGGTGACAGATTTAGGAGCCTTGTGGTCTCAAAAGTGATCATAATCATTCTTCCATTTATTTCAAGGAATAATCCCTGCATCTGTGTGATCCATATAAGGTTTTCTCTTATAGATTGTATATATATAGATGCCCTCCCTCAACTATTTATCAGCCCTCCATTTTTAATGCCGATAGATCCAATCTTTTATAAAATGCAAACCTTGAGTCAGATTTCATCCTCCAACATCTTAATGTAGACAAGAATGTCTAAAGCATATAAATCCCTCTCAAGTGATAAAAATGGTAGAAAAAAATGTTCTGACTTGGCCAGCTTGGACACCTTCAAAATGATTGATGCCTCAGTTTGTTAAAGTGTTTACATTACAAGTCACAAAGGCCACAAAGGCCAATTCACTAGTGTTTGTTACATTCATGTGCCAATTACCACTACCCTATATTGAAAAAGTTTAAAATATCATTGACTAGCAGAAATCACCGTTACTTTATAAACAAACCATTTGTCTTTGAAATTACATATGAAATGACCTAAGAGACCATTACATCCCTGTAAGCAACATCAGAGCATTATGACAGCATTGATCAAGGAAAACATTAAATTGTGGTCTTTATTGTAAAGATACAGGAGGTTGTGAAGTACAACACATCATTAGGGTCATTTCTGGACCCATACATGGGTTATATAGCACTTGAATAGCCTTAAAATACATCCTAATGTTTCTAAAGGAAGTAGTAAAATCATGGGAAGAAAATAATTCAGAGTTTTTATGGAAGAATGTGATGGAAAAGCACTATGGAGAGGCATAAAGAAGCTATATGAGGAAGGAAAAGTGGGAGATAAGAGCATCAATCATATGAGCGAGAATAAGGAAGCATGCAAGATATATTATATATAGATATATGGATGAAGCATGAAGAATAAATCATAAAGTAGATAAGAGCATTATACGTAGGATCATTTCTGGACCCATACATGGGTTATATAGCACTTGAATAGCCTTAAAATACATTTCTAAAGGAAGTAGTAAAATCATGGGAAGAAGATAATTCAGAGTTTTTATGGAAGAATGTGATGGAAAAGCACTATGGAGAGGCATAAAGAAGCTATATGAGGAAGGGAAAGTGGGAGATAAGAGCATCAATTATACAAGCGAGAATAAGGAAGCATGCAAGATATATTATATATAGATATATGGATGAAGCATGAAGAAAAAATCATATAGTAGATAAGAGCATTATACGTAGAAAAGTGATAAGAGGAGAAGAATGAGGAAGATCATAAGATAGCATGAATCATGAGGAATGTATGAATGAAGACATTGTATGAGCCATTGAAATATATGAATATCTGATCTTTATGTGTAATGGCATGTGTATAATTTCTTTAAATTTGGTCTGTATTTATTGCATATCTATATTCTCCCTTTCTACAGTACACACCAGAGAGTTCTACATAGAACAGAGTATAAAACCTTGAACTCTGTTCTAGGATTTTCTGTCAATAGTCTTGACTCTTCCCTACCTTATTCAAGAGCATTTGGCTTCATTCACTAATATTTATAGAAATTGGGTGCTAATTACTTTTTATTGATTATTCCAATTCAAATGACTAATGAGATTCCACTACAACAATAATACCCTAGTTCCTTAGTTAAAAATTTGATTTCTTGAAAAACACATTCATTAAATGGTTAAGACATTCTTACCTCACATCGATACTCCCTTCTACTAACAAATGTTTGAGAAACATTAATGCAGTACAATAGCATTCCAGCAACATTATCACTCTTTAGGATTGCCTCTTCTAATCTATCAAGCCTTCGGCACTCCAAGGAAATTCCCAGTGCCTGCTGGAACTTGCCCTCAAGAATGCATCTGCAATTGTTTTATTTTAAGGCAATCAATGGTTTTATGCTTTAAACACTTGCAGACAACTTAAAGGAGAAATAAATGAGTGTCTACGATTTTACTTTACAGTACATACTTGTTGAGCATTCTTTCTACTATTGACTCTAGTCTAGGGTCTATCTCCACTGACTCTTTACTTGATTCTGTTGCTTTTGTACGAAGAGTAGCATACTCATCTATGGCTTTAGCTGAAATGTCAATTTGAAGAACAAACCATTAAATATCAAACAAAGGTACATCTGGTAGTGACATTGGATCTCTTCTTTGCTTGAAGATAAGATAACAAAAAATTGCAAGAAAATATTCAAGTAAAATAATGCTTAATATTATATTATTTTAATAACAAAAGCTTCAATGGGCAATAAACCAGCCACTGCTTACCAAGTATGGCATGCACATAATCAGAATCCTCTGACACATTAAACAAGGATCCAGCACCTAAGGCATATGATAACGAGTCATTTAGCTCCCCAAGGTAATAGAAAACCTGCAATAGTCCAACAGGAGCAAAAAAATAGGAATATAATATAAGAGAGGAACCAAGAAAGATATGCATCAATGCAAATACTGATCAGCAAAGACAATTCCAAATATCAACCTTTGATGAAACCAAAGCAGCCAGTTGTCGTTCACCAAAATCTTCATCTTCATATAAGCTTTCTCTGAAAGAGTAAATCAACTTTTAGATGACACAAAATCAACCACACAGAAAAATGATACGAAGTATAAAAACCAATATAAAGCAAACCTATGAGCTCTGGCAAGTCACAAGACATGTTATAGAAGATACATAAATGAACCTTTTTGTAATAAAATTTGAATCTTATATCCATCTTATTAACTCTGTAAATAATGGAAACAGTTTTTTTTTTTAAGTAAAAAATCATTGCTCCACAATCACCAAACGCATGGGAAAAAGTTAATTCTACAGTTCACATAACCAAAGGGGAACATATCCCAATAACCTTTGCAATTTCTGAAGAACTTCATAGTACAAAAGAAAACAACATTCCATAAGTAATCATAGCAGGTATAATAAGTATTAGCATCTAGCAAAGCACTTAAACCAAAGCCATCCAGAATATATTCTGAAAAATATTTTGCAATCTAAAAATCTAATAGATATTTTATTAAATTTTCTTTGACCAACATAAAAACAAGATAAAAAGTGCATAAACACAACTTCCATTAGAGATTTATGCAGCAATATGTCAAAACATGGTGTATGAAAGCATGTGAATCGCCTGGTATTCAAGAGGTCGTAATTCAAGAATTAAAAAAACAGTATTGCAATAGAGGGATCTGCTGATGGTATTAAAACCAGTTGAAAAGGTCTTTCACTTGCAGCGAGGCCCTGCTTTGAAATACAACCAAACCAGGCTGCCATTCATTGTATAGGAGCTTGCCTAAGTTGTAAGTTTTGAAGTTTGGGTACACAATATGGCAGATTTTTTATTCCCCACATTCAAGTATGGTTTCGCACATATATATATATATATATATATATATATATTTTGATACTGTATTTAATATTTTATATAATATATTTAAATAAAACGAATATAGTTAATTATATATAATTATTTTTTTTATTAATGAAACATTGAAATATAATAAAAATTGGCATATATAAATAATAATATAACTATCCATATATTCACATATATAAATGTAATATTATAAAATAATCGTCCATCCATATAAACATAATATTTCATTAACAAAAATATATAACTGTCCATCCACATTTATTTCATTAATATAAACTTCATCATATAAGTCAAATCAGGGGACCATCGGTGTAGAGGATTGAGCTTTAAATAGCAATTGAAAGCTGAAAAAGTGCAGATATCTATAGAAGATGGGCTCTGGAACTTGTATTGTTTAAGCATTAAGGCATAAGTAAGCCTTCATATACTTCATTCATTTCATGGCAGCAGAGCAGTGAGATTGATTTCTATGCCTTCAGTCTCCAGCAGCTGTATTTTCATCAGCAACCAGCAACAGTAAGTTTTCATGCAGCACCAGACTTCTTTGTCGCAGGTGTAATCTTCATCAGGTCAGCAGAGTAGCTTCACATTAACATTCAACAGAGCAGTGGCTTCCAGCAACAACAAATTATTTATTTAATCTCCATCAAAACTCTGTTATTAGCAACATTTTTTCCTGGATTTCAACATATTTGCATTCTATTGAGCAGATTCCAAGAGATGCCTGGCATCAAGAGGGTTTAAATTTGTAGAGAATTCAGATTTTCATTCAAAGGGAGCACTTAGGGTTCTTATTTTTCTAATTTTGATGTCAGTTCGCCCAGGGTTTGGCCCAGGCACCCGAGGTACCCTGTGGATCCTTTCAAAACCCAGGCCAAACTGGTACCCAGAGCTTATTTTTGAAATTCAGCACCTGTTTTCAAAGATCCTGGTAACATAGGGGCTTGTGGATGTGCAGGCAAGCTTCCTCAGCCTACTGTAATAGGCACCAACCACAGGTAAAAGGAGGATTAAGTACCTAATATCTAAATTGAGAATATAGGGATGAAGGATAATAATCTTCAGTTCACCACCATTTGCTAATACTTCAGCATTGAACTTTTTGTTTCAAAAACATCTGGCCCCTCTAAAATTTCTGTAATCAATTTCATTTGTGAACTTTTGTCCACCATATCAGATCTTTCTCCTAGATTCATTTTCGGGATATAAAGGAAGAAACAAACGCTTGAAGCTTAAAAGTATGCATTGCAGTATGTACCTGAGTTTCTCAAAGCAAACGATAATTACCATAGCAAAAAGGAAAATGCTAGCACTCAAGATGAAAAGTATCAGATTTATCGATGCAGCCCATATGTACAATATATCTAATAGAATAAATCAGACTTTTAGATATCTCTAAGCCACACCCAAAAGTACTAAAAAATAAGAGTATGAAGGAGCTTATACCATATGAAAACTGTTTTGAATGCAACATGTTGGTTAGTAAGTTTTCTGACCACATAAGATCAATCAAATCTTGAATTAATGGTGTATAGTTACACTAGCACAGATCCATATTAGGATCTGATATGCAATGAGAGGTATCCAAAGGACTCAAGAGGTTACTCACTATGTTCTCACACATGTTTTGTAGTGGGATGGGCAACTCAAGTCTATTGGATACCCCACTAGTATGCATTTTTTATCAAATTGCATGCATGGAAGTTATGATAACAGAACTACTACCTGTTGTGACCTAATTCACACCTCGCCCCATTGCAAATGGGGACCCTTGTAGTTTGCCTTTTTAGGGTTTTTGTCGTTGCATCTCGGTTTTCGTCTGGTCTCTGTTTGGGGGATTTGAGTTTGAAGTCTTGAATGGTCACCCGAGTCGAGCAAGAGAATTTTAGCCTGGATCATTGTGCGTCATCATCATGCTTAGGAGGCCCGGGAGACGAAGATCGACTATCGTTTCAGTCAATTCCGACACCTCCTACTTTTTAGGGTTTTTACTCTGGCCCCCTATTTTTTAGGACCTACTTTTTTGGCACTTTTGAGCAATCCTGAGATCCCTATTTTTTAGGGTCTATTTTTAGAAAGTTGCTATTTTTGGAAAAATTTCTATTTTTAGAAAGTTTCTATATTTGGAAAGGTCTCAAGTTTCGAAAATCCACTCAGAAGTTCGAAAAAATCAACGAAACTCTCAGAAAATTGATTTGAAAATTTCATGAGTTCATGGTAAAATTCTGAAAAAAGTAAAAAATCTGGAAAAAATCATTTGAAAAATCACAGAAAAATGAAAAAATCAGTCAACAAATCTGAAGAATTCATGGAGGAGACTGGAAAATCTGAGAAATTCATGAAAGAATTCATGGAGGAGACTGAAAAATCTGAGAAATTCATGGCAAAATGGCCCAGGTATGACTGCAATTCATGGCAAGAGTTCATGGAAGCATGATAAAGTCCGCCCCAGCATGGAGAAAAGAGGAGGTCAATGGCGAATAGCTTCAGCCAAACAATGTTAATGGCATGGACATAGGGCAACTCCACCCAGCAGTGGCAAGAAGTGAAGGCAAGTCCGACTTGCCATGGCTTTTTAGGAAGCCAAGTCCACCCAGCAGCATAAAGGAAATGGTTCAACATTTGATGAAGTCCGCCCAGCTAAATGGCAAGGGAAGTTGCCGAGTCCGCCCTAGTATGGCCAAGTAAGATGGCAAGTCCGCCCACCAAAGGAAGAAGCAATGGCAAGGGAAGATGGCAAGTCCGCCTTGGGCAAAAATAATTTGCCATAAAAATTAACGGGTTGAAAATGACACAAAATAATTATTTTAATTATTTTAACATAAAAATTAACGGGTTGAAAATGACACAAAATAATTATTTTAATTATTTTAATTATTTATTTTCCAACACCCCAAAGAGATAAGTTTTAAAAAAATCGAAATTGGAAAAAAGACAAAAAGAGCTTTATTGAACTGGCGTTGAATTTGGAAACTTTCCCAGATACTATCGTTAAAGATAAAACTTGCCACTCGGAAGCGAAGTCTAAGCTAAAGTTTAAACTCGATTTAAAGGAAACAATGGAAATTTGCTAAATGGATCGATTTTCTCATCTCTATAATTGAATTCACTTCTCATTTTTACAATCATTCGATTTTCGAAAGAAAAGTGTGAGAAGAAATTTGTCTAAGGCACGAAAGTTGAGAAAATTTGCAGCAAAGTGAAGGAAATAAATTCATCCCAGCCAGCATTGTGATCGTGACTATTTCTTTTGTCCAGAAGAGCCAGGCACATTTTCTTTTTCCACTTCATTTTGGCGTAAAACTTCATCATTTATTTTCTTTCCAGCTTGATTCTTCACTAAGTCTGATTTGACAACTAGCTGGACTATCTTTCAAAGTGATTTAAATTTCGAATTCTAAATTTTCTCTTTGCTTTTTCTTGCAGATTTATTTTCGAGAAGGTAAAGATGAAGTTTGCCAGCAAGGGTGTGCAGCTGCAGTCAAAGATCAAATCCAAATGGGAGCACATTATGGACACCAATCTTGGCCACGTTGACCTCGATGACTTCAGGGAAAGAATGTACGGAAGCGATGGACGTCTGCCTACGCCAATTGCCAGAAGAATGATGCGCAATGGAATTGTTCATGCAGCTGGATTTCCGCCAGCAAAAGAGTGTCTGAAACTTATGGTGGAATGTGCATTGCACTATAATGCACGAGAAAGGCAAATAGAAGCTCCTGATGGAAGAGTTCTCGCATACTTGTCCGAGCCAGCCATTCAAGAAACTTTCGGAATTCCAGTTTACAACCGAACATCCTACCGCACCAAAGAGGATGCACTTAAGCTTTACCAGAACCAGCAAAACCTTTGTGCATCAAACATAAACAAGACTTGGTTGTTGAAGCCCAAACCTACTGCAGGGAAGATGCCGAAGAAATTGGTCAGAACACACTTCAAAGAGGAATACGGCGACATCGTCTTGCTGCTAAACAGAATAGTAGGCAATCCTCATGGTGCACCTTTCGAAAACTGGATGTATTATTTCATTTATGAAATAATTACCGGAGTCAAGATGTTTAACTGGTCCAAAATGATCAGTGATAGCCTCCATGAGCAGTTGGTCAACCTAGAGGAAACCAAAACCTTCCATATGAGCTCGTATGTCATATATTCGCTTGCGAGGTATTACAGGTATTCTAGCCTGGTTTGCAAGGGTGTGGTCAGCAACAGCGAAGGACAACTCAAGGCCTATGATTGTTATCCATAGTTGCGACTGAAGGAGAAGTCACATTTCAGGCAAGCACATGACGCCTTCCTTATGTACATCACTCGACTTCTCCAAGGCGGAACACATCAGAGACTCACCCGTGAGGCCAAGAGTTTGATCGGCCAATATGGATCCTGGTTCATCCAGTTTCCCAAGTTTACTTACATCAAGATTCAAGGATTCTCAGGACGTCCTTATAGACTGCCCATTTATCCGACCAACAAAATAGTTTTGTTGGAAGTTCTAAGGCAACTGGAAGCATATCAGAATATCCAAAGGCCAAAACAGAAGGCATCTGTCACTTTTCCTTTTTTCATCAGCAATATGGAGGAATCATGTCCAACGGCGCAAGCAGCAGAGAGTGCCCGACTGGAGATACAAAAATATCCATTCATATCATACAAACCAAGGAATAACTTTGATCCTCTCCATCACTTGGAACGGTGGACGGAGAAAAATACAAGCACTGGGTAGACTTAGAAGACTTCTGGGCTAATGCGGCTGATGAATATGACGTGAGGAAGAGGCTGTGGACAACGTTGCCACTAAGTATGATAAGGGCAACGGAACTTTTTAAAGTACCTGATCAATTGGAGGATGACGGAGTATATTTGCAGCCAGGTTTCGATGAGAACGAGCCACTCCCTCCTGTGAGATGGTCTGAACCTGAGATGGGTGACCTGGCAACATTCATGCGGCCTGTTTTCAAATATTCTCAATGGTGGATAGATCGGCAGGTAGAAACTCTAAGGCAAAGAAATGTGCAATTCACATATGAATTGATGGGTGATACAGAGTCCTGTTCTTCAAATGTCGGTGCATCTCATGGAGATGGGCCAACAAATGCCGCCAACTTGAGAAAGCGGAAAGAAATTGGTAAATCTGCAAAACAGGACAAGGATAAAATAATAGATGAAGGGCCTTCTCGAAAGAAGCACAAGTCCAGACCTCTTAAGTCGGCCACTTCCAGGAATATAGACGAAATACTTGCCATGGATGAAGAATCTTGGGAGCATGTCAGGATTCCTTTCCCAGTCGGAGATGTGGAGCCAATACAACTGGAGGACGATGCTCAACCTTCTCCTACAGGCACAGAGATCCTAGAATCAGGCAATGACACAGACATCATGGATGGGGAATTTGAAGAGGGAATGATTTCCGCCCTTAAAGGAATCTAGGAAGACCCATCTGTGCAAGAAATTCCGAATATGCCAGAAATCCAATTGGTGCAAGAAGTTCAAGATATGCAAGAGATCCAAAACATGCCGGAAATTCAAGATGTCCAAGAAGATCAAAATATTCAAGATATACAGGATGTCCAGGATCAACAGGAAGATGGAATTGAATAGTCAACCATCCCGAATTGGCTAAAAGAAAGATTAAAGAGAAAGGCGCCAGTAGAGGTTCCTAAAGAAGATGACGCCACAAATTTCTTAGCCAGGCTAGAGCAAACTGCCACAAGAAAGAAAGCCAGAAAATTTTCTACCATCCAAAGGGATGAGGCTGGCAATCGCATAGTGCAAGTTGCAGTACCTACAGCCAATAAGTTCCAAGATGAGATTGCCCTGGATGAATATGCCATCACGACCATTGACATAGGTCCAACAACAAAAGGGCAAGAGGTTGAGGACTTAGACAATTCCGTCGCCACCATCAAGTCTAGGCTGGAAAGGGAAGTGGCAAAGAAAAAAGAATATAAAAAAGAGATTGAACGCCTAAAAGATTATATCCAGCATCTTACCAGGCCACTCAATCAAGGTGACCAATTGGCACCTCCACTTCCAAACTCTTCACTAGAACCAGTCAGCAATTTTGAAGAGTTGACTACAGCAAGAGAGGCTAAAGATTGGATGGATGGAAGGAAAGAAGAGGCTGTGGCATTCACGGAAAAGCTGGCATATGTGTATGAACAAGCTTCCTTTTTGCTATCACGAGTTGCAGACTTAGCGGAATCATGGGGTGGCCTCGAAGATATTCAGAATAAAATTATCCCATGTATTCGAGAATTAAAAGGCATCTCGAAGCAAAGGTTGATTGATGACGAGGTTATTGAAGCTGGAGTTGCATACAATTTCAGTGGCTAGTATTATGCTCTGATTTCACGAAGAGGAGTCCTGGAAAAGGTAAAGCAAGATGGGGCCAAAGTTGAAGAACTAGCAAAGGAGATTCGAAGTAAAGTTTACTAGATGGCTACAGATATGCTCGACAAAGATATTGTCCAGAAGAAACATTTGCGGCCAAAAAATTTAAAAGAACAAGTGCAGAGAATTTTCTCCACCATCTCCGAGCCAATCATGAAAGAAAACTTCACCAGGGTTTTCAACTTCATGACCGTCAGAAACACTTTCTTGCTACAAGAACCAGAATGGGCGACCACTTTTGCAGAATGTGCTGAGAGCTTGGACTTGCTGGAATACAACGTCAACGTGCTGTCGGACATTGCCATGGAGGTCAGCTTGATCGTGTCCAAGTTCGCCGAACGTGATGCTTTGCAAGTGGATAAGGATGCAACTCCAGATGCTTGAAGTTCTCTCCAGTTAACTGGTCGATGTTTTGGAAACCCTAATTAGGGTTTAGTCATGTTAAATCTGGGCCATTGATCTCATTTCAATCTTGGCCATTCATTGTAATTCAGAGATGCTATATAAACCCCCCCCCCCTCACTCTCTCAAGGATCAATTAGAAATCATTAGAAGGCATTAGAGATTAGAGATTCATTAGAAGTTAGATCAGATTCAAGAGAATTGGATTGTAGAGAATAAAAGAGAGAGTTTTATGAGATTGTTATGAAAACACTATTTTGATAATAAAGTTCATCATGCATGAGGTGCCTTGAATCCTTTGATTGTCAAATGGTTGCATGGTCGCATATTCTCTTTCTCGTCCAGTAAATTTGAATTAGAATTTAAATGTATGTTAAAAGAATGACAAATTGATAATGAAGATTAGTGAAACCTAGCTCATACTTTCTTTGAGTGGATGCTTTTCACTCAATGTGTAAAGTTAGACTGAGCTTTATCATGGATGCTTAACTTATGTTTGAATAATTATTGTTCGATTTGATGGTAGTTATTCATCACGTGAAAATCATAAGCACATTCCTAGAAGATTGCACTTACTTTGTGTAGTTGTCGTTTAGTGTGGCGAAACAAAGTATTGTTTAATTGGTTTCACTCAATCTTTGTCGTCTCTTGATTTCATAGGACTAGCATAGGATTTCTAAAACCCTTATTCTTTTTTCACTTTTTTTACAAAGTCAGAAAATCCAAAATGATACTGTATTTATGTCTTGGCTTTTTCAAGTAACTTGCAAAGTAAATCCCAATTGTCCCCCAGCAAATCACATCAAAACCACAGAGCTTACTCATCTTAAACATTGGAATTACCGTATGATCTTACTTGCATTCTTAGCATATGAGGTAGTTTTTCAAGAGGGGATAGAGCGTCTTTGACACTTTATTCTAGAACGTTTGTTGTGTCATAAAACATGCATCAACACTACCTTTGTCTACTCATAAATCTTAGTTGTTTTGTATGAAGCCATTTGAATATATGAAAAACTAAACTTTAGTGAAAATAATTTAAACGCATGCATGCACAAATATTAGTAACATACAAAACTTATTTTCCCTCTCTCCAATTACCTTAAAGGAATTAATTTAAAATTGTGTTTTCACGCCTATCAAGTATCAACCACTTGATATGCCATATTCCTTGACATTTCCTTCACAAACTAAATAAACTGGCTCGGTGCAACTAATAATATTTTGGCTTAAGCCTATCTATTTCAAAGGTCTATTAATAATTGTATATTGGCTATCAATAAGCTTAACTTATATAAACTCAATCATGATGCTTGATGAGGACAACAGTCCTCCTATTCTGCTTTATGATCCAAGAAGCTCGAATAGTGTATTCCACAATAGAAAAAATAACAATTTCCTATTAATGTATGGGTAAGAACTCACGCCCAATCCTAGAGTAGCAAGGATGCTGCACTCAACCACAAGCAATCCTCTATTTGCCTAAATGTTTCTTCCAGCTAGAATACACTTTCACTTTAAGGATAGGGATTTTTAAAATCCATCTGGGCTTAAAGGCCTTAGCATAACTAACCTCAAATTCTTTTTGCCATTGTAGCATCAATTTCTCATAACTGACATATTTTCATAA
Source organism: Sequoia sempervirens (assembly GCA_007258455.2). Taxonomy (NCBI): domain Eukaryota; kingdom Viridiplantae; phylum Streptophyta; class Pinopsida; order Cupressales; family Cupressaceae; genus Sequoia; species Sequoia sempervirens. The sequence goes on from VDFB02281492.1 coordinate 643,055,534, forward strand.
TAATGTTTGCATAACCAGTGAGTACTTACAGTATAACTAATGAGAAATTGAAGTAGTAACTAGTGCCTGAGCCAGAATGTAGTGTGTAGTGTGTACTAACATACTCCTGCATAACTGATATATTTCTACCACAGTTACCTGGAGACAGGGGCACAGGTAACAGTATGGAGGAAAGGGATGCCCTTGAAATCGGGATACACAAGTAAATGAATAAAAAGTAAAGATATATTATACATATATGTAGCCACCACAAATTGTGTGTATGGGAACAGGTATGTGGTCCTCATTCATCTACTGAAGTTTCCAAGTAACAATGAAATTTTCTGTTTAGCTGATGTAGTTATGAATAATGATACCAAACACAACAGTGCTTCCTTCAAACTTCAAGATCATCACCCCTCCTTGAGTCACTCTGAACATCCAGATAATAAAAGGTATTCAGATCATTTTAACAATCCCTTGAACTTCTTCACTTGGTGAGAACTGTCACCTGAGTCAAATGGCCAAAGACAATAATTTAGTAGATTCTTTAAAACAGATTATCATAGGAATGTATCTTGGATAGATCTATGAAAACTTCCAATACTCTTCGTCTGTGTTCCTTGAGGCTTGGCCACATAGAAGACAACAATTTTTCCCACATTCACCTTGCAAGAAGATGAGTTCAATCATTAGCATCTCCTTCAATATGAATCTTAATGTTTCATCTTATATACGTGCTGAAAATGGCACAATGTAGAAAGAGCTTCATGTCAATTATCTTGGATTGGCATACTTGAAGCTTGTTCACAAACTCTTTCATCTGCCTCCCTATAACCTCTTTCCCAGTGGTTTTCCCTAAAATAACTAGAAGAGGATGTTGAACATGGTAATTATGTAATCCTACATCTGCACGGCCACACTCATGTTAATAAAGGCTATCATTCAAACCTTGTCTTCACTGGCAATATCATAGAATGGGCTATTTTAAACCTTGCTTGAAACCTCTATTATAGAATCTTCAAGTACTAAGAGCAACCTCTTTCTGCCCATTCAAGGGTTAGTTAAGTTGAATTTTGACAGTGCTTCTTGTGTAACACAGGATCAGCAAGAGCAGGTTATGTAATTAGAGATGTCTCAGATTTTTTTGATAGGTGGATACCATTATCTAGGTAAATCAGTGTGTGAAGTGTTCCTTGCAAGTCTTTCTCTAGCCTATAATGCTAGTTTTCATACTATTCTGGTGGAAGGGGATTCCCAAATAGTGATTAATGCTTTAAAAGAAGAATATTGCCCCAATTGGCAGCTTCATGCATTAATAGAAGAAGCTCTAATATGGCTTAGAAAATTTGATTCAGTGCTCATGCAGCCTTGTTATTGTGAACAAAATAAGGCAGCAGATCTGTTAGCCAACCATGGCTTAGGTCTTTCTAACTTATCCACATTTGAAAGTAAAGACATCTATGATTGGGAAGGGCTTTCAAACATCATTGAAAGGGAAGTCCATCAAAGAGTAGTAGGTATTGATTAAATAAATTCTCATGGGCAATGGGGATACATTGAACATTCTATGCACACAATAGCTCTGATCAAGGAAGTGCTATGTCACACATGCAAGGATAGATGAAATTAATAGTCATAATTTTGTGCAATCAATGCAGAATAAGGTGTGCTTCCACGATATTAAGATGGTAGTCCCTCGTCAGCTTGTTATTTCGGCATGTTGTATTGGCTTTGCTTGCTTACAACCCAGGCTGGACTTGACAAGATTTATTTGCTGATTTGAACAAAATATTCTATTGCACCAATATGCCCTTGCTGAGGCTGGCTAAAGTTATTCTCAGTCCGGATGGTATTGGTGATACAAGTGTTGTTAATTCCCGTGCTTCCATATTACCAGATTTTAAAGAGCAAATGGGGACTATGATTGTTACTAAGCTTCTAACTTTCAGGGAGGTCGAGAATAGGAGCTTATGGGTATTGAGTTGCAAGGCTCAATCAATGCAAGGTTTTCTTCAGGCTTAGCTTCAGAGGAGGAAATTCAGGTTTTGCGCTAGGATGTGGGCATTTTAATTGATTTGTATTGAGATTTGCAAATGGTTATTAAGCATATGGTTGTGTCTCATGACAAAGGTGTTCTGGAAGTTGTCAGCTGTTAAACTTTGCCAAGTTTTGGGAACAATTATTTATCTCAGCCTATGAGGCATGCCAAACTCATAATGGGCATCCATATAAATGGTTTGGTGGATTCCACAATGGTGAAGCCGGCTACAGTCAAAGTGGTTCTATGTCTAGTAATGGAGAGTCCTGAATGGGGTTTATGATCAATGGAGATCAATGCTAGCTGGTGCAGGTGTGTCCCGATGGATGAGCTATAAGGTAGTGTATGGATGTGTTTGTGACATGGCTGTATAAAGGCTCCTCTTTTATGTTTGGTTTTTGCTTGTGTTTCTTGCTACACCTGGTATGGCTATTTATGCACATTTTTATAGTCTTAGTTATGTATGTTTTATAGGGTATGTATAGTGCTTTCTCTGGCCTTCTTTTGTGCCTGTACCCATGCATGGGTAGTTTGCACAGGTGTTTTGTTTGTTGTCTGGTTGTTATGCTGGTATTGCATTGGGATGGGGCCCTATAATACAACCCCAAAATTATAATCAAGAAAAGATGAGGAATCTTTTTATATTTTCTTCAGACATGAACCTATTTCAGAATAAAAAAAGGTTTTCAAGAAAGACGCTTTATTATAAATTTCCTACATTTCATCTATTGACCATTGAGGGCTAGTATATTCTTTTACTTCTTTGTAAATAACCTTCCCTTCATTGGATTTCTCCCTTCTGAAAATTTGTGACCAAAATCTGAAATTCTATTTTTAAACTTTTCATGTTGAAATCTGACAAGTCTAGAGGTAACATGCCCAATCTGTGAGATGGTATAGAAGTTTAACATACATAAATTAAGGTAAAAACTCCTGACAATAGGTGCCAACTTATGCTCAATTCATGAGAAGTATATTTTCTGCACTCAGCCGTGAACAGTCCTTCCTTTATTTGGCATTCTATACAACTCTTTTATAGTGGTTGTGATGGCACCAGTCCTACTCTGCATTCTCGTATGAATTGTGTGAATGGGGGCCACCTTTTGCTCCCAGCCATGGATTTCATAATTTCATTAGCAAGAGCAGTATACCATGCCACCTTTTGCCCAATCTGTGAGATGGTGTAGAAGTTTAATGTACATAAATTAAGGTAAAAACTCCTAACAATAGGTGCCAACTTATGCTCAATTCATGAGAAGTATATTATCTGCACTCAGCCGTGAACAGTCCTTCCTTTATTTGGCATTCTATACAACTCTTTTATAGTGGTTTTGATGGCACCAGTCCTACTCTGCATTCTTGTATGAATTGTGTGAATGGGGGCCACCTTTTGCCCCCAGCCATGGATTTCATAATTTCATTAGCAAGAGCAGTATATCATGCCACCTTTTGCCCAATCTGTGAGATGGTATAGAAGTTTAATGTACATAAATTAAGGTAAAAACTCCTAACAATAGGTGCCAACTTATGCTCAATCCATGAGAAGTATATTATCTGCACTCAGCCGTGAACAGTCCTTCCTTTATTTGGCATTCTATACAACTCTTTTATAGTCGTTGTGATGGCACCAGTCCTACTCTGCATTATCGTATGAATTGTGTGAATGGGGGCCACCTTTTGCCCCCAGCCATGGATTTCATTAGCAAGAGCAGTATATCATCTCCACTCGGACACATACATTCCTTACTCTACTCTGCATTCTTCTATACACCTGTTATGGTAGTTGATGATGGGGCCAGCCCTTCAACTTTGCATTCTCATAAAACCAAGGTCACCTTTTAACTCCATCCATGGACTCTGTTAGCTTTATTTTCTGACAGCAGGCCTTTCTTTTGCTTCAAATTTGTACAAAATTGAATAGAACGGTCTCTTTTCTAACATTTTTAGGTCTTGCCCATTTTGGGCTCAACCCCTGGTTCAAATATTTTCCTTTTGCACTTTTATCTTTTTAATTCACACACTTTGGTTTGTAAGCTCCCTCTTCCTACTCTAACCAGCTGTCCTTATGCATTTCAGTCACATACTTTAGTTGTTTGTGGAGAAATCAATATAATTTACCTACAGTGCATAAAACATATGAGGAAAGCAAGCATTAAAGTTTCATCTCTGCCAACAGGTTTAAAGCCATATAACAAAATTAACATTTTCTAAGCATGAACCATAGAACCCTACAACTGAAAAATTATACCACAAAAGAATGGGTCATATCTCTGCCAAACACCACGCCCATTCAAAAAGGGGTGAAATTCCCTGATTGTCAGAAATAAGTGGTAATGAAATCTTTCTTTGTTTGTGAAACAGAAGAGAGGTCTATACACTAATACTCGGTCAGGTCATGCTTAAATCTAGTCCTCAAATAATTAGTAAGTCACATCAAATTTAGACCACACTACCACAGAAAACTACACTGATGTAAGGCCTCTCAAAAACTTCAAATCTCTGACTGCAAGTGAGCAATTATTATCCACTATTCACAAACCTCAAAACGTTTTACCAGCAAATATAAATCCACAAAAAAAGACCAAATCAAGTCTTCAGTAAGGCATGTACATACATTTATTTACTCTAATCTGCTAAGTCTAGCAGCTTTATCACAAAAGTTTAAGTCCAAAAAAGCAACATTTCTAAATGCTGAAAAACACTAATGCAAAACACAAGCCCTGTTAAACCTCAGAGTATACCAACTTCAATTCAAAACATTAAATATCTACTATCCGCCACTTCAAGCTTCTATAGTTCATAACTTTAGGAAAAAGGCATCTAGAGAAACTGTATTAGGTGAGAAAGGAAAAAGAACATCCGTGACACCAAATGTGTACTTTATCTAAACAGTCTCGCCATACAGGTCAATTTACTTTATATCACATTATTCCCGAGAGGATTTTTTACCTAAAGAGTGACACCACTCAAGCATTAACGGTTCAAAAATCGTAAAAACCAATTAATAGCACAAATGGAAAATAATATGAAAAGAAAGTCTTATGGAGACTCAAAAACCTCCTGACCTCAGTTCCAATTATACAAGTCAGGCGAAACACAATCATCTATATACAGTAGTCAAAGTTTGATAGTACTGAAACCCTAAAAACGAAGCTAAATTATTTCTCCAAAATTTCTTTGGTACGTAGCCCTCTGATTTGAACTTTAAGCTCTCTAATTAAACGAAAAAAATTAAATTGTTTGCATTAAAACCCTGAAATCAATACAAGTTTATTTTCCAAAATTCGTTCCTGAAGATCTCTTTGTAGTTAATACGAACTGCGGAAGTTTGAAAATTCTAACAAAAAATCGTACTCAATTGTACCGTACCAAAACCCTAAAAACCAAACTACAGCTTTAAAAAGAAATTTAAAACCCTAAAACAACGTATCTAACCACAGAAAATCGAACCAAAAGACAGAACAAAAAAATTAAGAACGTACATTATAGAAACGCTGGTTGAAATCTCCGGCCAAAAGGTGTCCACGAATCTGTCGAGATTTGTGAGTGCATGAAGCTTTAGCGCAGGGTGTTCTTCGTTAAGCATTGCCAGCAGCCCGCTGGCCGATGTAATGGCAGTCACCATTATTAAAGCTTCAAAATCCTCAACAATAACTTGTTAACAACTCCCCCTGCAATGATTTCAAGCAGAAAAACAAGAAAAGAACAACAGCTCGCAGTATTTGGATTCGTTAAAAAAGGTCTTGGTTTTCTTTTCTTTATTTATTCTAGTCGTTATGGATTTGCACTGCGTATGAAAGCAAGTGTACGCGCTTTTCCAGATTTTTGTGAAGTTTTCGACCTGAAAATGTTAAAAAGGAAACGTGGAATATACACAATGTATATATGCTTATAGAATTAGTGGCAACCCCTTAAACTGATGGAAAAGGAACCGTGGCGGGAGGGAAAATATTATTATTTAAATTGGTCGATCAGCGTTGAAGCCAGAGAGGAATGAGTTTTTTCTGTTAATTGGGAACTACTTTAGTCGTTTGTTAGTAATTTTTAGTTTCTTAAAATATTTGATTTTTGGATTTTGATATTTTTTTCAAGTTTAAATTGTTGTATGTGTTTATTTGATTTGTTTTCTAAGTTTGATTCGGTATATAGTTTTGAGGTCAAAGTAATTTCTAATATTTTTTAAAGTCATTTTTTAAATGGTTGTGAAAAATATTTGAATTAATTTTTTATTTTTTTAGCTTTTAGAAATCGAGTAGTCTTTCCTATAAACTATAGTGCATTTGGAAAACTTTTTTCACGTGATACTGACGCGACATGTCCTCTGGTACTACAAGGATGGAGGGGAGACTAGACCTCATGACCTCTTGTCTACAACAGGATGCTTTAGCTAATCGAACTAGGCCCTCGCCTTATTTTTTATTTATTCTTGTTGTGTTTAATTTATTTTATTTTTATTCAAAAATTTATTATATTATTAGTTTAGTAGTTGTCAATATATATTTGTAAGGTGAAAAATGCAAATTTAATATTTTTTTGTTTGAGATTCATTTTGGTCTATTTATTTTATATGTAATGATTAGTATATAAGTAGTTCCATCTATCTAGCACTCAAGTTGCATCATCACATAAAGGATGTCCATCCTCTTTGTCTTCAGTTAATTGTCACTGATAAGGACTTGTCTTGTGTTGCACCACTTGAATTGTCACTACAAATAAGAGAAATAAATTAATCACTTTAACATAATAGAACTACAAATCATGGATTAGACAAATCTCTTAGTAGCATATTCCCAAGGAAAAAATAGTAAGAAAGGATATAATTGTCGTTGCATTCTAATTTTCTGGTTGTTTTCGTTTTTTATTGCCTTTGAAAGTTCAAAAATGGTAAGAAAGGATAATTGCACACGTTTTTGTTGCTATGTGCAAATTTTAGTTATTGTGTGTTGGATAGACAATGTCATCTTATAACATAAATCATGTACTCACAAACAATGATTATTTGAAATCAATTTATTTTGAAGACATGCTTGTAGTATTTTTTTTGCAAAAATTGAAAGCCAATTTGATTATTGTTGATGCCTTATTCTAGTAGATTAGGATGGATGACTAATTCCTATTGAGATGAGAAATGTATGTGCTCTTTTCATGGGCCCAAAGGGCTAACTTTTGTTAGCCCCATGTGCTACCTAAAGGGTAAATTGGATAACTTCTGGTAAATTAGGTGTAACTTAGGCATTTGATCTTTGTTTTTCATAAATTTTATATCATAGAAATCTTGTTTTGAGCCCGATCCAGTGGTGTAGGAAAATTTTCCATATTTTGCTTTTGATTTATTCTACAAGCCTCTAAAGTAAGATCAAGTTGTTTTCACTCAAGAGGACATAACTTTTGACTTGGTTATCAAATTTTTGCAATTCAAGTGACATCATAAATTTGATTCAATCCTCTTCGTAGATATCATGCCTATTTTTCCATAAAATCAACTAAGTATTTTTTATTTCAATCAAATCTCAAATTTTCCATTTTTGGTTATTTTCTTAGAAAATATGCAAACAGGACAATTTTTTGGGATCAAAGGGGAATTTTATTACTTTGAGGGGGTTTATATTGTTGTATCATTTCATTTCTATATTTTTATCATTGTGGATCCAACATATATTTCTCCACTCACTCCATACAACTATTGTGGTTAGAAAAAGATAGAGATACATCTGAAGAAATTAGGGCTATACAGAGTGACCATGGGTACAAAACTTGAACCTACAGGTGTTGGTGAGAAGAGAAAGTGGTTTAACAAGGGTGATGAGGCTTTTGGTATGCTATGCATGTCTATGTCCCCTGATCTTATCTTTCATGTTGAATCTTGCAACACACCCAATCAATCTAGACTCAATTGGAGTCATTTTTTGGGAAGCAAGATACTTTGAGAGGATTTCAGTCAAAGAATGAGCTTATTGGCTTGACTCCTTGAGTATTTGATAGCATTGAGGACTTCTTCACCAAACTCAAGTCTCTCATATTGTAGTTGGCATGGTGTGGTATTCAAAAAGAGGGCACTCATTTGATTGTTTCCATCCTTGTCAAGCTTGGTCCTGATTATTCTATTTTTGTTTCTTCCTTTTATGTCATGGGAGATGCACTTGGTTCCAGATTCACTATGCCTCCACTTGATGATTTTTCTACATCACTCATTCAAGATCAAGCAAAACTAGTAAATATGGGCTCATTAAAGTCTTCCAAATCATAGGCTCTTATTACATCACTGGGCTTTAAAGATCCAGAGGCTTCAAAGGGAAAAGGCAATAAATAGAAACAAAATGATTTTGAGTTCAATGAGCAAGCCAAGGAATCGCATTCACGGGATACCTCAAATTCTTCTTCCTCTTCTAAAGTGGATTCATCTAAGAAGGATCGACCAAAATATGCATATTACACAAAGATAGGACATTATAAGCATTAGTATTATGCAAAGCAGATTGATGAGCTAAAGCATCTTCTATAAAATAATCATATTCAGTTGCCTTCATCCTATTCTTCCACTTTAGAACCTTCACAATCAAGGTCAACCACTATGGCACATGGAGTCAACAATATGAAAGGTCATGCTCTCTTTGCACCCACCAATCTATAGTCTAATAGATGGCTTTTTGATTTGGTAGCCTCGCATCACATGGCTTCATCTTCAGTTATGTTCTCTTCATATGAGCCTTATGTATTACCATATATTTTGATAGAGAATAACACTTTTATGAGTGTTACTGGGAAAGGATCCATAGATATTATTGATTGCATATTTCATGATATACTTTGTGTCCCTTCATTATCTTCCAATCTCATTTCTATTTATCAGATTACACATAGTGGGGCAGGTAAGACAATAGATTTCATCTTGATTCAGTGCTTATCAGAGACCTACATAATAGAGATATCATTCCAATTGGGGTATTAGATCACGTTTCTCAATTCTATGTCTTCTCTCATTTTTCTCCAAATGAGCTTGCACTACCATTGACTGGCCTTCACTCTCATGCATCTAGAGTGGATCAAATATTTGAGGAGAATATTGGTCACTTGAACCTATGTGTACTCCCATCATCCACCTTGGTTCATGAGACTTGTATTGAGCTTACTCCTCCTACACCTCCCACATCTTCAAAGATCAGTTCATTTCAGCATGATGTTACCAGTCCTTCACTTTCAACTTTGTGGGATGACTACTTGCCAGATGTATTGCAAAGTTATTTTTTGAATATCACATTCAAATATTGGGGACATGCTTGAGTATATTCACTTCCTCTTTTATGATAGCTACAACCCACCTATCATCACATCACCATTCCCTTTAGAGGTTGTTCTACAAGTATCTTCACATTTGTTTGGATTTTTATAGTTGTTTGGATTCATTTGATTCAGACATGTGGATCCTTGAGTATTTTTTTTGTGGCATCCATCATGAGACCTCTTATCCTAAGAGAGTTTCTTCTACATTCGGCATTGGATATGTTTCTTCCTAAGGGGAGGATCACTATTTGTCATTTTTGGATCATCTTCAACATTCTTCTTTGAGCATTGACTTTTGGCAGAGGAGCTACTTCCTTTTGGGGGGATTCATTATCTTGTATTTTCTCTCATATGGGGGGATCTTAATTGTACTTATGTGACCGAAGCAGTTTTTGGGGGGATATTTTGAGTCCTACATTCTTTTGTCACATGTATGATTTCATTTCTTTTATCTCTCTTTTCAAGAGGGGTTTTTCCCATGAGGTTTTCTCCTCTTCTTTGGTTATGAGAGATTCCAAATGCTTGTTCATGGGCACCTCATCAGGCCTTGTAGTTGGGACCCATTTTCATCCATCGTAGCTTCCTTTATTCTAGTTGTTTATTTTCTCCCTAAGTTGATCTTAAGTGGGGTGTTGAAGTAAATAGGTCATCGTCTGATAATTAATTAACTATTAGACACCTTTTACTTTAATTCCTTAAGATAAACTTAGGAGTTGTTTTTTATTATTATATTGAGCTATATTTAGCACATGTTATCTCATTACATTATATGATGATACTTGTCTCAATCTAATCAAACCCTCATATGGGGTTTGCTTTTATTTCTTTCATGAGTATTCACCTTTCATTGTAATCATTCATTCAGATTATTACATCAATACAATTTATTGGGTTTTGAGTATATCATCTTTCATAGATCTCTCTTTTGTGATAAGATAATTGCTTGTAGGTGACTTCTAGGAGTTGTGGGGTTGAATCAGTAACTTCAACACCATGAACCAATAGGGCCTCCTTACCTAACTTATAACTCTTCCTTCTCATTTATTTTGAAAATAAATGCATAAAAACTCATCCATCTTGAACTTCTTGGTAGTGCTCCCAATTTCCATAACAAGGTGGTCCCATGAATGTGGAAAAGAACACACAAAAGTCATACATTGATCCTACTCCTCCATTTTCACTCCTAAAAAGTGTAAATTGGTAACTACCATATTGAAGCATTGAAATTTATGGCCATAGACCCACCATTCTCCATCTTGAGGGTATACAATTTATTTCTTAGGAAAAGATTATTCACCAATGATTTACCTTGATAAATTTCTCCAAGCTTCTTCCAAAGATTTGTTGTGGTGGTCTCTTCATGCACATTCACCAACAAGAATCAATCAAATTGAGTCTAATAATACCATTTGCTTTTCGACCAATCTTATCCTAATATTCTAGTGATGTGGTTGTAGTTTTGGATGTAGATGTCAAAACTCATAGATCTTAGTCTATGAGCACATCCTCCATCTTGAGATTCCACAACTCAAATTTTATGCTTGATAACTTCTCCACCTCTTGTGTTTTCTATCTCCTTTTGTAATAAAATCAAAACCCTTTCTACACAATCTCCCACTCAAACACAGATTAGTAATAAAAACCCTTTACCCAACACCTGGAATCTGAAGTGATAAGACTCTAATACCAAATGAAAGGAACCAGGGTGTGAAAAATGCTTCCTACACTAATATTCTAAGGAGAGTTTTGTGCACATTTCAATATTTTAATAATTACAAAAAATAGAAACATATTTAAACATAAAATGGACAATATATCATAACCTAGGTGTATTTGAGGAAAACTCTTTTAGGAGAAAAACCCCAAAGTAGCTCAATGCATTTTTTAGTAAACCATGGTTATAATACAGTCGTAGAGAAAGCATTCATAGGAGTGTCACCAACTGATTGTCCTTATTATTTCCTTTTTCATTAGATCTTCCACAAACCACTAGGGCCTCCTTATTTGACCTAGAACTCATCCCTATCATTTGTTCTAAAATAAAATATGCAACCACTTTTCCCATCTTAAACAAGGTGGTAGTGCTCGTAGTAGCCATAACAATGTGTCCCATAAATTTGGCATAGAACACAACAAATTCATACACCAATCCTCCTCCATTTTTAGTCCCACAAAGTTCAACTAGGTAGCCACCATATTGAAGGCATTTAAATGTTCAGTCACATACCCACCATCCTCCATCTTGAGGGTATACAACTTTTTTCTTAGGAATAAAATTTTTACTGGGGGTTTAGCATGATAAATTTCTCCAAGCTTCTTCCAAAGATTCATTGCAATAGTCTCTTCATGCACATTCAACAACATTGAATTAGCCAAAACAAGTCTAATAAGACTCTTTGATTTCCCATCCATCTTGTCCCAATCTTCTTATGATGTAACTGTGGGTTTACATCAAGATACTATAGCCCATAGATCTCATTCTATGAGCACATACTCCATATTAAGCTTCCACAACTCAAAGTTTGTGCCTAAGAACTCCATCTCTATCCTTGGTGTGTTTTTCATCTACTTTTGCAATAAAATGAAAACCCTCTTTAGGCAATCTCCCACTCAACTAAAGATTAGTATAAAAAAGTCCTCCACCCAACACCTTGAATATGGCATGATAAGGCTTTGATACAAAATGAAAGAAATTAGGGTATGAAAAAATGCTTCTTATAATTACATTCTAAATAGAGTGTTGTAAAAAAAAAATCTTTTAAAAATTAAAAAAAATAAAAACACATTTAAATGTATAAAATGAACAATATACCATAACCTGGGTGTACACAAGGAAAATCTTTTCAGGAGAAAAATACCACACTCCAAATTAGGTCAATATATTTTTCAATATACCAAAATTATAATATTGAAAAGAAATCTTTCATAGGCGTATCACCAACTAGATATCTATTTTTTTGTAATTTAACAATATCTACAAAACTCTATATACAACTTCCATGTGAATCACTTGTTATATTGGAGATACAAATCCTAAAACCATAAAATAGTAATTAGAAACTTGTGAACTAAAACTAACCAAATTATCCCCCAATTAAATATGCCTTATGATATGCCATAACACACATCATAAGTTGGTCAACATGTGCAACCCCTCTTTACAACTCTTTTATGCATCCAATGACTTTTTACATTTCCTATGCAAACTTTTATATAGGCCATAAATTTTGAACCAATGGGTTGATTGGGCCCTTTTTTATTTAAAGCACTTGAAGAGATCTATGCAACATGCACTAGAGGTAGTGTTGAATAATTGAGAATATTTATTTTATCCAAAAACCAACTTTCTAGCTTAGAAATTGAGTTTTTCTATTTTATATACGAAAATCACAATTTTTGTATCAACATTAGGAGCAAGATTGAGACACCTTTCCCAGCATATCTTTTGTGAAGGTGGGCTCATCATCCTAAAATTTTATCCATCCATACATACACATATCCCTATACACTTAGTCCTACCCTATCCACTGACAAAAATACTCTTATATATCAACTTACTACCCACTTATCACACTCATTTATCTATTTTCCACTAGGATTTTAATGTTAACCCATACTAAGAAAAATCTAAAATCATGGGAAAAATCCCAATTTTCCTCTTCTATTTTTTAAATTTGGAATTCAAACTTGGTTGACTAGCCCCATTCACCTTTTCACCTTGAGTTGACTAAACAAATGTTTAGCACAATTTGATACTATATAGTGGTATTTAAATACATTTAATGCATTTATTATGATATTCTCCTAATTCTTTCAATAATCAAATAATAATTCATTCTAGATAGCAATTAATAGCTAGACACTTTAATTCATTACAATATAATAAGTAATAAATTGAAATACTTAGATGCTTGACTTTTATTTTCAATATTGTTCAATTTCTAAGGGTTGATTTAGGAGAAATTATATGATGAAATTGTGAAATACACGAGCCACAAGATCAAATAATGAACAAAAACACCTTCCACGCAAGAGAGCTACAAATAATAATATGCAATATTCTCAACAAGAAAAAGCTACAACAATGAAACTCCAGAATCTCAAATGAGAATATCAAGAGATAATACAATAAAAAATAAGTGCTTATAAGAGAAAAAACCTAAATGAGAAAGGGATTAGATCATGAAAAGTGTCAACATCTCTTACAATGAGACATAATGACCTAAGAATAGCTCAATTAATTAAAAAAAAAACACTAACAAGTTTAGCTTAAGTGCATCATAGTAAATTAGCCTAATAATCAATTAAATATTAATTAATTATTAGTCAATACATGATTACTCTAACACCCCCTATTATGAACTTAGGGAGTAGCTAAAAACCCTAAAAGGAGAATGTATGATGGGTTCCAACAAACAAGGCCTGGTGAGGTACTCATGTGCAAACAATCTAATCTCTCACAATCAAAGACAAGGAGAAAAACCTTGTGGGAGAAAACTCCTCTCTAAAAGAGAGGAAAACACAATGAAGGATTGAATAAGCCTCCAAAATAATATGAAGGATTGAGAAGCCCTTAAAATAATGTGAAGGACTGAGAAGCATCCAAAACAATGTGAAGGATTGAAAAGCCTCTAAAACAATGTGAAGGACTAAGAAGCCTCCAAAATAATGTGAAGGATTGAGAAGCCTCAAAATCAATGTGAAGGATTGAAAAGCCTCCAAAATAATATCCCAAAATAATAGTAACATGAAGAACATCACTAAAGTATGAAGAAGTTGTAGACAACTATCAAATGATGACTACTATAGTGCTAAAATGAAGAACCCCCTATGAAACAAATGATGATCAGGATCAAGAAGGCAAGAATATTCATGAGTGCCCCCAACGACACTACTCAAATCAGATGGAAAACAAAGGAAAAACATTTGGAACTCAAATATATAGATGGCACAAGCACCAAAAGTTTAAAGAACACTGATCAACAGAAAATGGAAGGTTACCTCCAGAAATAGGAATGTAAGAGTTTCCATGTGGTAAATGCTCCATCTCATCGAAATGCATGGGTAACCAATCGCTACATTCTCCTAGTACATAGGAACAAATACTAGATATATAGCTTATTCCAACTTGAACCAAAGAAGCATTAGTACCAATAGTAGAACCCCCCCCCTCAATAATGCTAACAAGGGAGAGCCAAGATAAATCCACTATTTTTTTTTAAACGAGGAAGTGCATGAAGGAGAATCAAGAACATCTAAATGTGCAATTGAAAGTACCTACAAATAGAAAGGGTGTGCAAACTAAGGTGCACACACATGAGGAAAGAACCACTAGGATTCAATGTTGTCATGGAAGGGACACTCACTTTACAAAGGCGTGATGGAAAAAAAAGTTTACACTACACCCCATGACACTAAAATATGCCCGTTAGTTTTTTCTTGAATTTTTGGAGCAACAAACCGGCACAACACTAAAGATTAGTGTTAGATTCCAAAAGATAACCAAGTAAATGTAACCTTCACCAAGAATGTTCACCAAGATCCTATTGAAGGCAAGGCGATAGCATATGGGAAGGGATCGTTAGCAACCAAACTAAATTTAAATTTCAAATTGAAATGAAGGTAGATGGTGATCCAACCATTAATAATTCCATGCTACCACTTATTCAGTGGGGGGAAAGATATTACAATGCAACACAATTCATCTGCTTCTCAGCAGGCATCCACTCAGTAGTGGGGATTCACCACTTTTCAGTGGGTGAGATATGAGATATTTAATTATTCTTTTCTCCACACTGGCGGTAAACCATCCAGGGGTTACAATGTGTGAAAATTAACACTAGTAAATGCAACAAATAAATGACTGGAACAGTACTACTGTTTACAGTCTTACAATTTGAAAATAACTACAAAATTACAAGTGTTTTACAAGGGTAACAAAGCACAATGATAGAAGATGATCTCCCACACTTATAATCTCTCCAATATTGAAAATACAAACCAAAATATGAACTGATGTAAATCTCATATGACAAACAACAAATTGAAAGTTTAGAACCAACAACCTAAGAAACATCAAAATGCTCAAATCTTCATCATAATTCAAAGATACACTTCAAAACTGAACTTACAATACCCATGATTCAAGGCAACCAGATCCAAACAAGAATTAGACCCCAAAACAACCACTAAATGTGTTGCACAAATCCCAAGGCAAGTTGCAAAAAGAAGTATGACCTTAGAGAAGGTACGATCTCTCTAGAAAATCAAAGGCAACATAATAAAATTTGATCTTTTGCAATTTGAGTCACCCATAGCATAAAATCATGTAGCATCAATACCCATTGTAGACATCCAAATTTGACCACTTCCATATGGTCAAACTCGTCTCCTTATTCATCCCTTTACTTGTCTATTTCATCCTCTTCGTCGATATTAATTAAATCACTCATTTAATTAATATTTCATTGTCTGTATAAGGTTCTTAAAATATTTAATTCAATAATTAAATACTTTTACCTTTTACTTATTTCCTCTCTAAATTAAATAAATACATCACTTTATTTAATTTAGTCATGTGACCTCTTTGAATTTAAGTCAATTTTTAATTCCTCTTTTTCTCTCTCATTGTCACATCCTCCATAACCCTTCTGTAATCTAGATTAATTTAATTAATTCTAGATTAGGATGTGCACACATTAATTAAAAAATTAATGTCGCATCCTCACATCTTCCAATTTCTATTTAATCTTTCATTAATCCTCCTAATCATGTGTTTGCACAACCTTAATCAAAGTCATTAGCCACATTTAACATGCCTTTTTAGTCAACCTTTTCATTTGTCTTGCTTAGCATTGACCCTCTTTTCTATGTGAATTTAAAATTCACATTTATTCCTCCTAGAATCCCCTTTTCCCATGCATCTTCTAGAATCTTTGACTTGTCACATCAAGTCATATGTGGACAAGTGCCTCCCTTTTTGGAACTTTGTCTTGTCCATGGGATTCTTCCAAGCATGCGAATTTTTAATTCACATTTATTTTCCCAACTACTTTCCTCTTCCCCGTGGAGATTTTTGAGGAATACCAAAATTCTTCTCATGTCACTTTCCAACCATTTGGGAACAAGAACTTGCCTTTTAAGGCAATCTTCTCCTCTCCCAATGTACTTTCAAAGTACTTGTCCTTCTTCCATATCATGTACCCTCATTCTATCTCATCATATCATTTAGACACTTCATTCTCCACATGGCAAGATGTGAGGGCTTGTGAGTCCTCAACTCACTATTGCCCTACATCTTGGCCATGGTGGCTCAATCTTAACTATCCATTTCTCTAGAGAATTCAAATTCTTCTATAAATACCCCATCTTTTCTCTCATTTAGGGACCTTATGCATTTGATACCAAACTCTTGCCATTTTTCCATTTGAAGCCATACTTAGCCAATTTGCACATTTTTCCTTCATCATAGCACTTGAATCCACTATTCATCCACTTTCAACCATTTTTGCATCCCATCTTGCATCTTTCATCTCATTTTCCATCCAAGGAGCAACATCACGAATCACATCAAGGGCCAACCAAGGACAACGAAAATATAAGGTATATCATTTGTTTTGTTTTATCTTGCTTTTATTTGTGTTCATCGTGGCCTAATCGTGAGGTGGTCTTGTGTTTGTTTTCTCTTGCATTTCTAAGTGGTCTTGCATTTTCAAATAGATCACAAACACCTACACACATTTCTGGCAAGCCCAGTGGGACCCACAAATGGGTCTCTTGCTCTCAAGTTTTCTGTTGTTTCATTTTTGCAGGTTCAGGTTGCAGAGAGGTAGGCTTGCCCTTGCAGAGAGGCAAATCTGCCCACAGATATGTGGCCCTGCCCTTACAAAGGCAAACCTACCCTCCATAGAGCCCAGAAACAAGTTTTTCCAACTTTCAACAGAGGGGTAGACCTGCCCTTGCCCAGTGGTGGACCTGCCCACCAAGAAGCAAACTTGCCCAAAACAGAGGGGCAGACCCGCCCAAAACAACATTTTTCAAAAGGTGAAAATTGCATTTTAAGCACTGTTTTATGCTATTTTGAGTACTTTTGACCTCCTAATGTGTGTGGTTTGTGTTTGTGCAACGATTTGACGAGCATTTGGTGGAGAACAAAAAAGAAATTACTAACAAGTTTCTTGCAGGGCCATTCATTTTGAAACTTTTATTAGTTTTTTGCTTATCATTTTTTGTTAATTTAGGCACATAGCTTAACTATGAGGGGTCAAATTTACACTGTGTGTTGTGTTTTTGGTAAGCTATTGATGTATCCAATCCCCTTGCATTTTTTAGCGATCCTGGGTGACGAGAAATCGTAGCTTACCAAGTCTTTGAGTCATCCTTTTTGTTTTCTTAGTGGACCTGCTTGGGGATTTCATCACCCCAAGAGACGATCCCAACCACGCGTACCAACAGGGTATACAAAGGGGGGAGGCCAAAGTTGTACCCCAATCTAGCCACGTCGTTATTAACAAAGCATCAGGATGACGCGAAGAGTTGGTCTAAGCCTTTAGTATCTTGCTAAGGTTCCTGACTCACGCTTGTGATGAGTTGGTGTTCACGGTTTGGGCCTCACGTACCAGGTGTATATCAAGGACTCCCTAGCCACCTTGTTCATCCTAGATAGAGGACTTTGTTGGCCATACCCATTCTACTAATCTTAGGATCGTGTTGTTTGAATTGTTTTCTTTGTGCCAAACCAGTGATTTTCTAATCAGTTAAGTCAGCCTTATCCTCTGATTATTGTTTGTTGTGTTTTGGGTCTTTTTCCATAGTCATTTTTATGAAAATCAAGTTTAGATTTGTGCAAAGGGGCAGACTTTCCCTTGCAGAGGGGCGGACCTGCCCTACCAGGGGCAAACCTACCCTTTGTCTCAGTCCCTTTTCAGCCCATTTTTGTCAAATTTGCCCAACTTTGTGTCAAACAAGTGAACCTTCCCTTGAATAGGTGGGCCTACCCTTGGATGGGCGGACCTGCCCTTGGATAGGCATACCTTCCCATTAAACAATCAGTTTTACCACTCATTTCATCATTCTGAGCACCTGTTTCATCGTTCCAAGCACCCATTTCATCATTTCGATCACTCGTTTCCCCATTTCGAACATTCATGCATTTGTTCTGAGAATCCATTCCCTGTCTCGAACATTCATCCCCTTGATCCGAGCATCCATTTCCTCATTTTGTGTGCCCGTTTACCTGTTCCAAATAGTTGTTTTTTCCCATTTTTCACTGAATAGGTGGACCTACCCTTGGATGGCGGACCTGCCCTTGGATAGGCAGACCTGCCCCTTTCAATTGGGTGGACCTGCCCTTGAATAGGCATACCTTCCTTTCAAACAACTATTTTCATCCTTCGTTCGATCATTCCAAGTGTCATTCATCCGTTCCGAGCTATCATTCATCCACTCTGAAATTTCGTTCATCCAATCTGAGCATATGTTCCCTATTTCAGACTGTCATTCACCCATAGTTGTTCTTCCATTATGGTAACCATTCTCCCCGTTCCCATAACTGTTCCCCCGTTTCGAGTTGTCATCTCTCTATTTTGAGTTATCATCCATCCATTTTGAGACTCCATTCATCTATCCCGATAGTCGTTCCCTCATTTCAGGCTCTCGTTTCCTCATTCTGAAAGGCCGCTCGTCCATTCTGGATTGTTGTTAACCCATTTTGGACATCATTCCCCCATTTCGCTAAACTTCATTTGAAGTAGTTATCCGAGTTGACCTAGGTGTCTGAGCTTGATCGTCATCCTTCGAAACTGGCTTAGGATTGTCATTCATCCTAATTTGGTCATCCTCATCAGCCCTATCAATCCACTTCCATCTCAAGTTGGATTCGGTGTCGTCATCATCCATCCATCCTTTAATCGATAAATCAGCACCTTATGTTACCTAGGGTAATTCCTAAACTTGGTTTGGAACCCTTGTCATCATCCTAATTCGTCTTACCATCTAACCCTATCAATCACTTATCAATCCAATCCAATCTCGTTGATCGTTTCATCAATCCAATCTAACCCTATCTCATCAATCGTCTTATCAATCAATTCAAACCAATCCAATTTTTCCAATCATTTTATCAATCAATTCAATCTAATCTCATTGATCGTTTATCAAACAATCCACTCTGGTCTAATCAAATCAAATTCTTTATCAATCATCCAATCTAATCCTATCAAGTCACATCCATGTCAGCTAATCCATCATCTAACCAGGTCAATCCTCCAATCATCATCTTGATCATCCTAGCATCCTAGTCCACTCTGTCGTTTTGCATGCCCGTTTAGACTCAGTCACAGGCAAGGAAGATGGCCAAGCAACAAAACACTAGATCCCAACCAAACGTACCGCAGGAAAATCCTCCCGTCAATGGGGGGTCATCACAATCTAACACCAAAGATCAAACACAACTCACCACATGGTGAAGAGAGTATGGTCAACCAGCTTGAACTCACACTTGAGGAACATTTTAGTAACCCCACCAATGCGCAAATGATAGATCACCTGATCAAACAACATGGGGAAGATATCTTGGCCCACCTAATTGAAAAAGGTGTCAAACCCCCATCAGGCGTCGACCTATCCAAATATGGCAATTCCACACCCAACATACCCCAAGGTTGACAAAATGCACCAGGTGATTCATACATCCCCAATGTTCCTCTAGTGGAGGGTTGGCATCAACCTGAATTCGGCAACACCGTCCTCTACCAAGTCAACAATCCCATGTTATGCCTTTCATAACCACCCCATTTTATTCTGGAACAAAATGGGTCCCCCTGTGTCTTTTCCCTTTTGGCCTTTGGTTTTCTGCCTTAGGCGTTTTCTTTTTTTGGAGTTCTGTCGGAGGCGAAACTAGAACCAATACTAGACTTGGAAATTCCTTCCAGGTTCTGGTCTTGTTTCATTCCTAGTTCCAGTTTCAACTGTTCTTTGTCTTCTTCCTTTGTTCTTTCGCGGAGTTGGGCCCCAGTCCAATTCGAGGTGTTGAACTTGCTTCGGGTCTCATCCCGAGTCTGACCCCGCCTTTTCTCTCTTCATTGGTCTTTGTTGGTTTTTGTCTCCTGTGCCTTGGGTGTTTTCGGCCTGGCGCACCTTTTTTCTTTTTGTGTTTGATGGACTCGAAACCAGAATGGGAACCGAACCTTGAAACTTTTTCAAGTTTCTAGTTCAGGTTCTATTCCAATCCTGATTTCGCGTGTTTCTTTCTTTTGTTTTCCTTTTCTTCTTTGTTTCGTCATGGGGTTTTCCCTCCTTTATCTCTTTCTTTTCCTTGTCCTTTCTTTCTCTTTTCGGATGACGTTAGAGGCAGGCCCAGAACGGAATCTAAACACGAAACTTGAATAAAGTTTCTGGTTTGGGTTTGGTTCCAGCCCCAATTCTGCTTTATCCATTTTGTCTCTCGTCCCCATCCCAACTTATTTTCGCCTCTGCTAGCTTTAAGGAGGGCAGTGTGTTTTCAGTTCAATTTTGGTTCTCCCTTAGTTGGAATTCAAGTTTTCTCCTAAGTTCGGGATTTTCCACCCCATCTGGATTTTCCCGGATCTCGCTCGAACTCTGGCTGAGCGTTGTGGGTTTGTGGATTTTCGTTCTTCGCGGAAGTCCGCGTGGACCGGATCTTCGTAGATTTCGTTCTCCCTCGGATTTTCCCGGATCTCACTCGAGCTCTGGTCGAACGCTGTTGTTCAGAGATTTTTGGTCTTCGCGGAATTCCGCGTGGACCGTATTTTCTTGAAATCCCCGGGGCCTCCGAGGAGATATACCTTCTTCGCGAATTTCTTTCTCCTCCAGATTTTCCTGAAATCCGTTGTTCCCTATTTTTTTCGAGTTCGCCGGAATGTCTTCTCCTTCGTGGAAATCCGTCCCATGCGAATTTCCTTGGAATATGATGAAATGTGAATAAGTATGGAGTAGTAGGACTAGTTAATAAGTGACAATGCATTTTACGATTAATTGATGCTATTTTGAAGATCTCAGATGCTGTTCCTTGATTGATAATGATCAGATTAACTTTCTGCTAGGTGTTTTCATGTTTATTCTGCTGGAATCCACCTAGCTCAAAATTCTCCAAAATTCCTCCCTGGCTTGGGTTTTGCGGGTCAGCCTGAAACCCAAACTCTTTGTATGATCATTTTGTTCGAAGTTTTAAATGACACCCTACTGACATAGGATTCATTTTAATGATAATTTTGTTTAATTAACTTATGTTTGTGTGATCTTTACTATGGTTTCCTTTGTTGAATGTAGGGTTAAATCACATACAAGATGATATTTGTCAAGGGAGCTCAGTTGGGGTGCATTCTTCAATCTAGTTGGTCATGAAAAATCAGCTAAGGCAAAGTCGGCAGGACCTTGGCGATGTCCCAACGATCAGAAATCATATGCAAGCATTAATCGCCAAGACATCATTCATCATCTTCGCGACTAAGAGTTTCCTATCGGCATAGGGTTTTCTCCCCGCCAAGAAGTCTCAGCGAATTCACAAGGTCTCACTGACTAGCAACACCAGGCTAACACTTCGGCAGGAGTCATCTTCTTCACCAAGAAGTCTCGGCGAAATCTTCGGGTTACACCGACAAAGCACAAGAGGAAGTCTATCGGGGTGAGGTCTGGCAGTCTTGCCGACCCATAAAGTCTCACTGACATATTGTTTCTTCGGTAAGAGAATCAGGTTGTCACAGGGATAAAAGATGTGCTTATGGAGATCCCTCGGTGAAGCATAATGTATCTATAGGACGTCTCCCCGACAGGCGAATGTTACGGCAACACCAGTAGAGAGAAGGAAAGCATATCGGTATGACCACAAGAGGGGTCTTGGCGACAGCAGAGTTCGGCGAAAGAGGGGAGTTCACCATAAGGTCTCCCTGAAACATCAAAGTTACCCTGACATACAGAATGGGCCGACTGGGAGGTAAGGAAGACTTCGCCATGAGGTCCCCGCGACAAAAGCGCCATCGGCATAGTGATCTAAGATCGCTAAAAGGTCTCGGTGACCACAAAGTGTCTCCCTGAAACGATAGGAGATCGCCAAAAGATAACGCTCTCCGCAAGATGTCTTGCCAAAGAGTAGAAGTCACGCCGGAAGGCTCTAAATTAGGGATACTCGGAACGAATGCAACGAGATCGGTAGGATGTCCTACCGACCTGGGAAGGTCTTGGCGATACCAGAATTCGATGAAGGGAAATGAATGCGGCAAGAGGTCTCACCGATGATCAAAAGTCACGTCAAAGACAAATAAGGGAGGGCTCGGTAAGAAGAAAGGGGATTTGGGATAAGGTCTCCTTGAAACCATGAGGTCTCCCCAACAGAAAACAAAAGCTCGGCATGACGTCCTGCCGACCCAATAGGGTTTTCCCGATGCAAAGTAGGCTCGGCAAGAATGAAAAGAAGTTCGCTGAAACTCTTGCTGACATGAAAATGAAATCGCCATGGGATCCTAAGGTTCGCCGAGATGTCTTGCCGAGAGCATGTAGTCTTGCTGATAGGTTTTGTGAGCTAGATGTGACTTCTGTAGCCCGCCAAAACGTTTCACCGAATGACCCATGCTATGCCAATAACTATTATAAGATGAAATCGCATCGAGGAGACACCGATGGTGTCTCACCGACATGGAATTTAAGGTGGTCTGCTCTTGACTACTCGAGAATCTGGCGTGGCATGTGATCGTCCAATCAGAGAGAACCAAGAAGGGCCATTGACAAATTGACCGCCCCTGTGGAGAAGACTAATAGAATGCAGGCAAGATGGTTTCCTTCTGAGATCACTAAGGGATGAATCTATTTAGACAATGGTGTTCAGATCTGCAAGAGGGCTCGATGGTGTTTCCAAAGGACGGTCAATGTATAGAGAAGTCCAAAACAGAAAGGAAGCCGAAAAGAAGAAGTTGTGACTCATAGGGACAGTTGTAGTGACCACTGGTGGAAGTTGATTAGAGTTAATGGTAAGGTGCCCTGGAGCATTCAAGGTGACCCCGACGGAGTTCAAGGTGGACACGAAGATAAAGAATAAATGTTGTAGCTGCAAAAAAAGATCAAGAGGCTTCTCCTAAGCTCAAGCCATCACCAACCCAGATAGCGAGGCTCCGCTTTGAATGCAGTTTTGACTTTCCTCAGAAAGATCTAAGAGCTGACTCTCCTACAGTTTGCAAATATTTTGTAAACCCTAGTGCAAGGGACAACACATTCCTGTTGGTACATTTTGTATATAAGGCATTCTTGCCTCTTTGTAAAGGTTAGAAAGGGGTAGAAAAAGTACTTCTACATTAGAACTTCTAGGTTTAGAAAACTTTTAGATAGAGAACTGTTCAAGAATTAGAATTGTTAGGAGTTAATCAGTTAACAAAAGGAGAGAGAGTTGTGTCTTGATTCTCAGTGATAAGAGCTTCTTTTTGTCTTCTTGGTTAGCAGTAAGGTTTCAGTACAAACTGCAATGTATTTTCTAAGTTCTCTTAATGTAGTTGGAAACAATTTGGAGCTGCAAATTCTTTGTACACTGGTGATTGTGCCAGCTTTGTAAATATTGCTTATCTGTTTTATTGACAGTAGAAGCAATTAGAGTTAAATCTACTTCATGTTGTGTTCTTGAATGATATTTGACTTAATTGATCGTTTGATTTGTGAACTCTCCAAGGAATGAAATACTATTTGTGTTTTATTTAAATGGTAGCTAAAAAAATATGTTATGCGAATTAGCACTGTGAATGAAAGAGGCTATGTGTCAATCACAAGTTTACCTTGTTCTATAGTTTTTGTTTACAAATTCCTTGAAGTTAACAAGTCTGGTTAAGGTTGGATGAACTATTTTTCTTTTCTGTTTCAAAACTCTGACTTATCTTTTTATATTTCTTTAAAAACCCTTGTTAGAGTAGGTTTTATTTCATGCTTGATCTTAGAACAATCCATAAGCTCAACACCAGTAGGCCCCTTGAATATTACTGTTGCATTGACCATTGAGTAACATCAGCACAGTTGAGACCCAACTACAAAGACCTTGGGAGCTAAGGCATCCATGTGTTGCCTTTCTCTTTTAGGAGAAGCAAAATAGCAATATTCTACTTGCATTGTTGTGGTACCAAAATCACCATCAACATCCACCACGCACCCCAATCTCAGTCACGGGGGCTTCCCAAGTATTTGATCCTAATAACCCTTTCACCTACAACATGCCGCAAAATGTTTCGCAACATCTGCCATTAATGTTGATTGCACCACCCCTTTCGAATCAACCTCCACTAAACGCTGGGGGAACCCCTTTCACACCCTTGCCTCCATGTATTGGGACCACAAATCTACCACTGCCTCCATTCACATCCCAAAAACCTTCTCAATCTAACATACCATCTCAATTACCTCTACAAGGTACATCCCGACCAAATATTCTCGTTGTCACCCAACAACCTCCTTTGATGAATGCCTCCACATCATCTCAGCCACCTCATCAACAACAACCCCCACATAATCCTTTGATTCCATCACAACAACCATTGCACCAATCACAAACCAATCCATCTTGACCTCCCATCCTGACCATATCCCTGTTGCTCGCATCTATTTTACGTCTGCAAGCTCAACCATAACACAACATCCCATCTCGACCCACACAACAACCGAAATCACATCAACAACCTCCCCAACACTATTTCTATCATAACCAGCAACAGTTGTAGCAACAACCACCCTATGTGGCCTCCCAATAGTCGCAACAGTACCCCCAGTACCAGCAAACCAATCTGCAATGCTCCATTCATGCTCCTTAGCATTATGTCGCATATCCTTATCAGACCAATCTGTACTCTACCTCACAACAACAACCCCTGTACCAACAAACATCCTCAACACACCAGCAAGGGATATCATCATCTCACTATCAAAATCCATATATCAACCTTCAAACAGTATCTCAACAGGATCCTCCATCATCCTACCACCCATATCCATCCAACCCATTTGCCTCAACTCCTACACCACTGGTCAACATGGATCTATTAGAAATCAAAGCTGCTTTGAAAGATCTCCAAGCCGAGACTAGTAAGCAATCCTTCAAATTCGAAGATATATGTCCTTATCCATTCAACCCCTCCATCTCATTGATTCCCTTCTCGAAACACTTTGAGATACAAAAATTTGATAGATACAAGGGAAACAAGGATCATAAAGCCCACCTGTAAGAGTTTTACTCCCAATGTTAGGAGGTTATGCACAACAACTACCTCTTGCGTATGTTCCCACAGAGCCTGATGGGGAATGCCCTAGAGTGGTTCATGGATCTAGAGCGGGGGTCGATCAAATCCTTCATGAATATTTTAGAGAAATTTGTTTCCTACTTCTCCTTCAATCTAGAGGACACTGATACCTTGGATCTCCTCAAAGTGACAACATCCTTGAAATTGAAGTTGAACAACATGGAAGGAATTGAATCAAAATCTAACAATGTCTCATGCCCAATAAACTCTGAGGAATTAACATATGCAATGTCAATGTCAATCACCATTTTGAGAACAAAAAAGAATAATCTAAACAACTCAAAAATATTCTCATCAACATAACTCCTCAAAGCATCAAACCAAATCACAACAATAAATGTGACTCCATCATAGCTATTTGCAAAGGAAAAAACAACTCTTTGCAAAGTCATAACAATTGCATCCTCAAAGCTCCTCAAGGATGTATAATACCTCCTCTAAGTAATTCTGACATTTTCAAGAAAATCTCTGAAAACTTCCACCAATCTCTCCCCCAAAGTCTCAAAAATTTGAACCAAATCAAGCAAAGGTTTGCTGCCCCAAGCACTAGTGCAAGAGATTGAACAAAGATGATCACTGTAAAAGAATTTTAACATCATCTAAAATTGATCTGAATCACAATGAAACATCATTTCCCACTTTAGAGGCCATAAACCCTCACTGAAAAGAGATTGTGAAGAGAAAAAATGAGTGTACCAATTGCCCGTGAAGTCTAAAATAAACCAATTAAAGTATGATTTTAGGAAATTCAGCATACAAGGAGTTGAACAGTTGTTGCAACTTTGGAAATCAACATTCATAATATGACAATTGTTCATGCCCAAGGCTAGAAACATTCCCTCAAGGAACTCCAACCGATTATTAAACCATCTTTTGTTCAAATCGTCTCTCCAATCCATCAATGAATGAACCAAAGGAACCATCAAATGTTTGGTAAAAATGGGGGCAACATCAAAGACTCTAAAAATTGGATATGTATCTCTCCAATGATTCCTCTTTCTACTTGTAACAATCTCCATAAAACCATGTTGAGGATCCCAAGCATGGATACCCAACTGAAAATGTTCTCCAATGCATCGAAAAGAGGACACAACACTTCTCCAAGTGCTAATCAAAGCAAAATGAAAACTCAAGAAGTTAGTGTCTTCTTTGATAAACCCATGTAGCCCATCCATGAAAACATCAACATCAATGGAGCATAGAACAAATGTTGTGCTCAATTCCCATACCCCCAAAGGACTAGGATGAGCCAAAACATCACTCAACCCAAGAGATGGATTGTCAAGAACATAAATAATTTGTTTTGGTCCATCTTTCTCCCAAATTTCATGAGTAATAAGTTTGGAATCTTAGCTCTTTTTTGTTGCAATGAAGTTACTAGCAGCTACCAAGACTTGTTTTATTGACACCTTGAATCCAACGATGAATAAATCTCCTTGAGTCCACACTTCCCATGTGAATAATTCATCCTTGAATCCACTTATGTTTCCATTATTAAAATTCCCTTGATGATTACTACTCAAAAAACATGGCACACCCTCATAGAAAGTATCTATCACCTTATGATCTTCCAAATCATGTGAAGATAATGGACTGGTGTTCTCAACAATATTTTCTTCATCCCTTTCATTGGTGCCTTCATAGAATTCAAGCTCATCTTTTTCAACTTGTGGATGCCCATCATTAGTTGTCGACCCACAAAGTGTAGCATGTTGAATACTACATTCATTATCTATCAAAACATCTATCTCATAGCTTCAAACTATTCCATCTTATGGAAAAGTATCTTGCCAACTCAAGAGTTCACACTCTTGATGTACTTTCCAATCACCATCAACATATGGGATCACCTTGGTATTAGGCAATGTTTCATTATTATGGAGTTCATTTATACCTTCAAATATTTGCTTGAGCTCCATAGTCCTTGTATTTGCTTCTTGTCCCTCAAGTGTGGCTACAACAAGTGTTTGATTTTCTGTAAGTTGCATAAAGAATGATGAGCTAAGATCAGATCAAGACAAAGCCTATCGACCTCTTTCTCCTTCTCCTAGTAGGTGTCATAAGTCTCCTCTACAAACTTAATAGCATTATCTCTATCTGTGAGCAACTTCAAATAATCTAACTTAATGGATTCCAATGCCTCTTTGATAATTTGCATCTTGGAAAGAGTGTCTCCATCCTTAACTCCATTATGTCTCTCTTCAACCTGAAACTTCTAGTAGATTTCTTCAATAAAATTGTATGTGCTATCAAATCTTGATAACACCTTAACAATTTTCTCTTTTGAAACCAATAAGTTATCCCTCAAAACTTGCAGCTCTTTAGGCCTTTGATCATAATCAACAAAGAGGCTTTTATCTTTGAACATCAAATTTTTTGATTTGCTTTCATTAGCAAGATTTTCAAAATTAGCTTCATTACTAACCTCTTCACTATATAACTTCTGAATAGAAGGCCTGTCAGCAACTTCATCAAGAAAATTAGTATCTCTATCTTTACCTTTCAAGTTCTCATACTCTTCTTGTGTGTAATTCTGAAAGGCATCCAAACCATTTGTTGACTTTAAAACATTCTTCTCTTCGACATAAGAAATCACGTTCTCATTAGCCATTGTTGCAACTTCTCCTCCAAAGATCACTTCATTACTTGCAATGCAAATTGATTTTTTTACTTCATCAAGATCAAAGGGGAATTTATCCCACTCTGGTTCTTTATCATACCTTGGTGACATCACGCCCGGATCCCAAATGTGAAAGGTTTGATTGCAATGATCAATAGGAAAGAGATCATCATGCTCCTCTCGAACTGTTGACTCTTTGAATGAGTCACTCCTCAACCCACTTGAACTGAAATCTTCATCTATAACTTTCTCCACATATGTAGTTTGATAATCAAACCCACTACCACCCAAGTCACTATCATTGTAATGGAATAAAGAATCATAAAAGCTGGATGCTTTGAATAATTTATCATTCTTTTCTTCAATTGACTTATCATGAGTGGATGTGTTACTGATCTTGTCATTAGCATCCACAAACATACCCAAGAAGTCTTCTTGGTCACTTATCATAATTTCTTCATATGGAATCCTTTAGGAAGTCAGGTCAACAACAAGTAGAGAATTATCCCTCATCAAATCTTCAACATGATTTTATCTTAACTCAACCAAATCATCATAAACATAATCAACATTAAAGTGGTCATAGGTTGATTCAATAACACCACTAGTATTCCCTTCATCTTTCTCTTCTTCAATGCACTCATCCCACACAACAGTTCTACCAACATCTTCTTTGAATCCATTTGTCTCGAGATCTTCATCAATTGAATCCTTATTAGGACTCAAGATTGATGTTATGTTCTTCTCACCAAAACAACCTTCATTATTTCCCATCTCATGCAAGTCTATGGGTGTATTTTGGGACTCTAACTTAATCTCTTCATTTTCCAAGGTATCTTCGCTAAGCGCCTTATCATTTTGAGGCAAAATGTGCACCTTGTTTGTGCCATCTTCAACACTAGTTGACTAATTTCTTTCTTCAACTTGCTTACATGTGGGCTACAAGCCACAAATAGATACTTTTGCTTCTTCCTTTCTAGATTCTTCAACCATGGCAAGTTCTACTTCTCTTTTAATTTTTTTCTTGATGTAGTTGACCACACCCAATTTTCCAGATTTCCCAGCTACCACACAATTCAAATATGTGTCAAAAGACACATTGTTCTTAAACTCATCTGTCATGCTTTGATATTCTACACGGAATACATAAGCATCATGTTCACATTTCCTCTTAAATTGTTCAACATATCTAATGAAGTCTATTGTGGCAACACTAATTTTTCTGTTCTCCCAATAGGATGGCAGGAACTTCTGCTCTGATACCACTAAAATATGCCCCTTAGTTTTTTCTTGAATTTTTGGAGCACAAAACTAGCATGACACTAAAGATTAGCGTTAGCTTCCAAAAGATAACCAACTATATGTAACCTTCACCAAGATCCTATTGAAGGCGAGGCGATAGCATATGGGAAGGGATCGTTAGCAACCAAACTGAATTTGAATTTCAAGCTAAAATGAAGGTAGACGGTGATCCAACCATTAAGAATTCCACACTACCACTTATTCAGTGGGGGGAAAGATATTACAATGCAACATAGTTCATCTGCTTCTCAGCAGGCATCCAGTCAATAGTGGGGATTCGCCACTTTTCAGTGGGTGAGATATGAGAGATTTAATTATTCTTTTCTCCACACTGGTGGTAAACCATCTAGGGGTTACAATGTGTGAAAATTAACACTAGTAAATGCGGAAAATAAATGACTGGAACAATACTACTATTTACAGTCTTACAATCTAAAAATAACTGCAAAATTACAAGTGTTTTACAAGGGTAAAAAAGCACAATGATAGAAGATGATCTCCCAAACTTATAATCTCTCTAATATTGAAAATACAAACCAAAATCTAAATTGATGTAAATTTGATATGAAAAACAACAAATTGAAAGTTCTGAACCAACAACCTAAGAAACATCAAAATGCTCAAATCTTCATCATACTTCAAAGATACACTTCAAAAATGAACTTAAAATACCCATGAGTCAAGGCGACTAACTCCAAGCAAGAATTAGACCCCAAAACAACCACTAAATGTGTTGCACAAATCCCAAGGCAAGCTACAAGAAGAAGTACGACCCTAGAGAAGGTATGACCTCTCTAGAAAATCAAAGGCAACATAATAAAATATAATCTTTTGCAATTTGAGTTGCCCATAGCATAGAATCATGTAGCATCAATACCCATAATGAAATAAGATTTACCCAAGGAGCTGCAATCAAAAATGTCTTTCAACCATGACTGAACCAACAAGCTCCAAACTGAAAATAACATCAAAATTCCCCAACAATGAAGCTCAATATGCACTTCTGAATGAAGCACACTCCCAAATGACTATCTAGGGAACCATAGTTTCAGGCCTGAAGAATGGTATAGAAAATACTAAGCCCCCCTTAGTTGGATTCTGAAATCAATTCAACAACATAACTTTACAATATTTTCCAAAGATGAGAATGAATGAGCAAGGCCTCAATAAATAAGCTTCAAATGGAAAATGAAACACTTTGAATTCCAAGAAGTCGAATCACTTCAACTTCCAAAAGGGACGCCACTTCAACCATTCACTTTATTTTGAAATAATAAAATATTATTCATCTTCCCTTTTTGGCATCCATTTCAAAATGCAACAATAAAGCATTTATTAAATAATTAAATGCTCAACTTGACCCCTTAATGTCCCCTCTTTAAAACAACTTGAAGTCATCAAGCCTAGGCGTGGGGTACAACTTAAAAACATGAAATTGACTAAATATAAAACTCAGTCCAAGGAGATAACCAAAACCAATGCCAATACTGAAACTGATGGATTGCCAAAAATAACATGACGACTTGAGCTAAACTGCTGATGATGCCACTGCCAAAATTAAACTTACTAAAAATAGCCAATGCAAAAAATAGTAAGTTCACCTCAAAACGAACAAAAAGCTGAACTGAGTTGGAAGCAAGACTTACTGAAAGTGGAAACCCTAAATTTTCACATCTAAGTAGCCTACATATTTCTAGAAATAGGCTAAATCCAAATGAAGAGCGTAGGGTGAAATTGGGGACATTACACACTTTATATCATAGTGCAAGTATAAAAGGCACAACAAGATGTGTAAAATCCCCAAAAAGTATACACCCTGGAATGACACTTTATCTTAGTGCATATATAAAAAAGAATGTGCTTACAAAACATGACTAAAATGCCCAAATAGGACAAAATACTAAAAATGCATGTAGAACAGCCTAAAACAAGTCATCCCACGCAAACAAAATGTTTCCAAGAGCTAAAACGTCTGAGTAATTCACTATAGTTTGAAAACACCAAAAAATGAATTAAATGTACCTAGAGAGAAATTTTTAAAAAATACATGGATGGTTGTGAAGAGCTTTGAGAGACTGTCCCAACGTTGCTAGAATCGTGAAAAACAAAGAAACAGGTCAAATTTATGAGCTCGAGAGTGAAAACAACACATCTAACTTTGGCAGGCTATATAATGCACTAGTAGAAAATTTTAAGTAAAAATCAACACTATTTGATAATGCTTCGAATGAACTTTTCAACAATATCTTGTTTTCCCATTTTCAACATTCGAGTGAAAAGTTATGCCCATTTTTTTATTTTGCTTATTCTGTAAAAAAATTAGCTCCCAGGGGTTGGGCGTTAGTTTCCCATACAATCTTAGGTGGCAATTATTAAAAAAAAGTAATAAAAAAATTGGATGACCGCCCTGCCACTAGTTGAGTGACAGAAGGGAGGCCCCATCGCCTATGTTGGAAGTGTTGAGCTACTAGCGGTCAACTGCTAAGTCATTGCCACCAACGGTTAGCGACTACTATGTTGCAACAGTTAGATTGGCCACATAATGGCTACGTCGCTCCATGGGTAGTGCTACCCTTTTTACTTTTTTTATTTGTGTGTCAAACAAAGTCGTACAACCCTTGGGACAAAAAATTCCTTTGAAGATCTTAATGCCAAAATAGGGTAGTAGACCCAAATGCAATGGTAGACCAATGATTAGAACTTATAGAGCATAAGGGAGTTGCAACAAAGATTTTAGATTGCAGAGAAAAGGATTATAGGATAATGAAGGGACTAGAAACATGCATAATCAAAGAGGCATTTAACTTTACCCAAGGCAGATGGAGCGAACTCATGGTAGAACTTAAGAAGGAGGAGCCTCATTCTGTTTATATTCATGCGATAGTAATTGGTACTAGATCACACAAATAAATTGCAATTTCCCTCAAGAATAAAATTTCTTGGCTCATTAAGGATCACGAAGATTGGGAGATGGTCTGGTTAGGGATGCATGTTGATGTTGCAGGGTGCATGTTTGTTCAGTTATTTCCATCATAGTGCTGGTTTTGTGAGCCATGTGGGGGTGGGTTTATTTCTTGCATTTGCGGGAGGGGCGCTAGTGTTTTAGACTCGTTTTGTTTCCTTGAATGCTGTTGGTGGCATCAATGTTGCGTGGTGACCCAATCTGAGTTGAGTCTAGGTTGAGGTACAGGCTTCCCTCTAAGCGGACTCTTGTTGAATGCGTGGTGGTGGGTGCTCTTGTTGCATTGATTTTCTTTGGGTTGTATGGTTTGTAGTCGGATGCATGTGCATGTCGCCTACACGTTTTGAGCTTTCAATTCGCAGTGTGGTTGGTTGGGCCAAAAGGTTGTTGTGTAGGTGGAGAGTTTTTTGTGATAATCCTTGTGTAGATTTCTTTTGCTCTACTGTCCTGGGGCATGCATGCCCACGAAGGGTTTTGGATTGGGTACATGTCTTGAGGGGAATCATTGGGGGCTAGTCCCATGATGGATTTTTGTTCAGCACTTGGTGTGAAATCGATGCAGGGTTCCAATATCTTTGAGAATAACTTATTTGGGTCCATTCCGAAGAAGTTGTAAACAAACCCGTTAGGGGGGCCTCGGATTCCAAAGATTAACATATGTCTGGAAAGGTGCAATGAGAGGCTAAATGTGGTGATTTCGATGGAGATGCTAGCAGAGGATATTGACTATTATTCCAGACATTCCCTGTATTGCAAGTTCATGGTCCTACGAATCTCGTTGCAATTTTTGGAAGCTTGGGCTCAGAGGACTTGGTTGCCAGAAGGAGAGATGAAGATTCATCTTCTGGCGAATAACTATTTCATGCTCACTTTTGACTGCATGGCTGATCGGGATAAGGTTTTCGAGGGGGGCCCTTACTTCTACAACTAGGTGGGCTTGTTTATCAAGCCTTGTCATGTGAGCTTCAACCCAGCCGTGAAGCTCCCGAGCCGGGTTCTTGTTTGAGTTCATCTACCAAGGCTCCCGATCGAATGCTAGCACGAGGATGTGTTATTTTTACTAGCCTCGATGTTAGGTAGGCCTATTGGCTCATCACAACAGACTTATTTCAAAAAGGTAATGAAATTTGCCCGATTTTGTGTTGAAATTGATTTAAGTAAACCATTTCCAAATTCTATAGAAGTGTGTACAAGAGAGTATTCACAGGTGTAGTAGCTAGACTATGAGGCCCTACCTTTTCAGTGTCATTATTGTCATGAGTATGGCCATTTACAGTGCAGATGCTCGAAGGCCAAGCCGGTAGAAACTCAAACTTCTCAACCTCCTCACAACCCACCTAGGATGGATAAGGGAAAGGATTAGGCTTAGGGTGGTGGTGTAAGGGATGATGTATTTACTTCTGTCAGGAGTCGTAATAGATATAAGAGTCAGAAAAGGACTTGGAAAGAAAGGCACGAGGATGAGACATTTAATAGATTTGAGATGCTGAATGATCTAAGCCAGCAGGAAGTGAATCCTGGATTGGTAGATTCAGATCAAGGGACTACGAAAGATGCACAATAGGGACACCCTGGTGAGATGGTGCAGGTTAGCTAGAAGGGGTTGGATGTGAGTTTATCAAACTTAGAACAGGATGGGGGTGGCCCCGAGCAGGCAGGGCTCTGCGGTGGGTCCCTCTTGCTTCACAAGAAGATGAGACTTTGAACTTGGATACAGATCAACAGATGGTGGCTCAGGAGGAGTCAGGTCAGGTTTCCAGAGCAGTAAAGGGAAGTGAAGCCTTATCTCTTCCCCCACAGAAAGCAGGCACGAAGGCAGGGAAGAGTGGTAAACCTGCTCCTCAGTTGGGTATACTACAAAAAGACCTTAAGAAAGTTGGGTCAAAGAAAGTTTCCAAGCTGGGAAGGAAGAAAGATGGGAAAAATATTAAATTGATAGGGGATACATTGGTGGAGTTAGGGTCAGTCAAGACTCTGGATTCATATTTCTTGAGCCCCTTGAAATGATAGTTCTTTCATGGAATACAAGGGGCTTGAACAGTGGCCCTAGACAAAAAGTTGTTTGGGATTTAGTTAGAAATCAGTCTCCTGATGTTCTTTTTCTATAGGAAACCAAGCTTTCTATTGAGTATGATGAGCTTAGTACCGAAGCTGTGGAAACATAGTGACAACCAATGCATTGGGGCTCAAGGATCTTCTGTGAGGGTGGCTTGTTTATGGAACCCAAGGAGTATTTTTCCCTTGTGGTGGGTGTCTTTTAAGTCACCTCTCTCCATGGTGGCTTCTTGTTTTGAAACGAAGGAATATGTTCTCTTCTCCAATGTGTATGTGCCTGTGGAGCTGCAGGGAAAGCAACTCGTATGGTCCAACATTCATTATGTCTGTAGCATGGTTCCTTACCACCCTTGGATTATTGGGGGTGACTTTAATGCTATTACGGAGTTTGCAGAGAAGAGGGGGGCATTGCAAGGCTAGAAGCCTTTGCCCTACTTTTTTAGGATAACATCTCTACTCTGAACCTTGTAGATGTCAAGCCAGGAAATGGGCAATTTACTTGGAACAACCAGAGGGTTGGTGACAACTACATTGTAGGCATTGTAGAATGTTTGGATAGGTTTATGGTTTCTAGCTTTTGAGTTGGTGGTATGTGGTCCTCTAGTTCGAAGATCTTAGATTGGCGGGGTTCAGACCATTGGTCGATAAAGCTCTCTATTTTGTCTACCCAATGGCCTCGTACTTCCTCCTTCAAGTTCCAATTAATGTGGATTTGTGATCCTGATCTCCATGGCTAGGTTGCTCAATGGTGGTGGGATGGAAGACCTGCCTATGGCACGACGATGTATGTATTTTCTAAGCTCCTTCAGTTTGTTAAATACCAGCTTAAGCACTGGAACCGACAGTGTTTCAGAAATATTTTCAATGCCAGGTTTGTGACACAGGCTGAGCTGGATGGCATTACCAGGATAATCAGGGAGAATGGGGTGACAGAGAATTTGCTGAGGGAGGAATCTAGGGCCTTGAAAGCTCTGGAAGAATGGGAGGTATGGGAGGAGATATTTTGGAAGCAAAAAGCCTGGGTTGAGTGGCTCCAGGAGGGGGATATAAACTCTGCATTCTTCTTCAACTCAGTTAAGGCTAGGCGGCATGGTAACTCTATTCTTCTCTTGATCAATGAAAGGGGCAAGACTCTTTCCTCATTTCATGATATTTCGAATGAAGTTGTTTAGTACTTTTCTTCACTATTCTGAGAAGTGGTGTAGGAGAGTTCTGTGGAGGAAGCTCAGGTCCTTTCCTATATCCCACCCCTGGTGACTAGGGAAATGATGGATCATCTCATGGGGGATATCACTCTAGAGGAGTTGGAGGGGACTGTATTTTAGATGAAGAAAGGGAAGGCCCCTAGACTCGATGGTTTCCTGATTGAATTCTTTCAAGAGTTATGGGAGATTATAAAGCTTGAATTATTAGCATCTGTCCAAGAATCACAACGGAACAAGCATATGCTGAAAGCCCTAAAATCCACTTTCCTTGCACTCATTCCCAAGTGTGAGGGGGTGGATAGACTAAGAAAATTTTGCCCCATTTCTCTTTGCAATGTGGTGTATAAGATTATCTCAAAATTAATTGCTAATAGGTTGAAAAAGTGGTTGTAGATGCTCATTTATGAGGAGCAAAGTGGTTTTGTGGAGGGCCAGCAGATTTTGGATGGTATTGTCATCGCTACTGAAACCATACATTCTATGGCCAATTCCAGAATAAAGGCTATGTTTGTCAAGCTTGATATGGCTAAGGCATATGATAGAGTTCGATGGTCTTTCCTTCAGAAGGTTCTAGCTGCTTTTGGATTTGGAGATGATTGGATTAATTGGGTCATGAGTTGTGTCACGTCTATCTTGTTCTCTATTTTAATTAATGTGGAGCACTCTGAGCTTTTTGGCATGTCTCGTGGATTGAGGCAAGGTGACCCTCTTTCTCCCTATTTGTTCCTTTTGCTAGCTGAGGGCCTAGGATGCTTACTAAGGAGACATGTGGAGTTGGGCCTTATCTAGGGTTGGAGTTGGGGAGGTGACTTACCCCTGTAGTCCCATTTGCAGCTTGTGGATGATACGACTTTGATGGGTGTGGCCACTATCCAAGAAGCTGTGAATATCCACAAGGTTCTGGATATTTATCTTGTTGCATCTAGGCAATTAATCAATGAAGATAAGTCTTCTATCTACTTATTCAATACCCTAGAGTCTATTCAGAGGAGAATTGCTTAGATTTTTTGGTTTTAGATTGGGGCCCTCCCTTTGTCATATCTTGGGATTCCCATTGTTGCAGGAAGATTAACTAGGGAGTTGTGTCAACCTATTCTAGATAAATTTCGTGCGAAGGTCACATATTGGACCAACCATTGGTTATCATTTGTGGGTTGTGTATAGTTGCTAAATTCTATTATTCAAGCACTCCCGATCTATCAGAGTATGCTTCAGGTGGCCCCGATGGGCTTTGTTAGAGAAATGGATGCCTTAGCTAGATAATTCTTATGGGTTGGCAATTTGATGTCTTCCAAATGGAGTCTGGTTAAATGGGCCATTGTTTGTTGTCCTAAGTAGTATGGTGGGCTAGGGCTGAGGCAGTCCTGCTGGTTGGTGAGGCTCTAGCAACTAAACTTTATTGGCGTTGGTGCAATGAGAAGGACTGGATATGGGCCAAGATCCTCTCCCATAAGTATCTTTTGGACATTCCTTGGGAGGATATCCCTCGTTATCCCTTGGAAGGAAAGGGGTCAGTTATTTGGGCTACTCTCAAGAAAGGTGTTGCGCTTGTCAAAGATGGGTTATTTTGGATCTGTAAGCGTGGAATAGTGGTTCAATTTTGGTTTGACTCTTGGGATGGTCACCCACCCATTATATCCTAATTTCCTAACCTAGAGACCCTAAGCCGAAGATTCTATGATGTTGGTTGGTTGAGGGTGAGTGACTTTAAGATGATTTCCTTCCAGGGGCAGCGTGTGTGTGTCAGGTGGCAGAATCCTGATGAGTGGCCAGTGGAAGGTATGGAAGAAGAGTGTGTGGTGCTTTATAATATTCTTGCAGATAGGAAATGTAGTTCCCTCTTGGATAAGGATGTTCTAGCATGGTCCCCCAACCAGAAAGGTCATTATACGGTTGCATCGGGATATCAAAGGTTGCTCTCCCAAAAACCTGGATGGAGAGAGGTTTCTTGGTGGAAGAGGGTGTGGATTAAGTTTTCTTGGCTAAAGTGCAACTACTTTGTGTGGACCTTGGCTTGGAACAGGTGTTTGACTTGGGACAATATTCAGAAATGGGGTTTTCAAGGCCCCTCCAGATGTGCTCTCTATGGGAAGGATGAGGAGGTTGCTTTTCATCTTTTTTTAGGTGTTCTTTCACTTTACATCTTTGGCACTATTGGTGGGGAGTGTGGAACAATACTTGTGTTCATCCCTCCTCTTTGGTGGAATTCTGGACCAACTTGGGGAGACCTCCCTCAATGGCACCTTTTTTGCAAGATGTGTGGAATGTCAGGCCTATCTTCATACTCTGGCAGGTTTGGCTAGAAAGAAATATGAGGATTTTTAGAGGGGAGAGTTTGAGGTTGCAGCAGGTGTGGTTTAGAATCCTTGGGATGATTCAGGAGATGATTGAAGCTAAGGGGGATGTGGTGTTTCCGATGGAGAAAAGGGATGCAAAGGTGGTGGCTAGGCTGGGCATTCCCG
Organism: Sequoia sempervirens; assembly: GCA_007258455.2. Taxonomy (NCBI): domain Eukaryota; kingdom Viridiplantae; phylum Streptophyta; class Pinopsida; order Cupressales; family Cupressaceae; genus Sequoia; species Sequoia sempervirens. The sequence continues at coordinate 643,093,724 of VDFB02281492.1, forward strand.
GGTTTTCCTTGACCTTGGCCTGTTGTAAAAGGGGCAGGCAAGGGAGTCAGTGTGTTCATAGAGTGGGACATTGGCAACTCCCTCCAAATGGCACTTTGAAGGTTAATATAGATGGTTCCTCCAAAGGAAATATGGGACTAGTTGGAGTTGGTGGGGTTGGCAGGGACTCATTTGGATCGATGGTTTTTCTCTTTTCTATCCATAAAGGAGTGCAAACCATTAACCTTATGGAAGGTTTGGCAATCCTTTATGCTTTGGAACAGGCCTATGAGTTGGGATGGTGTAGGGTGATTTGTGAATTTGATTCTCAAGTGTTGGTTAATTTGATTAATGCACAAAAGGTGGTCGATATTAGCTGGCAGTTGGCAGTGACGATGTAGCAGATCTTATAGATTAGATCTTTGATGGAGATGGTGGCGTTTGTTCATATTCCAAGGGAAAGGAATAAGATAGGGGATTGTCTGGAAAAATGGGCTTCAGAGCATGGGGATGGCTGGAAGATTGAAGATAGGGGTCAGATTCCCCTGGAACTCTGCTTGGAATTGGATAAGGTGATTGTTGAGGATAGTACGAAAGCTGGTTGATTGTTTGGTTTCTTTGGGCTCTTGCCCTTGAATTTGTTGTAATGCTTGTTTCTTCTATTCAATAAAGTTTTTATCCCTTTTTTAAAATAAAAAATTCTTAGCTCCCTCTCACCTTTCATCCTCCTCTCCTCCTATCCCCCATACCACATTGGATAGGGAGGAATTGAGAGGAAGGTGTAGCAACAAAGAACAAAAGACTGACAAAGATCTCAGGTCAAGAAGGTTTTTATCTGAAGAAGGGTAAATGAGTGACCTGTGGTGTGGACTTTTGAGAGATGGCCTTGTAGTATAACCTTCGACCTTAAAGCTACTTGAGGAAAAGCAATATATTTAGTTGGGAGGATGATGGGCTCTATAATTGGCTAGTTTCCCTTTACTGTTTAATACTTTTATCATTTCTTTCTTCTAAGTTTCAGGATAAATTACCAAGACATTATATGCCTTTTATATACTTTTAAGCAGCTTTAAGCACGTGGAAATAAAAACATTTTATGTTGATATATGTATGTATGAATTCATGAATGTCTATGAAATTTAGTAGGATTTTATGTTTAATGTATTACATGATTGTTAATAATGAGGATTCCTTAGGAATAATAATAACATTTGTAGCAAGAATAATTGTCAACCCACAACATAAGGACTACAAATTGTTGTAGAGAAGAATTCAACTGATTGGGGCATGACACTTTTAGAAGAAAATGGAGGTGATCATTTACTGATTAGTCTATGAGTCACCTAATATCACTCTTACTTGAAGATGAGACAACAAGGAGAATTGCAACAAGACTAAATTATGACAGATCTTTTCTTTGAACATGTTTTTGTTATGAGTGGTTAAGTTGTTGGACATAAAGTCCATTTTTTTTTTGATGAATAGGTAGTTATCTATATTAAATTAAGATAAAGATACATATTCACAAAAAAATGGGTGGTAAAAAGGCACACCCTGAGAGTCATATGGGCAGCACCTAGAAAAACCAAAAGATCACATGGTCCAAGCCTTGAAGTCCAGGATTACAAAATAAATAAAAAGGGCCATTAAATGGCCAAAGCAGTGCTAGCTGAGCTAGGAGGGTCTCTGTCATCCATATTTTTCCCCCATACATCAATAGGGTCTGGAGTGACATCAGGAGGAGGACCCCAACCATCATCAACATCTTTTTCCTTCTCTTTATCTTTATCCTCATGCTGGGGTGAGATTGCAAGCGGTAGATGCAGAAAGCTTTTACCAGTTTCTAGCCAACCAGAGCCAGAAGCAGGAGGATCATTAGAGGGCCACCTAGAACCACCATCGCCACTCCTTGAAGCACTACCATAAGGCCACCCTTGGCTAGCTCGTGACGGAGAAGAATGGATTTTTTGAGGAGTGTGAGAATCTTGCCGAAGCGGAGGCTGAGAGCGGGGACGCACAAAACCACTCTGCTGTTGTCCCCTCGAGGATGACCGAGCATGGGAAGGGTGGGTGAAGCAGGGACCCAAGCAATAGTACAAGGGGCATTATCCCAGTGATCCAACATAACTTGAAGGTGAGCAACTTCAAGTGTAACTTTGTTAGCTTGCACTTGAACCTGTAGAAGCACATTAGAACAAATAATAGCTTTAACATACAAAGATACATGAACATTCATTTGAGTATGTGAAAATATGCAAGCATTTATGTCTTTCCAGATATTGAAGAGAATTTCCACCCTAAAAGTGTGCCAAAGCTGGGTGAATTTTGTAGGAAATATGGGAGAATCTCGCAACAGAACCATATGCTAGAAGAAAGGTTGCCAAAAAAAGTCATGAATCCAAGTCCAAAATTGCTGAGCTTTAGGACAAAACTAGAAAAAGATGCTTAAAATTCTTAGCTTGGCCACAAAAAGGGCAACAAGGGTCTTGGACCCCCAGGTGAACAAGTCAAGAACCCACAGGCAAGCCTTGGAAAAGAATACACCAAAGAAAGTGGGAAAGTTTCGGCTCAACACTTGCAAACCAAGTGGCAACAAATATTTTACGCCAGACATGAGCGGGAGATTGGAGAAGCCACCTCTGGTTCAAACTCTGAATCATAGGAAAGTGTGGTGAAAGCCACCTGTAACCAAGCTGAGACTTGTAATTCCTGAAAGGGGTGTCTGGATACCACTTCCAGTCTTTCCACCAAGGTTTGGTCCCACAAATTCCAACCTTATGAAGCATTTATGTAGGAATAGCATTCACTAGACCATCATAAGTAGCATAGTCCTGGTTATGAAGCCTGTTCTGGGTGCAAAAATCTTCCCACAATAGGATATGCATGGTGGGTCTATGAAATAACTATTGCAGGGTCTGGATACCCTTCTTGTGGAATCTGAGCACCTTAAGCCAAGGCAACTTAGCCAACGGTTGACCATTACAAGCAAAAAGAGGTGACCACCGAATATTCTACTGGTTAAGAGAGAGCCCATCTTGAAAACCAGAGCCAGCCCAATGGAGCCAAGGTTTGACAACCTCCCAGGCTCGCCATATACTTTTGGCCACAAAAGTCCCAACAATTTGAACTGGTTCCTCCATGACCAGAAGGGTTTGAAAGCTAATCCCCTTCCAGGAAAGTCTATGGATAGGGAAGCCTGATTGAATAGCATGCTTAAGAAGAATTTTTTAGGCCTCGTCCCTAGTAAGGGCACATATAATCCATTTAACACATAAAGAAGTCCCTTTCCGTTGAGTGGAAAGCAACCCAAGTCCTCCAGAATCACTGAGAAGGTAGCTGAATTCCCAAGCCACATGATGAAACGCTCTGTGGGACTCAGAGGAGGCCCAAAGAAAGTCTCGAAGCAAATTTTAAAGCTTGTCGTAGGCAGCTTTGGAAGGGGCCCAACAGGAAGAATAATAGACGTGGGTGGCCGCCAGAACTTTGGAGCACACTTGAAATTTCCCCGCTAGGGAGAGGGGTTTGGTAATCCAATAAGCAAGCTTCTGCTCGACTCTGAAGAGCATAGCTTGCCAATGTTCAGTCGGGGATGCCTATAAAGCAAAGGGAATGCCCTGAAACTAAAAAATCTCTCTTGGCTCAATCCACTTCCAACCATATTGCTACAACCAAGGAGGAGAAGGCAAGATAGACTGTCTATAACACAAAGTTTTGTGCTACTGAATGGTAGAACTAGAAGCAAGACAAAAGGTGTTAAGGCACTCTAGGGCCACAATAATAGTATCTTCTTCCTCCAGAAAAGTGAGGAAAGAGTCATCTGCAAAATGGCCATTAACCACCTGAGCCTGAGATTTTCTTAGAGAGATGCCTTTGACACACTGTTGGGAAACCACGTTGGCCAGGAGGTATCCAAATCCTTCAGCAACAAGCACATACAAAGAGGGGGCAAGCGGGCACCCTTTCCGAATGGAACAAAAGAGACCAAAGGCAGAGGATTGACGACCATTAATGGTGATGCATGCAAAGGCATATGTAAAGAGAATTCAAACAAACTAAATGAAGTTGGGCCCAAAACCCAAAGCTCGTAGCATAGCAAGAATAAAAGGCCACTCAATACGTTCATAGGCATTGGCAAAGTCAATTTTGATAAACATGGCTTTTTGGTTTGAATGCCTGGCCCATTCCATGCCTTCCCAAACAACAATAATACTATCCAAAATAAACTTGGATTTGATAAATGCAATTTGCTCTGGGCACACAATCTGAGGTAAAAGATGGCAGACCATCAGAGCCAAAGCCTTGGTGATGATCTTGTAGGAGAAATTGAGAATCGTGATAGGTCTCCAATTGCAAATGTCTTACAAGTCACCAGACTTAGGTATGAATTTTATATTACCTTTGTTTATTAGGTTACCTAGACTATTAGCATGAAAATCCTCTAAGTAAACATGATGCAAATCTTGCCCAATACAGTCCCATAAGGCCTTGTAGAATTCGCAAGGGAACCCATTAGCCCCTGGGGCATTTTCATCAACCATGGAATGGACAACCTCTTTGAGATCATCAATTGTTAACAATTGATCACAAAAAAATTTATGGATTGAAGAAAGCCTATTTGGCACCATAGCAAGGCAATCTTGAAGGGCTTGTTGTCGCACAGGCGTGGGTTCTTGCGTAGTGGAAACCTACTCATAATGACGCACAAAGGCCTGGAGAATGTCAGGAAGCTTAGAAAGCACTTGAATGCCATATTTAATTTTTTTTAATGCTCGGGGATGAGTTCCTGGCACGTAAAGCCAAAAAACTCTTTGGAGGCACGATCACCAACTTTTAACCAATGTAACTAGGCTTTGATCTGCGCACCTTTGGCATCATAATTGTCCGCAACTTGTTTTTTGTGCCTTAATTTTGCCACTCTAACTTGCAATGATGGAGAAAAAGGGTTGGCCGCCAAAGCCTTAGTAGTTGAGTGGAGGTCAATGGTGGTAGCCTCATAAGACCGCCAGCGAAAGATAGCCAGTTGATGCTCATAAATGCACAAAAATCTAGCCGTGTGAGTGATAGCATCATTCCACCAAGTAATCCAGCCTGTATGATGAGTTGGCCTGCACTCTAGATTCCAGACTCTGTGAATGTGGGCCAAGGTAGGCTTGTGGTAGAGTAAAGACGTGTTTAGAAAAAAAATGAGTTTTACACATGCGAGGCTATCGAGTCTCTCATTCAATGCGAAAAGAAATGGGGAAGTGGTATGACAAAGTCACATCCACTAATAGCTTAACCAAAGAGAGAAGAGCTGTCAAAAGAGAAAAAAGATTGAGTCGAGATCATGGCACGATCAAGGCACTTAAATTTTCTGTCAGACCCAGCTTTGTAATTACACCAAATGTGTTAGAGAGAATGAGAATGGCAGCAACCAATATTGGGATCAAAGAGTCCCAATTTATTGCACATGTAAAACCACGCATCCCTTTCGCCAACTGTCCATTTGAATGGAAAGGTGCCATCTTTGTCATACGCCATCTCAACCATATTGAAATCCCCACACAGTAACTAGGTAGCAACTGGTAATGAATCAACAATCCAGTGCCAAAGCAAAAAATGTTCTACAACATCATTACAAGCATAAACATTAATAATCCCAAAGGAATGATTAGCAACATTGAGAAGGATCCAAACAAGCTAATGAGTGGGATCAGACCCATGGTCGACCACACAAGAGTGCTACTGTGGGGAAAAAAGGGTGGCAACTCCACCACACCTAGCATCATGAGCAGTACAAAACATTTTACTGGCTGGCCAAATAAGGCGACAAGCTGTACCAAGCAAAAAACTAGAAATTTTAACTTCTTGGAGACAAAGCATTTCAATACCAGAATACTTACACAAGGTATCCCTGACATAATACTTTCTAGAGAGGTTTTTCAGACCTCAAACATTCCATGAGAGGAAATTCATGAATGAAACTCCTCCATATTTTCGAAGCCTAGTTCCTCTTCATTCAAAGAAGAGAAACAATTCTGCAAAAATTTTGGCGGAGCTGACCCAATCTGGATGGAAGGAGAGGAAAACCTCCACTTTTCTTGAACATATTCCCCTTCTTCCCTAGAGGAGAAGGGCTGCGAGACCACCTTTGAGCTCTCATCATGGGAGAGGAAACATTCAACTTCATTAGCATGACAACAACAGGCTGAGGCATTGCTTGTGGCCTAGGTTGCGATGGAACATAATCAGCTCCAACATGAGCTTCCTTCCCCTTCATTGAAGGGTTTGAAACAAATTTCGTTGGTTTAGAGGCCTTGGGGGCTGACCCAAAACTAGTGGACTTATTCTTGCGGTTTGTAAGCGTAGTCCATTTCGCATCAAGTTTGGCAGTAGAGGCATCCGCCAAATGAGGCTTTTCAACATCTCATGGCAGAGAAGGTGTACAAGGCACTGCCAAAGGGTAGCCCTTGATCTTGTGGTCTACGAATTGACACCTATAACACGTGTTGGGAAGATTAAAATATGTGACCTTCTGGGTATGCTAGAGAGCTCCAATTTGGATATCAATGGAGTCTCTCAAATCTTTGGAAAGGTCCACTTCCACACAAACTATTTTTTGGGGTCGGGCCTGAAAGAACCTATCTAGCTCAATGCAAATAACCCTCCCTAATGAGGAAGCTATATGATTCAAAAAAGACACACAAGGAAAGGGTAAACCAGGAAATTCAATCTAGACTGAAACCCGCAACTTGGTGTCATCTGAGACAATGGGTCCATGCTTGGAAAACTAACAAAGAAGACCGGACATACCAGGGACCATGGGCTAAGATAGCCTGGACATGATTGACTTCTGCAAAGTGAAACAAAAGAAACTGTTAGTTAAATTTTGGACCATGTCAAGGCGGACCCCATGAGGGACCCAAGCCTTGCTGACCCATTCTTTAAGCACACTTTCAGGGGGAGTTCTCCCAACAAAACACCCTACAAGGGTGTGTTGCTTAAGCCATTGATTAGCAGTATCAAAATTTGGTAAAGGAAAAACCACATCAGTTGGTGAATCAGAGCACTTACCTCGTGAAAGACTTTTAGAACAAACTTTCAGGGACGTTTGTTCAGAGGAGGAGCCATTGAGCAAAGCCGACAAACTGCTAACACCACCATGAACTGTCGGGTTAGAGTCGGTTGAAGGCATATTAAAACACAAAAACCACACTAAATGTGGTCGTACACACAGGAAAAGAGGAGTTTCTTGGGCTAACAACGGAATATTATGCAAGAGGGGCCAAGAATGATCACAGACAACACAAAACCCTAGCAGAGCTCATACACCAAACCTCCATAGAGTCCATATTTGGTTTTTCTACCTTTATTTTAAATAGTTATTGTTTTTTGTTTCAAAACTTAGTCCTCTTCATATCCTTGAGATAGAGTTGACATTTGTTTTATAACTTTGTTTTTAGTCCATGAATAATGAAACTCCTCGTAGAACCTATATAGTAGGTTCTTCTATCAAGGAGGAGATCTAGTTATCTAGTTAATAGTTTCACTAAGTAGTTGTAATAGTATTATGAATAGAATGTGTGTTATTTGAACAAAGATCTTCAACAAATTCCTATTAAATCTTTTGTAATAGTTCAGTGTTAGAATGCAATAAAGAAAATTGATTGATATCATGATTTCCTGAGTCAATGAGTTTTTGAAAAATCTTGTGGAAGCAGAAACTCAGGAAAGGGCCACTTGAGGTATTTTGAACCACTTCATTTTCAGTTGTTAAAGTAGATAATGCATTGTGAATTCAATTGGTAGTTTTCAATTATATGACTCTAAGTGAATGTGTTATAGTTTATGAATTGGATTTTGTAGCTTAAGGTCTTATTTCATACTTTGGAAAAATTAGCTAGATTAGGACACTATAGTTTAATATTTAATAGTTAGTCTTAAGCATTAGGTACCTACAACAAAAGGTAGTTGTTTACATTTTCCTCTATTATGTGAATTAGTAGTTTATTCCGATTTCCAGCTTTTACTGTATTTTCACATGTTATCCGCCTATACTAAATTGATGTAGGATGTCTAAAATCTATGAATGCATATATTTTTCCAACACTATCTAAATTTTTACAGCTCCTTGGTTGATGATTTAATGCAACCCTCTTGTGGATGATGAACTACTTAGTTAGGGATCCTTAGGTTCTCTGAGTCATGTGTTTACCTAGTATCACTCGTTTAATTAGACATTAGAGTGTCCCCACGAGGATCATGATATGGAGATGAATGAATACTTTGATCTTGACTCGGGGAGGGATCATGTGATGGAGTGGATGGTACAATTTTCTCTTGATTTTGAGATAGAAGGGGATCATGAAATGGAGTGGAATGGGTTTCTTGATCATTAGATGGGATAAAAGGTGTGCTTTGATCTTAATTTGGAGATGGATCATGAGATAGTATAGGAGGGATACTTTGGTCTTGAGATGGAGGGGTATTATTGGAAGGGATGGAAGGGTGGTTTGATCTTGAAATGGAGAGGAATCCATACTAGAATTCTTTAGACTTAGGGATTTCCATATTTTCATTTGATGTGGATGGTTGGGTCGGGAGAAGTGGTGGATAAACTCTTCTAATTGAGTGAATGGAGGGATAGGAGATTCATGGGGTGTAGGGGATGGGGGTTGAATAGTTCTGATGGGTTGGATGGTGTTAGGATTTTGAAAGAGAATGATGGGTGTGGGATGACATGGCTCCACAAATTTAGGATGTGGACTTTGAAATTATTTATTTGCTTGTATTCCTTTGAGGGATTTAGGAGTGAGATGTGTAGATGTTTTAGGCTTAGATGGATGATTATGATTAGATGGGGGATTAGGATTATGACTTGGAGGATTTGGATTAGATAAATGATTAAAAATAAAAGGAGGATTAGGATGATGAATTGTAATATTATTATCATGGCTTAGGGAATCAAGACTAAATGAAGGATTTGGATTATTCCTTAGGGAATTAGGATTAAATGAAGGGATAAGATTATGGTTTGTATGAGTATAAGATAAGGAATTTAGGTCGTGGGTGGAGGTAATGGGGGTGTTGTACTAGGTTGGAGATGGAGATGTGGATGTTGAATGGGGGTGTATGTAGGTGAGGGATAAGAGGAAGATATGGATGGGAGATAGGATAGGTTTCCCTTGTAAAAGGTAGAGGAAGGATAAACAATATGACATGGATCGGGATTGGATGGGGATGGGGAGGATAGAAGTTTGACACCAATACTAAGGAGGTATATAACAATGGACTCTTTGTCATTATTGAGTGGTAGGTGATAATGAAAGCAATAGTGGTGGATGGGGAGAGCTCATCTTGGTCCAAAAGACTCTCATTATCATCATAGGGATCATATTAAGGTTTTTCAACAAGGCTATCCTCATCATCATCCTTAACATAATTAGGGTTAACCTTGAGTGTGATTTTCGGCCTTGTTGGGGTAGGATATGGGCTCATGATGTTGGATTGGGTTGGAATGGATGAAGGTAGATTATAATATATTATATTGGATAGAGGATAGATTAGATGGTTGTACATGGTAAATAATTAATTGGAAGAGGAAATTTTGGGATTGATTTAGGATGACGATGAAATTAGGATGATGAATTATAAATGGATTGAGGATTAGTTCAAAATATTACCTAAGGATGAATATGGAGGATGAGATTAGATCTTGGGATCAAATTTCAAGACCTTAAAATGTTTTAACTTGATGGAGGATGATTCTCTATACCTAAGATAGACTAACTTTCTTAAGTAAGAGTTGAGTGAATTTTATTTCTACTTAAGGTAGACAAAGTTCTTAAGTAGGAATTGATGGGATTCAATAACTATGCTTAAGATAGACTACTATCCTTAAGAAAGTTTGGATTAATGATGTGATCAACTTAAGGTCTTGATTTTTTATTAGGATATTGGATTTGAAATGTATGATAATGGGTTAGGTTTAGGAATCTTGGGTGAAGGATTTTGATGATGATGAAAGGATATGGGGTATAAAGGAGATTAAGTCCTTAACCAAAATTTGATGTTCGAAAGATGATTTTTGATTAAGGATTGTGGATTGGATGCTTGATTGAGATAGAGGGATGGATAATGGATGCAATTGAATTTGGATAAGGGGTAGATGGATTAGATTAGGATTTGGTTGGAATGAGATTAAGATGATAAAGGGATTGGATTAAGATGATGATGAATGGTGGAGATTAAGGATGATAATGGATAGAAGATAATGAGGACAAAGATGAATGATGAAATTGGATTAAGGGTAGTGGATTTTTATGTGGATTATGGGAGATAAATGAATGGAGGATGATTAGGACAAGGATTAGGAAAAATAATTAGAAATAGAGTCCTAAAAGATGGATTTAGAGATGGACTAGAGATGGATTAGGATAACTAGGATAGTTGAGATGAGGTGGATTAGATGATTGGGGATGATTAGGATGATTGTGGGGATAATTATAATGATTATAGATGATTGTGATGATTGGAGGGATAATTAGAATATTTGATTATATATGATTATGATGAGATGGTTAGGATGAATAGGAATGATTAGGATGATTAGGGATGACTAGGATGATTAGGGATGATTAGGGATGAAATGAGTAGGATGAAAAGGAATGATCAAGATGAGATGAGGAACTGAATAAATGGATTTAGATAAAAATATTGGGAGATTGGTTGGATTTGGATGAAGGTTTTGCTTGCTTGACTAGGAGGTAGATTTAAAAACACACAAACAAAATGTCTTGAGGAATTGGGAAGATAGGTTTGCATTGGTTTAATATAAGAAGACACACCAATCATTTACACAAGCCTAAATTATTCAAGTGGGAGTGTTAACTTAGTGTGGGCCCAGCAGCCAAAGGCTAATACCTCAATATTAGTGAAAGACACTTATATTTCAAGAGTAAATAGATAGAGATCCAGTGGCACAAGGGCTTACATTTTATATTTTTTTGGAGGTCTTAAGACCTTTCCCAAATAGATTCTATCTCTACTTAGGGAGATACATGGTGAGTAACTTTAGGCATGATATTGTACCTTGCACCATACTAAGCAATGATTGAAAGGTCTTAAACTAGGATGAACAAGGTTGCTAGGGAGTCCTCTAAATACCTCAAAGGTATGTGAGGACCAATTTTTATATGAAATAGAATAATGCCAAATATCTTGGAGGAGAGGGTAACTCACTCCCCACCTTCAACTATAAAAGGTTTAAAGTTCTTGGAGGCTTAGCCTAGATTGACAAGATTCCACTTCCAAGAGGGGTGTGTTTCAATTCACCCCCACTCTTTATATTTTGTTGAAATATGAGAGGTTTTAGCTCTAAAAAATGCAGGTAATACCTCAAGAGGCTGCCAATCTCTTGGTATGTTAGGGTAACAAAAAAAGCCAAATGGTTTAAGCTTTCTACTCTTTAGGTGTTGCTAGACCTAGGTAGGTGTACCTATATGAATTGGGAAGACTTGACTTATGATCTTCTCTCTTGCAGTGATTTGTCCACGATGGCAGATGAAAATGGACAAATGAAAAAAAATTTGGTATATATTGTATAGCAATATTCAAAGCTAAATCCTAATATGCTCAGTTAACAGATGTAAAAGAAAATGAATGAATCTAAATGGTGAAATGCAGAGACTAGTGCCTTATTGGGTAAGCGGAGTCAAATGAAATAGAAATGGGAAATTTATTTCTAGAAAACACTCAAATTATTTGGCATACATTTTGTTTATAACTTGTATAAACATGCAAGATTGTGACTACTAAGCTCTTCTTAATGATCTAGATGAATTTCCCTGATTACTATGATCAACCAAAAGGATTTAATCTTTTCTTGAAAGAACCAATCAATTAACCACACAGATACAACAAATGTGCACTGATAAACTGAATATAAACTTGTTATATCAATTTAAATAACCAGAAAGCATTATTCTTGGAGACAACTTAGTAATACTTTCAATAAATTCAACAGACAATTGACACCAGAAATAAGCTGCGACATTAACTGATTCTCATTAAAAACTCCATTTTGAAATCATACATCATAGTCCCTGTTCTATGGAAAATTTTATCCAACTCTATATTATCTACCCTATCTACTGTATATCTCCCATCTTATCTGATTGAAAATGAACATTTATATACCAGCATCTGAAAGGACACATCGCTTCGCATTCACATGTTGGCGACCAACCGTATTCAGGCTTCAATTAACAACCACCAAACACTCGCTGAGACATTCTGTAGTCATACCGATCCTCAATGTTACACTGTCAGTCATCTTGCTATTCATCGCTATGATGTCAAGTCGTCTCATCGACACATTGAGTCTCATCGACGAATGTTCATTCATCCCATGTGCTTCAATGTGACATTGCGATGTTGGGGAGATGTCCCACAGATCATATTTTGTCCTACCAAAATGTGTTCCTTAATGTATTTTCCAGTCGCTGTGACACAAGCATTTTCTCACCAAGATGTGTCCTTTTGTCTCATTCTCTTTCGCCATGACCTTGTGATGTCAGGAAGAGGCTTCATAGAACACCTTATGTCTCGCCGATATGTATATCCTTCATTTCACATGTGTCGCTATAACATTCTCTTATCGGGGAGACATCCCACAGATACCTTATGTCTCACTAAGAAATCTCCTTAGTGTATGTTCTGGTCACCAAGACATAACCATTCTCTCATCGATGAAGCAATATGTCGGTGTGACAAAATGGGTCGGCAAGACTGCGAGACCTCACACCGATAGAATCCTTTTATGTTTTGTCGGCGAGACCAGATGCACTTGCCAAGACATCTCTCTGATGTATTTTAGTCTCACCGATATACCCCGTGATGCATTCCTGTCGCTGAGACATATAGGCTTTCTCGCCGATGCAACAATACTTCGGCGTGACATTCAGAATGGTAAGACTGCAAGACCTTACTCCGAAAGCTATTCGATAGAATCCCTTTTGTGTTATGTCAGCAAGACTAGAGCCACTCGCCAAGACTTTACTCCGATGCACTTTAGTCTTACCGAGATGTATATCCTTATTATCAGTCGGCAAGACACCACAGATTCGCTAAGACCTCATCCTGAAGAAAAATCTCTTGCCGATATGTGTATCCTTCTACCGCCGGTCAGTGAGACATAAAGATCTCGCTAAGATCTCACCCTGAAGAAGACTCTCTTGTTGATGGGGAAACTCTTAGTCACCGGAACAATGATTAATGTCTTGCCGATAGGTACCTGCATGTGAATTTCAATTGCTATGACATCCCTGAGGTCTTGGCGATAATCTGCAACAAATGTACATTAGCAAAAAATGTAATATGGATCGGGGAAACCCTGATAATTTCATGCCGATATAGAATATAATGCGAAATACTCAGACCTAGATGGATTTTATGGGATAAAAATGGGCAGAATGTGAGCAAAATATTATGAAGAGAGGCCCTGAGCACATGGTGAGGACTCGATTGGAAACTTAGGGATATGAAAAGCTTGTGAAATTATTCAGAATTTTATAGTTCTAACAGTGGCTCTGTTTGGGGATGAATGATTGTGAGATCATTGTAAGGATCTAGATCTTTGGGTGAGCAAACCAGACACAGGATGATGAATCAATCGAAATGGACATGGAAATGGAAATGGAGATGAACAAAACCCTAAACTACTGTGCATGGAAAATAATTTTAAGAGGATTATCGAGAGTTGTCCATGCACTGGCAACCCTTAATCCTCTGCATTGTTCAAGAGAAAAAATGCTTCAGAAATTGCCCATGTATAGCCAACTCCTGATCTTCACCAGCCATATTTTGTAGATAGTATGAATCTTCACCTTTCTTTCCAACAACCACAAAAGGTCCTAGCCATAAAGCCTCAAATTTCCCATGCTTGCCCTTCTCCTAACATCTGGCGTTCCACATCAGTACCAAGTCACTTTCTTCAAATTTTCTATCTTTTGCCTTTTTATCAAACAGGTATTTCATCTGTGTCTGTAACTTTACATTTTGATTTTGGGCAACTCTCCTTATTTCATCAAGTTTAGCTAGTTGCTCCAGTCTCTCCTCCATAGGCTCTGGAATATCCAAATCTTCCTGAAGGATGAATCTGTAAACTGGTAACAGATTCTATAAGGGCATCCTAGCTTGTGTTCCATACACCAATTCAAATGGAGACTTTCCAATTGCCTTTTTAACAGTGATTCTGTTAACCCAAACAACCAATTTTAGTTTTGAATCCCAAGCTTTCTTGTTTTGACCTAGCATCCTTCTTATAATCTTCAGAAGACTCTTATTAATAGATTTTGCTTGACCATTAGCTTGTGGATGATAAGGAGCTGCATAAGAAATGGTAATACCATATGTGCTACAAAATTTTATGAATTCATCTAATTTGAAACACATCCCATTGTCAATGATCAATCTTGTTGGTGTACCAAATTTGGTAATGATGTCCATTAGAAAATTTGTCACAACTCTACTTGTAGCCTATTTAGTTGGGATTGCTTCTACCCATTTGGTAAAATAATCAGTGGCCATCAGTATCCACCTATGTCCACCACTTGATTTTTCTTGTATCTCTCCAATGAAATCAATTCCTCATTGATGAAAAGGGGCATCAACCTGCAAAGGTCGAAGTGGAAAAGCTCCTTGATACTTCAATTTTCCAGAGAACTTCTGGCAGGCTTCACATTTTCTTACATAAGTAAAAGAGTCATTAAAAACATTGGGCCAGTAATATCCTTCCCTGAGAATTTTATGCACAGTTGTCTTTGTTGAGTAATGTCCTCCACAAACTCCTTCATGCATTTCACTTAAGACATGCCTAGCTTGAAATTCATCCAAACATAACAATAGTATACCATCCTTATTCTTCCAAAATAGATCTCCATCCATGAAAACATACTTAGATGCCTGCAACTTCAGGGTTCTTTTCTGGCTATCACTCAATCCCTCTGGACACTTCAGGTACTTAAGGTAATACATGATATCTGCATACCAAGAAGTATGCTCAATGCTTGCAATTGTAGTCCCTTCTTCAACATTGTAGATTTGATTTGCTTCAATATTCGCCTCTACCATTAACTTAGCTAAGCCTTGACCTCTTACTAGTTTAGTAATTTCTATCTCCATGTCAAAATCTTGGATTTTGTTAATCCATCTGCATCTTTTTCCTGTCACTTCAGACTGTGTCAGAATATCCTTGACAACTACATGAGGTACATAGGCAATCACCTTTGCTCCAACAAGATATGGCTTGAAAGCTTTTGTAGCTTTCACTAATGCAAATGATTGTTTCTCCATTATATCGTACTTTAGTTCTGACCCTTGTAATGACTTACTAAAGAAAGACACAGTCTGTTCATGACCTTCCTCATTCTTTTGTAACATAACAACAACAATAGTGTGCATTGAAGCAAATGAAAATATCTGAAAAGGTTTTGAAAAATTCTAGAGATTTAAGGACAAGAGTCTCCTTGATGGCCCTTTTGATGGATATAAAAGCTTCCAAGGCCTTTGCAGTCCATTCTACCTTTTGTCCTTTCCTCAACATCTTTGATATGGGTTTAATGATCTCAACAAAGTTAGATACAAATCTCCTTACAAAGTTAATCTGTCCAAAGAATGATTGTATAGCCTTAACAGTTTTAGGGACATGAATTTTATCAATGGCCTCAACCCTTTTAGGATCTATCCTAATCCCTTCTTTTGAAACAATATGTCCCAAGAGCTTACCCTCTGTGACTGCAAAATGACATTTCTTAGGGTTGAAGCTAATGCCATATCCTAGGGCTTTAATAAATACCTTCTCCAGATGTTGTACATGATCTTCAACCTTCTTTGAGTAAGCAGTGAGGTCATCCTGATACACCACCATGGTAGCATTGATCAAGTCTGCAAATGCTACATCCATAGCTCTTTGGAAGGTTGCTCTTGCATTAATGAGACCAAATGACATCCTTAGATAAACATATGCCCCCCAAGGAGTTGTAAATTTTGTCTTATATTACTTAGATTCTTTGACCTTAACCTGGTTGTACCCTGAAAACCCATCCATCATAGACAACAGTTCACACCTTGTTACCTTATGCAATATAGCCTCCATATTGGGTAGAGGATAATTATCTTTGAGGGATGCAATGTTTAGATTTCTGAAATCTACACATAGCCTAATATCTCCATTCTTCTTTCTCATAGGGACCAAGTTTGAGACCCACGTTGAATGCCTGATTGGTTTAATGATTCCCCCATCTCTGAGCTTCTCCAATTCTTCTTGCATTTTAGGCTCCAATGTTGGATTTATGGGTCTTTGCTTTTTTCTGAATGGCTTGGCATTTGGCTTCAATGGTATTTCATGCTGAAACAAATCTTCCCTGTATGCTTTTAGATCTTCATAAGACCAAGCAAACACATGTTTATACTTTCTTAGCAATTCTATTAGCATTTTTCTAATTGTAGGGCTTATCTTCTTCCCTATGTACACCTTTCTTAGTGCCATCTCAGTTCCCAATTTAATCTCCTCAATATCCTCCCTCCTGACTAGTGGTTGCTTCATGAGGGACCAATCATTTCCATCATAAACCCTCTCTAGTGCCACTAACCCTTTAGGAAGCTTATTGTTTTAAGCTGTAAGTTCTCTTTCCCAAATATTGTTTGCTTCCCATCCACCTCTTCAAAAAAGGCATTGGAGTTAATCTCCTAGGCTTCATATTGATCTATATAATGGAAGAATTTCAAAAGGTCAGTATCATCATTAAAGACCTACCAACTATATATATTATCAGGCAAAACAGGCCTTGTCTTGAACTCAATTTGTGATACCCCAACCAATGTAATGTCATCTTTTTTCAGCGCCACATTTGCTAGAAAATCTACCATTATGTTCTTTGACCTATCAATCCACTCAATTGAAAAGGCATCAAACAACTCAATTGTGTCCCATACAACATTCCTGTATTGTTTCAGTCTTTTGTGCTTTGCTGCATATTTTGATTTAATTTGTGAAACAACCAACTCAGAATTCCCTGAGACAACCAACAACTTGATTTTGTGTTTCACAACTATATTCAAACCTGTTAACAAAGCTTCATACTCCGCCACATTGTTTGTACATTCAAATGTTAACATGAATGAATACTTAAATGTAATACCTTCAGGTGAAACAAACACAATCCCAAGCCCACTACCTTCTTGGCTGCAGGCTCCATCAAAGTACATCTTCCATACACCATTGCAATTTTGTGCAGCATGTTTCTCAATTGGATCACTATTGGTTAATTCTAGCTGGGTTGGTTCTATATTAAAACTCCCAAGATCAATATCACAAAAACAATTGATTTGATCTTGTGGTACACAGTCAACAAGCTGGTTCATTCTTGGTTCCGTGTATAACTTTACCTCCTGACCATTCACCAGAATTGTTGCATAAGACAAATCAAATTGGACATTTCCACCAACAGCTGCCATCCACTATCTTGATAGAAGCATCCCAATTGAGGAGTGTCTATCACTGTATATCAATATTATAGGTCATTTGAGGATAGGCAGCTAACTTGATTTCAACATCTTTCATTATACCCACCACAGGAATAGGTCAGTTGTCCATTGCATAGCATTTCCCTTCATATGTATCCACCCACATGCCTAGTTGTTTCATCACTCCTACTGGCATAATATTCAGGGCAACACTAGAGTCTATCATGCAATTCCTCAACAATTTGTTATTTATGAGTAATGTAGTGAAAAAAGGATCAACTTGTGGGGGAAATGCATTATTAAGGCACACTTCTGGGATACTCACATTCTCTTGCTTATTAATAGTTTTAGTAGCCATCTTGCTTTCAAAATTTATATGTTTTTCATTTCCATTTGTTATTAATTGAAAAACACTATCTCTATATTCCTTATTTTTCATCATCTCAAGAAGTGGAACATTCATCTTTACCTAAGATAGAGCCTGAGTGAAGTCAAAAGAAGAACCCTCCACTTTAATCATTTTCTTTTGTTCTAACATTTCTCGTTTGTTTTCTTCCTTTTCTCTTTTATTTGGTTGATCAGGCTTTTGCATTTCTTTGTGCAATTCCTTCACTTCTTCCTTCTGGACAGGCTTCTGTTCACTTTTGTCATGTTTATTTTCTATTTTCTTCTAGACTCCTTGTGTCACCTTTTGATCTTTCATAAAAATTCCCCCGGGGATACCTTCCTTCTCATTCACCGTCCTATTTCTCAACCAGTACTTACTCTTTGCTTCTTCAACTGCAGCAACAATTAATCTCTCTATCTCCTCTTCAGTAAGTTTTCTCATACTGCATTGAGTAGGTATTTCAACAGAATGTGGCTCTGTATAATCTTCTTCAAAGTCATAAAGGACTTGCTATTCAGCCATATGGACATTGTATCTCTGATTTGAAACATCATACTCATAACCTTCATCCTTTGAAGATGAGTACCTCTCCTCAACATGGTGAAAAGTACTTGAAGTCAAATACACTGTATGATCTTCTCCACTGTTTCCCATCAACATTGCTTCTTTTTGCATTCTTTGGGCTACAACACAATAGTTTGGGGAGTGTGGCTTATCACAAACTTCACAGAAATAATTGTTATTCACCATATAGGTTCCCTTCTTTCTTAATGGATCAGGAGTTTCTTTGTTTCTAGGCCTATTTGTTATAGGTTTTCCATCCTTTCAATTTGTGTTATAAGGCATGTCATGCAGCCCAGGCCTTTCATTCCTGTATGTGTTTTCCTGCTTATATTGATAATTGTTGGTTTGTTGGGGAGCCCTAGGGTTGTTTCTTTTATCAATTATCCTAGTAGCTCTCCTATTGTTTTCAATTGTTAATGTTGTCTTCTGGGCTTCAGCCAAATCTCTTGGGGACCTATTTCTCAGTTCATACCATGTTTTAGGATCGAACACATTCAAATAAACACTCAATGCCACAGAGTCTGGCAATTTTGATCCAAGAGTAATTTTATTTTGTAGTTTATTGAATCTTCGGTTGAAATCATAAATTGGGTCATTCTGATTTTTCTAAATCCGCATCAATTCATGAAGAGCAACATCAGGTGCACTTTGATTCCCATATTGTTCGAGGAATCGGTCTTGAAATATTTGGAGAGAATCAATAGAGGCTGTTGTTAGGCTGTTGAACCAATCTCTGGCTTCTTCAGTAAGCGACATCATGAACAACCTTATATGTAAATCTTCATAAGGTACATCCAAATCTTGAATGAAGGCATTGAAATTCCTTAAATGATCTTCAACAGAAATTGCATTACTCCCTGTAAACTTAGGCACCAGACCTCTCCAACTGCCATCCATAGGGTAAGGGTATAAATGAAACCCTGCTAAATCAAACTATCTGATCATTGTTGTATACTGGTGAGGGGGAGGGTTATGTGGATACTGATATTGGTACATAGGTTATTGTATTGTGCATTATGCTGTGGGATATAATGCTGACCATGAGGTGGCTGATTGTTTGTACATTGTGAAGGAATATGTGGCGGATGATTTGGTTGTATGTATTGATTCCCTATTTGATTGTGAGGAGATTTTGATGGATTAGAAGATCCTGCACCATTACTATACTGCTTATGAGGTAGTACATACCTTGGGCCACCATTTGTCTAAGAAGTAATTTTCTGCAATTCAGCTTTTAGTTTTTCTATCTCTTTCTCTTGTAACTTAAACCGTGCTATTGCTTCTTCAGGAGTTACAAATTCACCATTATCTTGAGGACTTTCATGATCAAATGGTCCATTCTCATTTCCTTCCATTTTTAGATCATATTCGTGTTGAATTCTGATTCGTTCCGGTTCCATGTGTCATAACAATCATATGTTTCACAATGTGGTATTGATGCTTTACCTTTGTTCGTCATGCACATATCCTCGTTTACCCTCTTACCCTTATCAGTCTTATCATCTTTGTGAGTCCATTTACTACTTCCAGTAGGGGCCCCAGTATGACCTCCCCTATATTGAGATCTTCTTCCATTCATTTTGAAATGTTTTTATCAGAGTCACCACTCACCTTTTTCAAAAGTGAGAAAATGTTTGATATTTCTTATTCCCAGTAGAGTCTGTTCAAGGTTTCTAACCCTATGATTAAGGCCTTGATTTTGAATGTATTCCCCAGCAGAGTCGCCGATTTGTTAGCTCTCAAAAATGTAGGTAATGATACCTCAAGAGGCTACCAATCTCTTGGTACGTTTTAGGGTAACAGACAAAGCCAAATGGTTTAAGCTTTCTACTCTTTAGGTGCTGCTAGACCTAGGAGGGTGTACCTATATGAATTGGGCGGACTTGACTTATGATCTTCTCTCTTGCAGTAATTTTTCCACGATGGCAGATGAAAATGGACAAATGAAATTAAATTTGGTATATATTGTATAGCAATATTCAAAGCTAAATCCTAATATGCTCAGTTAACATATGTAAAAGAAAATGAATGAATCTAAATGGTGAAATGCAGAGACTAGTGCCTTATTAGGTAAGTAGAGTCAAATGAAATAGAAATGGGCAACTTATTTATGGAAAACACTCAAATTTTTTGGCATACATTTTGTTTATAACTTGTATAAACATGCAAGACTGTAACTACTAAGCTCTTCTTAATGATCTAGATGAATTTCCCTTATTACTGTGATCAACCAAAAGGATTTAATCTTTTCTTGAAAGAACCAATCAATTAACCACACAGATACATCAAATGTGCACTGATAAATTGAATATAAACTTTTTGTATCAATTTAAACAACCAGAAAGCATCAATCTTGGAGACAACTTAGTAATACTTTCAATAAATTCAATAGACAATTGACACCAGAAATGAGTAGCGACATCAACGGATTCTCATTAAAATCTCCATTTTGAAATCATACATCATAGTCCTTGTTCTGTGGAAATTTTTATCCAACTATATATTATCTACCCTATCTACTGTATATCTTCCATCTTATCTAATCGGAAATGAACATTTATATACCAGCATCTAAAAGGACACATCACTTCACATTCACATGTCGGTGACCAATTGTATTCGGGCTTCAATTAACAACCGCCAAACACTCACTGAGACATTCTGTAGTCATACCGATCCTCAATGTTACACTGTTAGTCATCCTACTGTTCATCGCTATGATGTCATGTTGTCTCATCGACACATTGAGTCTCATCGACGAATGTTCATTCATCCCATGTGCTTCATTGTGACATTGCAATGTCGAGGAGATGTCCCACAGATCATATTTTGTCCTACCGAAATGTGTTCCTTAATGTATTTTCCAGTCGCTGTGACACAAGCATTTTCTCACCGAGATGTGTCCTTTTGTCTCATTCGCTTTCGTCGTGACCTTGTGATGTCGGGAAGAGGCTTCATAGAACACCTTATGTCTCACCGATATGTATATCCTTTGTTTCACATGTGTCACTGTAACATTCTCTTGTCAGGGAGACGTCCCACAAATACCTTATGTCTCGCCAAGAAATCTCCTTAGTGTATGTTTTGGTTGCCAAGACATAACCATTCTCTCATCGTTGAAGCAATATGTCAGTGTGACAAAACGGGTCAGCAAGACTACAAGACCTCACACCGATAGAATCCTTTTGTGTTTTGTTGGCAAGACCAGATGCACTTGCCAAGACATCTCTCTAATGTATTTTAGTCTCACCGATATACCCCATGATGCATTCCTGTCGCTAAGACATATAGGCTTTCTCGCCGATGCAACAATACTTCGGCGTGACATTCAAATCAGAAAGATTGCAAGACCTTACTCTGAAAGCTATTCGATAGAATCCCTTTTGTGTTATGTCAGCAAGACTGGAGCCACTCGCCAAGACTTTACTCTGATGCACTTTAGTCTTATCGAGATGTATATCCTTATTATCGGTCGACAAGACACCACATATTCGCTAAGACCTCATCCCAAAGAAAAATCTCTTGTCGATATGTGTATCCTTTTGCCGCCAGTCGGTGAGACATAAAGATCTCGCTAAGATCTCACCCTGAAGAAGACTCTCTTGCCAATGGGGAAACTCTTAGTCACCGGAACAATGATTAATGTCTTGCCGATAGGTACCTACATGTGAATTCCAATCATTGTGACATCCTTGAGGTCCTGTCGATAATCTGCAACAAATGTACATCAACAAAAAATGCAATATGGATCGGGGAAACCTTGATAATTTCATGCCGATATAGAATATAATGCGAAATACTCAGACCTAGATGGATTTTATGGGATAAAAATGGGTAGAATATGAGCAAAATATTATGAAGAGAGGCCCTAAGCACATGGTGAGGACTCGATTGGAAACTTAGGGATATGAAAAGCTTGTGAAATTATTCAGAATTTTATAGTTCTAACAAGAGGTTAGGGAATCCCTTAGGGCGATGAAATCCCTAGTTACGCCTCCTAAAAGGAATTGTCCAAGTGTGTTTGGTCACCCAAGATCACACAAAGTGAAAAAGGAGAGCATACACACACTGGGTTCCTTGGGATGACAATGAAAATAAAAGAAAAGAGCAAGTGATGTTTTTCATCCTTAAGATAAAAAAAGAGGCACAAGAGAAGAAAGTACACACCACTCTCCCAAAGATACAACAAAAATGTTCATTAATCTTTAAAAATAAGTGTGCAACTAAAACTAATCAAATAAAAATGCCTTGGACAAACGTAGCCACAACACAAATGTGTTAGTAGTTTCACAAAGAAGGTATTGGGATAATGAATATGGATGCAAGGAAATGGATTACAAATGATAATAAAACCCCTACAAAGATAAAAAAAATGTTATAGTGCAACAAAATAGATGTAAAGAAAAGGTATGCTTATCACGAGATTGTAAATTTATATTTTTTGATTTTTCACCTAGTCAAGTAGATCAGATTGTTTTGTAATACTTTGGACCCCAGAATTAAAAATTTAGAAAAACATTCCTACTAAAATTCTAAGGGTTTTCTAAACATGTAAAAAATTATGAAAATTTCCTTTAATTCTGCCCTTAAGAATAGATTATGAAAAAACCCTAGTCTGCATAGATTTAATCATTTAATCTATTTTTCGACCTCAAAAATAAAAATATAAAGAACAAACCCCTATTTAATTTTTAAGATATTTCTAAAAATAGAAATACTTCCAAAAAAATTACTGATTTGTGACCTGAAAACTAGATTTATGTAAAATCATAAAATGAAAATAACTCACCGACTACTAAAGATATAAACCTATTTTTTTTACTGGAAAAATATGAACAAATGAGAGAGATATGGAACCTCTTGAGATTATCCATATTATTCAATAAAAAATTGTATAAATTTTTTTCATCCATTTGAAAGATATGGAAAAATATTCAAGAAACCCTAGGGTTTTGCCTTCAACCTCCAAAAGTTAGCTCCAATTTTTTTTCTACATAAAGAACTAAAAACCAACAAGATGGGGTTAGAAAAAATTTCAAAAAAAGGAATTAAATAGGGATGGAGTCCTATAATGCCCCAAGTGGACATTCTTAGAAAAAATTTGATGGGACATTTTTTTTTGAAACAATGACAACAACACCAATATGCAACAATAACATGTCACACTTGTACAACAACATTCTCACAAGTGTCACAATGACAACGACAAGATAACTTCACCATTGCATAAACAAGGTAGCAATAATGAAAGACTAAACACTCATGGGATAAATCCACCATGATGAACAAATGAGAGAGACGACAATACCTACATGATGATCATGTTCTATCACAACACTACACCAGAGTAGGATGAGGGAACATCAACTTCCAATCCACATTCAAACACAATTCACAACTCTAAAAATAAAGGAAATCCTCCATAAGAGGTTTCCTAACCAAGAGGCATAAAATCACTACAAACTTGAATGATGATGAGTCACTTCTAGATAACCACATGCTTCCTAAGACATCCCATTGCAATGCAAAAACACACAAGCAGAAGAGAAATACTCCACAAGACCCATGATGTATGGGAAATGTTGAGAACACCAACAAGGCCAACCATGAAGGATTACAACCTTCCCAAGAATTCACAAGACTAGGTTCACAATCTCCCTAACCCTAGGTTAACTAGGAAATTTTAGAAGAAGGCATGCAAAATGAGGAAAGAGAAGGCATGAGTTCTCAAAAAAAAAAAAGAACATGCAAACAACACCAATATACCTTTGGGGCCATTGGGAACAACTTCCATTTACATGGTTTTCTCGTATGAGGCTCTAAAACAAAAAAGAAAGATCAAGTTTTGAAACAAAGATACTTAACTAGGTTTTTAAAGGTTTCAACGACTAAAATGATTGAAGCGGAAAGGATATAAATATTTTTTTTTGTTAATGGAATAAGGCTTAGAAAAAAACTAGATAATTATAGTTAAGAGGGTTTACATCCCATTTTTATTTGGGAATGACATTGCCCAAACAAAGATAAAATTTTAAACTTTTTGAGCTTATAAATCTAGGCTGCCCAAGCATGCAAACAAGCTTCCCAAACATGCAACCAATCCACCCACATTTACTAGGCTTCCCAATTGAACTTATAAACCTTTTTGGTCAATTTGGATCAATTCAGTGCAAGGCAGGATCACCTAGATACAATACCACTTCACCCAACTGTAAAATGTGACCACTAAATTCATTTTAAACCCAAAATAAATGTTTTTAAGCTCACTTCAGATTTCCAAGACATAAATACAACATAATATGAGTATTATTGTGCTTGACACCAACATCGAGACATGTAATTAGGGCTAAACACTAACTTTTATATATCTTACAATCCTTCTCCATAAGAGGTCCATTAATATCAATATTACAATTTGAATGAAAGGAAAGAATATAAATACATGAAATAGACTTGGTGGAATATGATAGCATGATGTTCCTTGATCCATGACCCTCCGATCCCCAATGACGGTTACTGTGTCACTTGAATTTGTAGAGTCAAATGATCCACTCCCACCATGTTAGAAGATAGTCACATGGGCCATAAGCACAACACTCATGCCACACATGAGGAGAGGGATTATAAACATGTCATACATGATGAAAAACTCCACATACACATCATATAAAATACTCATCTAAACACAAGATGGATCAAATACATAGAGGATTAAATACAAGATCATTGGGAAAACTCACCAATGTCACATCATAATCTGCATTGGGCCAACTCACCAATGTGATACAAGAAGTCATCCTTGGGAAAAATCACCAAGGGCATAACATATGAAATCCTCATTGGGAAAAACTCACCAATGAAAAAACAACACAAACACATAGAAGGGAATACATCATCCTTCAGGTACTACTCAACTACACTAGGGTTAGATATTAGATAGTAAGAGAGGGAATGCCATCATGGACACTCATGTGGGGCTCAACGCGGAATCAAGTATCCTCTCATATAGATGAGGGTACTTGATATTGAAATTATTATGCTCCTTGAGTGTCTTGTCTCCCTCCATCACCATTAGCTTGTATGAACACTCAAGGCATGAGAGGGATATCCATTATCTTGGTTAATTAATTACCCATGTTTCATTAGTTTTTACTTGTTAATCCAAACTCCCCATATCATGATTTCCTACACACTACTTTGGGATGGGTTCACATTGAGAGCCATTCCCATAATATCTCTAATACCTACACCCTAAGCTCATCACATCCTCCAACAAATATGGCACAAAATTCAATTTCATCAAAATTTTCTAACAAGTTTCCACAAAAATTATTATAATAAACATGAAGGACACTTTCGTTAAAACATTCAAATTCATCATATTTCCTTTAAAATGTTCAAATTTTCACATTTTTCTAATACATTGAAGTCCATGAAAATTTCCCAAAACCCCATTAAATTTTTCTTCAAAATTTATTTTTCAAATTTCAAAAATCTAAAAATACCCCTTTTCTTTAAATATGCCCAACAACACACTTTTCAATTCAATTTCACATTTCACGCATTTACCAAAATTTTGGGCATTATTTTCCCATATAATTGAAATTTCTCAAAACTTTAACAAAATAATAATTTGAGCATGCAATTTCATGAAACGAATTGCGTTGGGAGGTGTCTATGCTCCCCCAATCCTATTCAATATTCAAATTTGAAATAAATTGGCTAAATTAATTATAACAAACAAAATACCTCAAAAACAATCAAAATTTGGAATGAAGAGCACATCACACATGTCAAACGAGAGCTCACAAGGACCGGAAAGCGTAATCCCTTACCGATTCCTAACCCAATGAATCCAACCTCATCAAATTCTGCCACCGAATGCACTCCCAATCAACAAATCAATTTTTCACCTAAAAGGGTTTTTCTCTCTCAAGATTTCTTCTCAAAATAAAAATTACATCCTGAAATAAAAATTCTTTTTCTATTTATCCAAATCAATTATAAAATTCATTCTCTATTTCCTTAATTCCCCTTTTCCTCAAAACTCAAATAGACACACCAATCATTTTTTTACACAATCTAATATCATTTAAATTAATGGTTTAAATTCATATAAGCATATATTCTTTTCAATTTATGGAATTCATAATTCAAATAGGATATTTAAATCAAACATAACCTGCAATTCCCAACCCATTGATTTTTCATAATATAATTAAATAATAGATTATTTCATTTCCACTCCCATTCTATTCTCTCCTTTTTTCAAAACACAAAAAACATTTTAATAATCAATATAAGAATCATTTTAAATCCTAATATTTCATTTGTAGAAAACATATAATTTAAACCATTAATTAAATCAAACATTCACTGGTTGTTCACAACATAGACAAAATTTGAAACCGCCTTCGATTTGGATCCAAGTTTACATAGGGTCAAATATGACACATATCGTACTCAATTCAAGTACACTTGGGAATGGATAGGGAGGCCTAATGTGACATCTATGAATTAACCACCATTGGGAAATAACTCAAACCTGTGTAGCCAGGTGGAGAAATAACTACTTGTAACCACTCAACAAACGCCAAGGATACCTGCTCAATGTATATATAGCCAAAACACAACATAATCACCCAACATGGTCCAATATCATAAAACATAAAATAACATCTATACATTTGTGATATAAATCATTTCTTTTGAACATCAATAATCAATATTACATTTAATCACAACATATATAATGCACATTAATGAACTGAAGCATAATGATAATCCAAGCATGTAAATATACAAAATTCCAACAACTATCATGTTGAGGAACCTCATCTCGAACATGTGGCAATTCATACACACTGATCAAAGCCATAATACATGAAGAAATAGTGAAGTTGAACTACCGATCCCGCAACTACAAGTTATAAATACGAGGGGCACTACAAGTTCCACTAGACAACCAAAATAAAATAAAAATAAAAATTAAAGGTAAATAAAATAGAAGATAATGCACTACACACATAATACCTTCACCTAAAACCCTTCCTTCTCCTCGTATAGAGTTTGAAGTAGAGTGCACCCTAGCTCCACTTGATGTGTTGATGGAGGATTGTGTTTCCTTATAAAACCAACAACATGATGATAGGTCAAAGGGATATAATGAGGGTAAGATAATGAAAGACTAGCTAGGTTATGGAAGAAATATATAGAAAATTCAACAACATAACAATAGCATGAAATAAGATATTCAAATGGGATGAAATGCCTCTCATTTATAAAATTACCACGAGAGAAATCAAGGGCCAAGATGGATTGGTTAATGGATGACTAGGATTGAGTGAGGATTAGGGCTTGAATCAAAAGTTGTATTCATGTGACAAGTGTCACATGAGGTATAAGACTTAGGTTTAAAATTTGACTAGGAAAAAATTCTTATGTGAATGATTAGGATTTAGAGATGTAGAATGAAATGGATGGATGAGATGAAAAGTTAGTTTGACTTTTGGCAAGTGTCTAGGTTCAATGAATCTAGATAAGGTCTTGGTTAATCATGTAACTCTCAATATTTAATTAAATAATAAAATTATTTAATTAATTATTAAAGAAGGGCGATGTGGAAGGATAAATGAATTAATTAAATAAATAATATTTATTTAATTAAAGTGGGGATAAAGGTGGAGAATAAATTAATTAAATAAATAATAAATATTTATTTAATTAAAGTGGATGATAAAGGTGAAGGATAAATTAATTAAATAAATAATAAATATTTTTTAATTAAAGTGGTGGATAAAAGTGGAGGATCAATTAATTAAATAAATGATGAATATTTATTTAATTAATGGCTAGGATAGGGTAAAGTCAAGTGTGGTTAGGTACATTCAAATTTTAGGTGTCCACAATTTACATGTACTATATCTACTATTTTTTTACTAATTACATATATGTGGACTCGACGTGGTTGCACAATTGGGAGCTAAGGGGTTGCTAGACGTAGGGTAAACACTCTAACTCTAATATCTTATTACAATCAATTTAGATTAATTTTTAATTATCATAGATGAATTTAGTTAATCTTACATTTTAAAAGATAATAATATAAATTGAATTAAACCTTATTTAAATTAACCTATTTGTCAATGCCAAATGTCGTATTTATCAAATCATTTGTGAATGCCATTTCATCCAATATGGATGTGTCCTATTGCTAGAGCCATGCACATCCTAAGCATCCTTGAACCCACAATCACAAATAGATCCATAGTTTAGACAAATATGAGTTGAGCATCAAGACCTATAAGCCTCACCTTTATCACCCCGTGCTAAAGACAATGTGGTGTAACAAGGTTTGTGTGAGGAAGTTTATGGACTCTAGGGTCTCCACCTCAACACTCTCCTTCATAATGGAAGACATTGTGACATGCTCAATGTTTGGTCTAGTAAGGGTTCTCCATGCTTATTCTTGGGCATGATGTGCCCCCTCTCTATCTTGTGTAAACCCCCCACCTCTACCTTGAAACTCATGCATGCCGAAGTAGTTTGAGATCTCACCGAGGACAAACTTGCAATAGAGTTTCCTCAAAAAATACTGTAGGACTTCATTTTTGTTACATGGAGGACGATAAAAAACTGCCCACCACCTCTCCCAAAAAAATTCCCTTTTCCCTTGGTGTTGACACCAATGGGTAGGGAAGCTTTTGCAACTATTGTGTAGGGGTGCATTAGTTTGTAGATCAATGAACAATGCACACAAATCAAATTTCAATATTATTTTTCTTTTACTTGTTGGTAGGATAATTTGGTAGCATAATATTGACTTGTTCCATCCCTCTTGATTGACTACATGTTAATTTGGCCACTCACATAATCTATGTGAGATGATAGATTCCATTGAAGTGGCAAGTGTAGACTGATGGGACCTAGTTCCACTTTTATCAACCTTTCAATAAATGTTTGATGTTATTTTTTATTATTTTTAATTTTCCCTATGATTTTTTTTTGTGTTTCAAGAGGATGCTGAGGGATTGTTGGATAAGTTTATTGAGGTTGTTCTTCATTAGGGTTTTCATGAATTGGTGAGAGATTATCAATTCTTGAAAATTAAACAACATTGAATCAAATCAATTCCTAAATTGCTAATATATTTTTTACACTAAAATATTGATAAAGTCTACCTCCTCAACCTCACATATGTCGTGATGACATTTTGACGGTAGTTTGATCAACTCCACAATGCACGTGTGTTTTTTCTTGTTCATTGTTTACTATTAGAAGGGTCAGATGTCAAGTTTAAATGAGCTTGACCTATTTGTAATTTCCTTT
Organism: Sequoia sempervirens; assembly: GCA_007258455.2. Taxonomy (NCBI): domain Eukaryota; kingdom Viridiplantae; phylum Streptophyta; class Pinopsida; order Cupressales; family Cupressaceae; genus Sequoia; species Sequoia sempervirens. The sequence continues at coordinate 643,123,488 of VDFB02281492.1, forward strand.
TTAACTTTAAAATAATGCAAGAACTCTATAACACGCTTGTTTAGTTCTAGATGGACCAAAAAGTGGTTGTGGCCACTTTTTGGTCCCATAGCTTTCTGCACATGCCTAGATTCATCCTGGATAACATTATTGTTGTCTAGGAAGGGATGGAATGGGATTTCCACTCTCAACAACCTATCCTTTTCATGAAATTTGATTTTTACAAAGCTTACAATCATATTGAATGGCCTTTCATTTTGGCCATGTTGTAGGCTCTTGGGTTTGGCCCACACTTTATTTAAACAGTCGGGATGTTATTTGTTGATGATTTTGGTTATATCACTATTTCTGGCCAACAATCTAGTGCATTTGGGTTCCATAGGTCCATCTATCAAGGATGTCCCTTTTCCCCAACTCTTTATGTTTTGGTTACTAAAGGTTTTGGCTACTTGCTTTCTTAGGCGGTTGCTCAATCCCATGTCAAAGGGATTTCTCTTCCCAATTCTTCCCAACAAGTGGTTAATGGTCACTTTTCCAATGACTCTTTATTCACTCACTTTAAGGAGGATAATAATGTTAATCAAGCCTTGCACTGCTTGGATATATTTCCAAACTTCAGGCTCCAACATTCAATGGAAAATATCCAATGTTATGGCCAACCCTTCCTAGGTCTAGATGGCTTGACCACAAGGACATATTTTGATTCTCGAGGATTCCCTTTGTGTTTCAGGGCTAGCTCGCTAAGCTTTGAAAAGTTGTTATTGCTAGAATTGAGAAAAATCTCCAATATTGGATTACCAAGCCTCTCTTGTTATTCGATAAATTTCAAATTTATACTAAAATTCTTGCAACCACTCATGTCTACTATTCCTCATGCTAGGTTCCTTCTAAGGATTCTTACCTAAAGATTGAGAAGCTCCTTTGCAATTTCCTCTAGGAATCCAATGATGGGAATCAAGGCTTCCATCATGTTGCCTAAAATTTAAATTGTCTTTCCCTTGATACTGAGGGTTTTGGTATATTTTTTATTTATTAGCAAGGCATCACCCTTTGTGTCAAATGGATTTATAGCATTGTAAATTGTCACCCTTGATAATTTCACACTACCTTGACACCCTATTTTTCCTATAGACTTAATTATAATAATATTTATTCGTTTCGAGGTTAAATTATAAAATAATATTAAATCCCCCAATTTCTCAATAAATTTGGAAAAAAAATCACTCGATCAATGGTGCTAGTGCTGTGACATTAAAAAGAGATCCCAAGTTGTCCTATAATCGAAAACATTAATCAAAATACATATATAAACAAGTTTTTCTTCTCATTTGAATATCTAAGCACTATTATGATCTATCATGCAATTATTATGGAGATGTATTGAGTTATCCTGTACATGCTATCTACAACAAGCTATTATGTTTTGTGGACTAACCTCTTACAGGTCTATCAAACTATCAAGACATTCATTAATCAACATTTATGGAAACTTGTGGTGTGGCATCATTTCATCAAGGATTTCATACCAAAAGTAATCTTGTCAATTATCATTTATCATTTCAGTCAATTATTGTTTTGGCCTCTACTCGACCCAGGGTATGCCCTCTTGATCATCATCATTTTCTATACATGGAGGTGGAAATACCAAAACAAGGTTTGACTTAGGAAAGCCCCTATACAACACGACCTTTCCCCCTCTTTTTATGTGTGTAGGTCAAATTCAAAAGTTTCATCAACTGACAGTCACAAGAAACACAGTGCAAATTGTAACAGAGAATCTGAGATTTTCAAATTCAAAAAATAAAACTTCTCTGGTCTAGGGAAATTGCACCCTTGTCCACCCAAATGAGGCTCAAATTTTAATAGTAGGTTCCTCTTTGTATCTCCTTTGTAGATCTTTAATTGTTCTGACAATTTTTCGTTTTTGTTTGTGCAATAAATTACATTTTCAAATCTAGGGCTTATGTCAAACAAGCTCGTTAAAACACACAAAAAATTTATCCTCTACAACACAAAAAGAGACACAAACCCTAGAAGATTGGCCCTCCCTTGTAGTAGGAAGTCAATCATCAATCCTAGTTGGTTTTGTGTCCTAATGTGGAGTCAAGTGAAAAGAGGTTAATCCTAGTGGATCTAGGATCACTTTTCCTACTTCACAAGATTATCACAGTGCTTGATGGTAATGAAACATGGGAAATTCTTGTTCAACATTACATTAGGACTAAAATCTCTTCTTGGCACCTTGCTTGGAAAGAACTGGATCTGGGAACCCTTCTTACTATGTAGGAGCCTATTATTATCTAGGGCACCTTTATTCTCAAAAGTATCTAAAAATCTTGGAAATTTGTCAAACCCTGGCTTAGATGGGTGGGAGATGATCTCTGCCATGGTTTATCCATCAACCAATAGTCCATCTGGTGGCCTCCCATCCTTAGATCTCAAGGTCATCCTTTGACCAAGCTATCTTGGATCCACACTCTTCATTTCTTTAGACACAAAGTGTGAACTCTTCTAGACCTTATTCATAAGCCACCAAGAATTTTCTTACATGGCATAAATTCAAGCTTACCAATCAAGACCATGAGACTTTTCAAGCTATTATTGATTCTATTCCCCTCAAATGCTTCATAAAATTGGGGTTCAATCTTCCAAACCTTGGTAGAAGCATTAGACGTGGTACTTGGATACCCTTTTTAGGAATTATAAGCTTTGTAAAGGCTATTTGGGGATTTTATCACATTTTCCCATGGTTGAACATCTTAACCATCATTGGTAGCTTCAGTCTTCTCCAAGAACTTGACACCATACATTTGGTCTATTGAGTTGGAACCTAAATTGGCTCATTTTGCTAGGTACATTCTCTATCAAGGTCTTCCAATGGGAAATTGACTACTACATATGGGCATCCCTTACCCTCGTTGTCCTTTTATGGACATCTAAAGAACCTCAAGTATCTCTTTTGATTTTTCCCTTGGGCACAATAAGTGTGGAGTTGGATCCATGACCTTTTCAAACCATTTCATCCCTCCTCTTTCTTTAGGCATATGATCTTGCTAGGAGATTGACCTCGTCTCTTGCACAAATACACCTAGCTCTAGCATGCTTTCAAGGTGGAGATTCTCTTTTGTATTTGGAAAGATTAGAATTTTGCTTTGTTTTCTAATTAAAACCTCTTTACACCAAGGCTATGATTTGCTCTAATGTTTTCATGCAGATTCAAGTGCAAGCTAACAAATTTGAATTTGAGGTTGCTCACCTCAAAGAGTTGCTAAACCAATGGGGAAATGGCCCCTATACTGTTGTCAAGGTGCCTTTGGATTTTTCCTCTCCTTCGAGGGGTCGTTGACATGGTTGTAGCTACACTGCTAGGAGAGATCATAGATCTCAATCTTGTGGTTCTCAAGGCTTTGTTGCTCGTGGTTGGTCCCAACCTCCTAGGAAATCATTCAACAACCTTCTTCCTCTTCTTAGAGGCATGTGGAGGTTGGTTGACCTAATTCTGACAAGTGTCCTCATCTGCAACTTGTCATCTCTCTAGTTTGCACATAACTTGTTGAAGCCACTCTTGAGGAGGAAGGTGCACTCACTAGATGGGAGCATGTTGATGATACTACCCCCACTAATGTTTGGGGTTCAAATCCTTATGATAAAGATCCATCTAATGCTGATAATATTATCTGCTTAATTAAGTTGTTTATTTTTGTCTTTACTTTAGACTTTGTTTTGCTAAACTTTATGGATGTGTCTTCTTGCCAGCCTAACTTTTTTTTTTTTGTTGTTGGAAATATTATGCTATTTTTATTTTAATATAAATTAAAGTAGAAATATTCTTAAAAATAGAGAAATTATAAACTTAATACTAAAAGTATAAAAGAGTCAACTGCTTGGCACTTTTGAGGTGTTTGATAATGCTTAACTTATTTTAGATTGAAAAAATATTTATGGGGACTAGTTTTCTGGCTGATGTAGCTCCAAATAAATATTAACACCCATTAACATAAATGGCCGCGTGGGCACCAGTCTCCCCCAAGCCTTCATCCTTTTGTTGTGCTTCAGAGCCGGAATACTTAATATGCTTTTGTCATAGTAAACAAGTAGGATTTCAAATCTTTCACTGTTTCTTACTGTATTTTGAATTCATCGAAGTGAAACCAGTATCTAAGGTATTTAGAAGACTTTGCTATTATTTTTAGCATTTCCATCTAGCTTTAAGAGTTTTTAAGGCCAGCTAATTTGATATTATTCGTAGTTGTTATATATTTTTTTAAACATGTGATTTTATGGGATTTGTGCATTCTATTTTGCATCTTAGTCTGATAAGAATATAGCTTGGATTCTAGATCCTCTACTGCAAATCTAACATGGCAGTGCTAATTCTTGAAGCCATTCTGAAACCGACAGAATTTTTTGAAACACATATTGTTCTATTCAGTGACACCATAATATTTCATTCTACAAAGAATTTAAAGGGATTGAGTTATAATCCTACTCTCCAGTCTCCAGCTCTCCTGTTTGAATGGTCCACTCAGTTGTCAAGAGTGCTTCCTGCTACTGAAATTAAATAGAACTTGAGTAACTCTGATTCTAATTCAGGACACTCTAGACAACTTTAATAAATGAAAATTAGATGCAATTGAAACTTAAGTCCAATATTGGATTCTACATGCTACTTCTAGCTGCTGTCAATTCTGAAAAGGCTTGAAGTCTCAAAAGAATTTCTCTCTTCACTGCATCTCTCTTCACTTTTCCAGTTGTGGTTCTTGGAAATGGCTCTTTCTGTGCGAAGAAAATCCTCGGTGACTTAAACCTGTTAACATAAAGCACAAACCAATTCTTTTATCAACGGTCTCGAGTACATTCTCACAACTATTTGAGGTTTCTAGCATAATCCCACTCCAAACAAAGAGTCAGAAAAGGAAAAAGGAATTTCTAAGTTGTTTCAATTTCTGTTGCAAAATTCATTTACCTTCTATCTCAAGCAAAATTAGATTACGAAAGATTAAATGCTTGCTACGCGAGATGTTATATGTAGTATGTACCCTTAGTATAATGCATTACAATGGTGCCTTCTTAACAGGGGGTAATGATGCAATACATCATACTGAACTGAAGGTACACAGAACATATAACATCCTTTCATAATTGGCATTATTTTTTTTTCTATTCTTTGTAATATTTGAAAGTTTGTTTTTTCAATTGTGTATGTTTGATTCTGATTTTGTATTTTTGATCATTATCCTCTTTCTGATAAAAGATCAATATCCATAATTTCAGAAGCAATCTTTTGACTCAAGTCAGATATTATAAATGTAGAAACCCCATTAAAGGTCTTTGCAACATATAACATGGCGATATGAAGAGTATCGTTACATAATCTATTGAGAGGAGAGGCGTACCCAGAGAGTCCTTGCTGTTTACAAAATAATTTTAGCAGAATTGGGGACAATTTCTTGTGCTCGCTCATAGCTACATTGTTTCGCATTGCGAAATTGTTATGTTCCCAGTGCCAACCATCCCTTAGCCGGATACATGCAGCAACAATTTCAATAAACCTTTTATCTGGGATTCCAACAACCACAGCAGCCAAAATCCCTGGATGCTGTAATAGGATCTTCTCCACCTGCGATAACAGAATATTGTTCATTCGCGCATACGAAATAGATGAGCACCATCTTAACTATCTATGAAAATTATGCTCTAGCAACCTAAGTTCAAGTGCTTATATTTAAAAGAACGCAAGTGTTTGTAGATGGAGGATTAAAAAAAGAACAAAAAAGCCAAAATAAATAGAGCTATAACATAGAGCTGAAGATATGCAAATCAGTAACAGAATAAACTGCCACGATAGAACATGATCTTATGGGTGCATTTTTATAACAAAGGACCGGATTGTAAATTGGCATTGAGGTACAAGCAAGACACTCACCTCGGAAGGATAAACATTTTCTCCACCACTTTTAATCATGTCCTTAGAGCGGCCAAGAAGCCATAATCTGCCCTTTTCATCAATCCATCCTAGATCCCCTGTATTTAGCCATCCATTTTCACTCAATGCTGCTGTGGTGGAATCCTTTTGGCCCCAATACTTTAGCATCACATGTGGGCCTCTTGTCAATATATTGCCCACATTATATAAATTATTAGCATCATGACATTCATTACTCTGTTCTATCTGTATTTCCACATGAGGAGCAGGCTTTCCCACACAAACTCCTATTCGGGGATCTTGAAAATTATTCTGACTGGCTGAATTCATGGAATACTCCTGTATTTTGGTAGAAGTACCTTGTCGAATAATTGGATCATGGACAAGAGTGAAAGTCATTGAGGAGCAAGCCTCTGTCATACCTTTTTTAAATAACAAACAATATTCCACAAAAAAAATAAAGATTAGGTCTCCTTAGGAAGTATACTGGTGGTACTGAAATGTTATGCAGAAATAGGTGAATGATTGCTGGTGGTGCTGAAATGTTACGTTGAAATAGGTGAATGAGTGCAACTACATGAATGGAAATGACGTGACAGAAAGTTTCATAGAAAATATAAAATGAAAGAGTTTCCAATGATTCTGTCATCTTCCTTTACTAACATAAAAGCAGACTGTGAACTAACCATAAGCTGAAAAGATTCGAGCTCTTGGAAAAATTTCAGTAACTTTCTTGATAAGCTGTGGTGACAGGCTTCCAGCTCCATTAAGTATCTTCTTAAGACTTGAAAAGCATAGCGTTGATTCTCCTTTCTTCTCTCTATTGCAGAAGCATAAGGTAAAGACAATTAGCAGTACCCAAGTTTAAATTTATGCTCGCAAGTTCAATTTTGCCTTTAGAAACATCATAGGTATACACAAGCAACATGAATCAAAGCATTTTTATAATTACAAACATTATAGTAATATATATGTGGGCTACAGAAAACATATATCAGACTTTTCAGTTTCGGCAAAAATCAAGATAGTAGAAGAATCACGTTTTGATCACAACATGGGATGCTTACAAACCCATGAATAAAAGAAGGAAAAGTAAGTCATGCAACTATTTAGAGTACCACGTTTTTCAAACGTCTTGATATGTTATTGGAACTGTGACATCCAAGCTTGCCACGGACAACTAATCTGCTAAAGCTACAATGGTACTAATTATCTAGAGAGTCTGTTGGAATATACATACAGCCTGCTGCAGAAGAATGTGATTCAAGAAATGTGAAAATGGAAGAAAACTTAAAAAAAAAAATTTAAGGTTTTAATTCATTTGTCTCCTATTTTGGGAAGAATTGAAACTTCACTGATGTCTAGTTGACAAGGAAAGTGCGTACATGATCCCTAGAGACCCCGGATACTCAACCTGAAAGTGGACTACTCTGCTAAGACGTGATACCGCAGTACCACTAAGCACATAGAACCCGTTTAAGGCTATGTATGAATCTCTTTAATTTGCATCTTCTCTTTACATGGGATTACAGAACCTTCAGAGTGGTCCATGTAAATTTCGTCTCCTAGCCTATTCATATGATGGATATCAACATTCCTAGTTCTTTGCAACAATCACATGTACTCATATTGCTTTTAGTTTCCTATAATAGAAAAAATGTCAGAGTGGTCCATGTAAAGTTCCTCTCCTAGCCTATTCATATGATGGATATTAACATTCCTAGTTGTTTGCAACAATCACAAGTACTCATATTGCTTTTAGTTTGGTATAATAGAGAAAATGTATTCTATTCTTGGCTACCGGTCTTGGCTTATACCTGTCAAGGAGGCCTTACAGGACTCAGAAACTTGATTTGAAACAACCATTGCCGCCTCCTGCTTTTTTCCCTTATGCAAGAGGTGCCAATTCTAAGTGCTATATTTCATGCACAAAATATATTTTGAATTTATTGTTAGCATTCATTTGGCTACAAATGGAACAACTAATGCTTCTATTATGGTTAGTGGCTTTAGTGCAGGACAGAATAAAATCAATCATATAAAACTCTTTTATATTTCAAGTGAGCTTTCATTCTCCAGTGAACCTTCAACCTTCACTTTTTATCTTAGTATTTAATCTTCCTATTGGCTAACTAGCTGAGATTTCTGTTCCATGGGGAATCTTGACAGGCAAATCTTTCTTCTGCTCGTCACTTTGGTTCGGTCTAACTTGTGTGCTACCTCTATCTTCGAGCCAGATATTCCAAAAGATTATCACTGACCACATCTCTGCTTACTACTGCTTTCTTGGCTTTAGGGTCATACTACATATTGATATAACCTCTTATTTCTACTAGGGTTTGACAAACAAGAAGCATGTGTTTGCCAGAGAGTTTGGAATGATGTAATAGAAATTTGTTTCTTATTTTATTTTTATGTATCTTGTAAGAGGATTTAGTTAGGCAAGTAATAATGTTTTTATTAGCATACCTTGAATTGATACAGTATGTAACCGTATCAGCAAGCATAGTTGGCACAGTGATCATTGCTGATACAAAGTATCTTTGTATTGCAAAAACAGCAGATTCTGCTTCAAACTTGGGTATAAAAATATGGCATCCTCCTGCCAGTACAATGGCCAACGCCGAAGAGATTCCACCAATGTGACATAGTGGAGAAGTGTGAAGATAAACCTGTGAAACATGATATGAGGAAGAAAAACTGAGAATTTTCCAGATTCTACACTTTGGAGTCAACTTGAAAAGAATTCCTTAAATTCCTCTCTGTAGTCTGCCTACTATTCTTAAATTGACAAATTTTTCTGATTTACTAAACATGGACACATTTTTTGAGAATCCTAATGACTGCAGAGCTCTAACACACCATTTATAACTTAAATAATTTAAGTAGGAATACTCAAGAAATTACATCATTGTGGTTGTAGCCTATAATGGCAATCTTTGCTTGTGACTGAACAATCAGTGCATCATGGCTGATTGCTACTCCCTTTGGATTCCCTGTCGTACCTACAAAATAAAATTAACAGAGCATTACCATTCTAACCACACAGAGGAAACTAAGAACAGTATGAAAACCATCGTGATGAAAAAGAGTCAAAGTAGACCATCTCTGAAAGAGTGTAGAACACCTGAAGTAAAGCAAATCAGGGCTACTGAATCTGGTGCCCAGCGAAAGTCCAGGTCCTGGAACCCTCCTGCATATAGTCCAATAGACTCTGCACTAATCACTACCAAAACTCAAGTTGAGTTGAGCATTCCTATGTTAAGCCTAACAAATCAATCAATATAACTAGTCTAGCTTTATTTCGGAGTAGTTGTACTGGTTGCTTAATTAGTCCAGCAATATAACTAGTCTAGCCTTATTGTACTTAGAAATTGTTTTTTCTAAACTCTACTCGATTTGTCCAGCAATTTAAGGGATTTGTGTCATATACAAAGAGTAATGGTTATTCATTAACAAATGCTTCTTCCAAGCATAGGAAAGAAGCCAGATGATGAAAAGTTTAAAGCAGTAGATTACATTAACTGTTACACTTCCACGAACAAATATTTAGAGATGCTTGTGCGTTGGATTCCCTTTTCTTATAATTATTATGAAGATATAGGAGAAAAAATATCACTAGTGTAAAGATTGGTCATAAAAACTTTCTGGAGATAACTTAGGATATGCATGGATTAAATCCTGAAAAATCTGGCAGCAGAGTTGTAGTGCACAAGAAACTAAAGATCAAGAAATGTTGAAAATTGTGCAGTGCTTTAGCATGTAATGGTGGTATATTGGTTAAACTTACATTGTGTGTTCTGAGGATCTTCTTGTCCTCCAAGGAAGACCTGAAAGCGCATGCTTGGAATTTTATTCATGAACCGCTTTGACCATTCCAGGCAGAAGCTGTCCACAACCAGCATCACAGGACATACTTGCCCAGCTGCCGAAAAGGCCTCCTCAGGGCTCTAAAAATTTAAACAAACTGACCCAATAAGTAAAAGTCTTAAAAAGTTCCAAGAGAGAAGAAAACCATCTAATACTATCATTTGACATTTTATGAATGTATTATTTTTGGGTAAGCTTTACATCGTTCAAAACCAGAGTATGCAAATTCTACGAAGAGTTGCTTACCCAACGGTAGTTCAGGGGGGCCACTATACATCCAGCACACATCACAGCCATCATCCATTCCAAATACAAATCACTGCAGCAATGCAATTTTTGTTGAGTACTAGAGAGAAATTCTACAATAAAACAATTTTTGTTAAGTACTAGAGAGTTATTCTACAAGAATACAATTTTTGTAAAGTATTCTGAGGAATTTCTTTAACAATGCATTTTTTTTAAATATGGGGGTAAATTTCCCATTTAGTACGCCATTCCAATACTACTATCACAGTGAATTGTTTTTGGCTTACTATCCATTTACTACCATCTTAGCAAATATTGTGCCAAATGAAACTTCTATTTCATGGTTGCTTTTTTATACTTTTAAAGCATAATATTGAGACTCATCCTGAATCATAGTCTCTTTACTGTGCTTTAAATGTGGAAGTTTTTAATGGTTACAAAGTTGTTCTTGGACTATAACAGTATTAACCAACTCTGAGTCATAGTCTCTTTACTGTGCTTTAAATGTGGAAGTTTTTAATGGTTACAAAATTGTTCTTGGACTAAAACAGTATCAGTCAACTTTTGTTATAAGAGAACCAATGGCCAAAGATAACAATTGAAAGACATGTTACCAAACTGAACAGTTGAAGGAAAAGATTTGAAAAACCTGTTAAGTGCGGCAATGGCTACAACATCTCCCTCCTTGAGACCCAACTGCAGCAATCCATTTGTAAGAGCTGCAACTCTGCCTAGGAAATGCATTCCAGTTTTCTGTGTAGGCCCACATATTGTTACATTCATGTCTGCACGTACTTGTCTTATGATGTTCAGAGAAGAACCCACATGGTTTCTTCCCGGCCACATTATGATACATATGGAGAAATTGTTGTGCAGGAATGTCAGCCATTGACGATATTACATGTGTGATACATATAACACAATATTCTGAGATTGTAATCTTATCCTCGTGCGGCATTGGACATTATCCGCGATCTTATCATTTGAATCGTCATTCCAATTTCTTTTTAGAATCTCTTAATCACGTCGCGCGTTGACAAAGTTCTAAACAAACACTATATGTCATAGATTTCCTTTTCTATAAGAGGGATTCAAAGGGTTTGATTTGTTTTTAGGGATGAGGTGGAAAATTTCTATTGATAGTTTGATTGTTGAAGAGTGTGATGTTTAATTAGAGCGTTATTGATCTTACATACTCTAAATTTTGATAGCGTGACATGGAATGTGGTGCTCATACTTATCATTTCCTCCTCCAAGACATGTACCAAGTTTTTTCGTCAATGTTTATCTATTCACAATTACCTTTAATTTCCTTAACTACTATCCACTTGTTTGCTTAATTTTATGTAATTGAAGCCACTAAATAAAATGTTTATTCAATTTTATATTTCCCAAATATGAAAATTAACTTTTGCCACCAATGATGTGGCATCTTGCAATTGCAAATAAACAATGGGTTGATCATATTGTGTATTCTTCCTACTTAATTGATCTTTGAGATGAGACACCTCCCAATATGTTTTGAACAATAAGTAGAGTTCAACATCATAGAAACAAAGCATGAAAACCATTTACCTCTCCAAGAAGCTAGCATTCCTTGATTCTTTTAGATTAGGCCATTTCAAATATATCTTTCCTGTTAGTGCAAAAACTGTCTTTATGCATCTAGTTATTATTTATCTAGTTCATAAATCTCTACTAGTCCTATTTACACTATCTTAAATTCACTTAGTGGTTTAATTGCCTTACATCATAGATACATGACACATGTTCTCACACTTGTCCCAAGTGTTCTACATGTATCACATCCCTTGGAAGGTTAGTTAGTGTTTCTATTCCACCTTCCTACTTCCTCCTTAGACAAGGATATATATCATTGTAGATTCACATGTTTTATGGTAGTTTCTTGACTAATTTGTTGTGCTTGATTCTTTTGTTGAAGTTCTTGAATGTTGTATTCATAGTTTGTTGTTCCAACATTTCCCTCCTCCAAAAAGCTAGCATTTCCTTGTTTCATTTAAATTGGATTGTTCCAAAGGTATACCCTACACATGATACTTAGGCCCTATAAAGCATATAGAGGAATCTTTCCTCTAGAGAAATTTCATTTGATATTTACTTTTTATGTTTTACAAAACACAATCACATTCTATAGAACATAAAATATGATCACATTATGGCTATTTTCAATAGCTTGATCATGTAATGACCAAAATCACTAATTCGACTACTTTTTTGTCCCCTAATTTGGTGCACTTGCCATAAACCTAAAGTGATGTCATTATATCTAGATAGTAATAAATAGCTATTGATATTTGTTGTTATGAGATATGATGTGGTATCTTTATAACCTCAACTATGAAACAATTTGATGTTATCATTTACATCAATGTCATAAACAAGCCTTGTATTGATTGCCTTAGCTAGGCCTAGCTTGTGCCACATCCAAATTTTACATCCCAATTGTGAGGCAACATTACAAATTCATGATATATGCTACATTGCAATTCAAATTATAAAGATTTGGAAAATAAGTAGAACTTGTGCATTGAAAAATGGGCTTGTCTATTAAACCCTAATGATAGATATTATAGAGAAACCCAAAACCTTGGTAAACTTAATATGATGTAGATGAATCCCCAAACAATTTCTTGCATATATTAGGTGAGCATTGTTACATGTATGAATTTTTAAGTATGATATGATGAATACATATCAAATTGCAATGATCTAAGTTTCTTTCAGAGTTGGAACCTTGAGAGAGTTATGCATCGATGTAACTTAGTGATTGAGAGTGAACAAGTGTTGGCTAAACATACTATGTGTTCACTTATTTTTATATATGTAATATATGGTGATGCCATATGAGTATTATATGACATGTATATGTGGTGTATTCCCATGTATTATGGTTGTATACATTTAATTGTACCTACACCATGGACTGTTATTTGGTTGATTTAGAGTCTTCTTGAGTGGACTATCTCTTTCTCCTGATGAATGGGTAAGTGCACAAAGTTGTGAAACAATTTAGATGCCACTTTTTGTTTTTGACCCAAATTGAACGTTTGGTGAGTGCCAAATTTGGCACTCGCCAAATGGCTTGGGTGGGCGAGCCTAAGACCTGGTCATAACAAGCCAATTTGGCAAGCACCAAATGTAAAAGTTAGAATAAAAAAAAGTAAACATAATTTTATCATTATGTTATTAACTCACAACCTCCTTGCGTTTTTTCTCCTTCCCATCCCGCACTCACCAAATAGAAAGGCATTTTTTTCACTTGGAGCTTGTGAATCTTCATCAAGATGCCACCAAGTCACCGCAGAGGTGAAAGACACGAGTAATTTTGGTTTTTTAGTTTCAAATTTTGATTAAATTGTAGATTGAATTAGGATTTTTGATTAAAATTTGTTTTAATTTCCAAGAAATGAATTTCCACTTCCAAATATTGAAAATTCTCAATCACCTCCTCATGAAGACCCTCATGAACAAGAACAACATCAAACTTCTCCCTCAATTCCTAGACATCCCCCAATAACAAAAGAAAATATTTTAGGGCAAATAGAAAACAACAAAAAATAACTTGAGGAATTGATTACAAGGTTAAAAGATACTGTTGTAACAAACCTTCATAGGAGAGGCCTTGCCGAATCCCTACAGCCTATCGTATCTCATGTAGGATCAATGAGTGCATAATTTAAATTTTGGTCCAATAAGAGGGAGGAACAAAAATAATTTTATGTAAACAAACTTTCGAGGTTCCCAATCCTTTGGTGCCACCATGAAGGGATAAAAAGTAATTTTTGGGATAGGTGGTGGATGGTTTTTGACCAGCCTTCCTGTGTTAGACACATAGGACAACTGAGAGGAGGGGTGAATCAAATGTACATTAAAACATCCAAACCCCCATTAGCCTTTAAACCCTTATTATGCATCAACTTGAATGTAAACTTATGAAACATAAACACATTCACAACCATACACCATATAACACTAGTTTTACGTGGAAAACCCTAATTAAGGACAAACCACGATGATGATTAGCTCACACACACACACACACATATGAATAAAAACACTGATTACAAAAGGCTCATTGCCCAAAGGACTCACTATCCAGAATAGAAAGAGAAAAGAAGAAGCCTATTACAAAGAGGTTCACTACCTCAGAGCAACGGGAAGATCCATCACAACAACTCTACACCATCTGCAACCTTCGGCTCACTGCCTCCAACAACTTTAGGTACACTAAAAATGTAGACATCTTCTGCTCATTGCTTTTGGTAGCCTTAGGTGTTTAAGCTCGCACTTTTGGATCACAACACTTGATCACACTTACATCTTTTCACACCACACAACACACCACACACATCTCCAACTAATGACATTGCATATATATCAACCGCGACCTCAAACAAATTCTCTAGGTAGATCTTAATGAAATGTATGCACCTCAAGCGTGCAACCACAAAATAGGTCAGCACCAAACACTTCTGTGGTGGAAATAAGTGAAGGAAGACCAAACCAAGGGTTAACTAGGACCCAAATCTACATCGAAACGCTACACCATGCTTCCACACACAACAAACCATCTCTGCAATTAGTGTTAGCACACCAAGTTGACCAAACTTATAAATATCAAACAATCAATTCACTCTTCACCAAGTCCATAAAAATATTGTAGACCATGTAGAAACATCACACAACATCCTAGAATATTCCAACATCATCAGAATATTCAACAACACTACTGCAACCACCTGAAATTGAGAATACTATCATCTTGTGCAACCAACCACACCGCCACATACATACAACTCACTAACCAACCTTGCAGAACAACTAAAAACCAAACATTCCAAGGGAAGGTAGATGCAAGAAATATAAGCACATTCCCAAATCCACAAGACAAGAAACCTCAATGTGGAGAAATGTGGAGCAATTCCATTTCTCCCAGACAACCTTCTTCACAAGCAACACACTGTCAGACACATCTCCCACTACTGCATGATCTAGAACCTGAAACTATGGATATAACTGGAACATATAATTTTTTCCCCACTAGGGTTTAGGACCTAGGGAAACAATCCTCTATACTTCACATTCAAGGATGACCCCTAGAGATCTCACCCCAAGCCCTAGGGTGCATAGTGGTTTACTCCAAACTGGACACTGGAATTTTTTTTTAAATCACATTCAGACACCTATAGGCTAAACTGTGATTTGAAGATGATGCAACAGAGTCTCATCACATTTTGTCTCAGAATTCTAAAATATTTTTTCAAAATTTTGGAATCAAATTGCACTTCTTTTCCATCTCCCACAAAACTAGTTTTTTTCAAAAATAACTTTTTAAAAAGTGACACACCGTATAACACATAACTTTTTTTCCATGAAGGATAAAATTCTAATTCTTTCGAATTTAGATTTGTAACTCTGATATCTAGTGCTTGCACTTGGTTAGATAGTTTTTTATTGAATATTTTTTCTTTAATCAAGTTTCGAAGTCAAACCAATGACAATTCAGACATAGCGCGACCGTATAACGCGTAACTTTTTTTGTATATATCGAAATTCAATTTTTTTTGTTGATCAAGGACTTCAATATCTAGTGCACTCATACTTTTTCAATTTTTTTTTGATAATCTGCTATTTTTCCACATGTGCAGAATAGAGACCTTCATTTTCGATGAAAAACCTATGTTTAATAAAACTAAAAAAACAAATACATAATAAAACCAAAACATATTAAAATTATATTCATTGGATAGCTCATTTCAAGGACTACCTGAATCCAATTGGGTTTGTGAAGATTCCCCCATTTTCATCCTCAACCTGAGCGTCAAAGCGTAAAAAATTAGGTTTTTTGTGTGAACAAAGTCAAAAATTAGGGAAAAGGGGGGTTCTAGCGAACCAGGGTTCATTCAAACCCTCTCAATATGCATTTTCCCTTTTGTTTTTTGGGCGAGAAATGTGGGCCCCGTGATTGATGGGTTCGGTCAAACTTGTAGGTTCATTCGAACCCCTAAAACCAATTTTTTTTCCATGGGGCCATTTTTTCTTAGTTTTCCTTCCTCCATCAAATTGTAAACCACTATTGTGGCTTCACCCCCTAGTTTGATGCAAAATTGAACTAAATGACTTGAAAATGCAAGAAGAATGAAACAAAAAGCTACAAAAAAGAATGTGTGCACCTGGAAATGTGTTGAAGACTGGAAACATCTCTGGAAATGCTAAAATTGCTGCTTCTTAGGCTGGGTGTGACTCATTCGCCATTCTGGGCGAATTAGTCCCAGATTTGGGTTTCTATATAGGAATAGGTTTCTCGGAAAAGGGTATCCGAAACTGCAAAAATCTCAAAATTGACCCAAAATAGGACTCATTCGCCAATCTTGGAGAATGAGTCCACTTAGGGTTTTCTGAAACTTGAAGGTCTGAATATGGTCTTTAATGTTTTTCCTTCTTGTTCCTCTTGATTTCCAAATCTGAAACTGCCAATTTCGGACCTGTAGGTGACTTTTTGTGAAGATGATGACCTAGCAAATGGGGAGACAACTCCAAAAACCTTGTACCTATTCTTCAATGATCTTCAAGCATTCAAAGCACCTAGATCTGCAATCACACAAGGAAAGAGAGAAAATGTTGATTGCTCGGGAATAGGGGTTTGCCTTGGACAAACCCATTTTAGGTAATTAAACCAAAAGATGAAATAAGATAATAAAACATGAACATGAAGTAATGGGTAAGTGCAAATATATGGGGGGACATAAAGGGGGCTTAAGTGGCCACTTTTTTTTTTTTGAAATCAATAAATATTGACCTTGGACGTGAAATTGAGGATAGTTACACTCAAAATTTTGAGATGCAACAAAAACAAGGATTGTAGTGTTCCGAGTCTACTTTCTAAACTACTAATTTATTTTGAAAATGGTTGAGATTAAGGGGTTCAAAAGAGGGACGTACAAAAATTGGTGTTGTTTTTGTCAGAAAAACATAACATAGCAACTTTTGTACGTCCCTAGCACAGTGAACTTTTTTTTAGTATTTTTAAAATCGCTTCAGTGAAAAATTAGCTAATAGTATGTAGTTGATGCATGATTTTTCTAATAATTTTTTAATGAATATTTGATATTTTACTAATTTTCAAAGTGGACACTACTTGAAAACATAATTTTGGAAACTAATTGATTTTTAATTTTTTTTTTTTGTAGAATGGAGTTTAGTTTCTAAAAATGTAATTTATTTGAAATTTCAATGAATGGTTAATTTATAATGAAAAAAACACTAAACACTATTTTTTTCCAAAAAAAGGACACAGAAACAAAAGAAATTATAGATGAAAGGATTAACATTGTCAAAAAGTCAAAAAAATTATATCGTTGGATAGATAAGAGAGAACCTAACATTACCCAGGTGTTTGATTTGTTTGACATTGAAACACATGCAATCCTGACGGTGAGCATGAACCCGATTATATGAAATATTATACAAAATTTGCAAAAACACGTCTTTGGTCATTGGGAAGGCCCTCCAAGCCTTTGGGTTGGTATCCCAAGGAAAAAACCAAGCCTAAGGCTTGGGGATTCCCAAAGCAAGATATAACGTGAGTGTGTTATAACGCACTCGCGTTATATATTAGTTTTGACATGGTTTTTTACATTTGTGCAGGACATGTCTAGCAAGACATAAAGCGAGTGCAATATAACATACTTGCGTTATGTCTTGCTTTATGTTAAATGCTACTCTATTGAATGTATGTTTATATATTTGTATGTTTGTATGTACATGTATGCTTGTATGCCATGTATGTATGTATGTATGCATGCTTGTATGTATGTATGTATGCCTGTGATGAGCCAAGTCTTTGGCACATTTTGATCATACTTTTATAAATACTTTGCTATTTTTATTATGCTAAAACAAACATTCAGTCTATTTATGGGATAGATATAGACCTTTTTATGACTTAAATATGATGAGTATATTGTGATAAGAAGTCCCATGATTATTACCTTTAATGTTTTATTAGTCTGATAAATACTTTATGGTTTTGTGTGATCATAAACCTTCCTACAGCCTCCACTACCAAAACTTCCTGCAGCCATATATGAAATAATGTTTGCCTTAGTTTAATACTTAATTGATGAATGAATAAAGTAATGGATTGTCTTAAAGGATGAACGTGTTGAGCTAACCTTCTTCCTCAGGAAAAGATGGCAAGATATTTTGCAGGTACCATGATTGAAGGAAAGGAATTCAATTTCCACTTGAAGAATTGAAGACCAAATCCATAAAGTCTGGTTCAATAGAAAAAGATGAGGAGACAGTTTCAACTCATCCGCCATGCAGGGAGAGTATTCCAAAAATCTAGGCCAGTCGTCTTGGTGGTGCATGAATCCGGGATGATGGCGCTTTAAGACTGCTCAACTAATTTGACTTAGTTCTTCATTGTCATTCACCTCTTTACTTAAGTTAGTTAAATGTAATAAATGCCTCCCATTTTATAAGGGAAGGTTGGTTAGTAGTTAGGATCAGTTTTCAATAAATAGCCCATTCTCCTTCAGAGAAGGGGCTGGAAAAAAAATCGCTTTTGTAATACACCTTTAGTTTTAGAAATTCAGCCAAGAGATTGTGCCATATACTTGTTTGCACTAAATCAATAAAGCTTATGAAGTTTTTTGCCTAATCTGTTGTCTGCTTTTGGCACTACCTAAGGGGGCCCACTTAGGGAACTGTCCATACTTTTATTCTGCAAGATAGAATAGTTGCATTTTCCTTCATAGAAGTTAATGTGACTGTTCTGCAGCTGGCGGAAACACAGAGCTGTCAACTATTCTTGCAGCCACTAGAGGCAGAATAGGTTATCTTACGAGTTTTTCATTTCCAAGTAAAGTTAAACAGTAAATTTGTTTCTAGTACTTAAATTCTAGTATAAGGAATTTTAGAAATCATGTATGTTTGGAAGGGTGATTAGTGCATATCTTATGCTAACCCATTTCAAGTTTACGTCCCTGGGTTGATAATTAAATGAGGTTCTTTAGTAGGTCATGACTGCCAATTTTGATGTTCAATCCCTGAGTAGAGGAATTCATGATTCCTAGTTATTGAGCTGATTAAAGAACACTACATTTTTGGTGCCGTTGCCAGGGATGGTGTCAAACTAAGAACCTATTATAGGCATGCTAGTAAAAGAGTTTAAGATTTCATTCTTAGTACTTTTAGTTTAAAATCTTGCATTCTAGCATCTTCATAGTTAGTTTACTTTTGCTGTATGCATCGAAGAAGAGACCAATTTGGAAGATTCCTTCCCAGAAGCATAGATATTGAAGAGATTGAACAAAACCTATTCCAAGATGACCCATATGAGGATGCTGTCCAAGATTTAGTTACTTCATCTTCTTCCTCTGAACCAAGCTTTAACCCATCTGAAGGAATAAAATCAAATAATCCACTTGCTCTTGTAGTTCATCAACCAGGAGCTAATCCAATAATACAACCAAGAATGGAAAATCCTATTTTTCCATTTCCAATCCCTAACCTACATGGCAATAATAACCTGAAGAACATCCCTGCCTCTTTACTGCCAAAGTTCTATCAACTTATTACTGAGGACCCTCATACCTTCTTGTTTGAATTTGAAATCCTTTGTAGAAGCTATGACTATACAACCTCAAAACACAAGCTGAAATTGTTTCCCTCTACTCTAAAGGAGGCAGCCTTGAGATGGTTCATGGGATTGGGAAGCAATGTAGCTAACACTTGGGATCAAATGAAGACTCTGTTCTTGAGTAAATACAAAGAGTATTGTAGAGGAAATGATCTGAGAGGAGATGACATCTTCAAGATGTCACAAAAGGAGGATGAAACCTTGGAGGATTATGTGTCAAGATTCTTGTTTAGCGTGCAGAAAAATAACCATCATGAGCTGAATGAGGAATCTCAAAAACTTCTCTTCTTAAGGGGAGTCAATGATACTTGCATGGAGGCTCTTGACCTCATGACAGGAGGTGATGTCACCCAAAGTGATTGGGATGATATCAAGAAAATTTGTCTCAATTACTCCAGAGCAGTTGTAAAGAAGGGAAGGGGGTTTAGACTTTCTTCTATAAAAGGAAGTGGCTCTGGAGTATCTAAAGTGGAGATTACCAATCTCTTGTCTGACTTCAAGCAGGATATCATCAATGATGTAGCTACTCAACTGGATACTATGCAAGCTAGAAGGAAGAAAGAGGAAGCTGAGGCAATGTTAGCTGAATATTGCCCCCATTGCCGACAAAAAAAGAAAGACTGCCGATGCAAAGCAGTGGCCAATTTGGAGGTACAACATCATCCTACTGAGTTCAAAACCATTGAAGGAGAGGAGGAAGTGTTCTTTGTTGCTCAACGCAGGCCATGGGCCCCAAGACAAGGTATGCCTCAGGATCCTTTGCAAAATTTTGGTTCATATAATAGTCAATGGAAAAACCAGTACCCTCCAAACTATGGGCCATACTCCCAACCTCAGTGGAATAACCCTTGGCCAAATGCCCAGAAAAACCATTGGCAATTCTGACAAGGGAATTGGCAATCACCACAACAAAATCAGTGGCAGCCTCCGCAAGGGAATTGGCAGCAGCTTAACCAATGGAGAGGAGGCTAACAATGGTCAAATCCACCCACTGGTTTTCTGCAGCAACCACAAAAATAATCCATTATGCCACCTCCTACAGCTAATCAAGGTCAGAATCCAAAATCAACCCAACTACCTGCTTAGGCAGCACCTAATCCAAATAACCAGCAATCACAGCAGTAGCAGCATGTCTATTTTGCTGATCCTAATCATCAGCCTGCCTATGCTCTTAACCTGAATAATATTAATTTATGTTTAGGAACTGTGCTACCCACACCATCTCCTCCCATAATCTCAGAATTTCCATCTAAGGAGACTGACCAAGAAGAAGATACCAATGACCAAGCCCAACCAAATGAGCCAGTTCTGATTCAGATTCCATCATTACCTAAAGCATCTGCTAAAGTGTCCCCTCCTTTTTCACAGAGGTTGGAAGGTGAAAATGTAAAAAAATAAGATGAACTTACCTTTGACATCCTTGACCAGCTAAAGCATATATGTGTGAAAATTCCCTTATTCCAAGCAATCAAAGAAGTACCTATCTATAGTAAGGCCATCAAAGAGGCATGTTTGAAGAAACTGGGGAGGAAAAAGAAAGACCCTCAAACTGTCCATGTCATAGGCCAACTCTCTAACTTAATGCTAGGGAAGCTTAGCATCCCAAAATATTTAGATCCAGGAAGTCATGTTGTGGAGATCAATGTTAATGGGTTGCAAATTAAGAATGCTTTAGTAGATCTTGGTGCAGCTATCAATGCCATGACAAAGGACCTGTTCGTAAAACTTAATATTTCAGACCTAAAGACTACACCTACAATATTACAACTTGCTGATAGCTCAATTATTAAACCTGATGGGGTAGTTGAAGACCTGGTAGTCACCTTGGATTCTTGAGAGTACCCTGCTAATTTTATGGTCTTATCTCCAAATGCATCATTGGGGGGATACCCTGTCATACTAGGAAGGCCTTGGTTGGCTACTGCTGATGCTTACATTGGTTGTAGGTCGAGTAACATGACAATATCTGATGGGTATAGCACAAAGAAGCTTACACTCTATTCTCCAGCCCTGCCCCAACTTAAGTCTGGAGAGGTTGTTTAGCCAGATTTGGGAGGAGAGGAGGAAGTGAACTCCGTGGCCAATTTAATGATGATTACCAGAGAGCCTTTCATTGCACAAGAAGAAGAAGAAGATATACTATCCAATATCCTGCTGAATAACTATGGTACTGAATACTTTCATTGTGAAAAAAATCCATGTTCCTTGCAGACTATTCTTCTTCTGTCTACATCAACTCATTATCCTGCAACAACTAATTGCTTACACACCTTACTACCCCATGAGGTAGACATGCCATTTCTGTCTGAAGTATCTATGGTAGACTTAACCTCCCAAGTTGAGGTAGCTGCAGGAAAAATCTTGAGCATTAATAAAAACCTCACCAGTGAGCAACAAGAATCTATGATCAAAGTGCTTACCAGTCATAAGTCAGCTTTTTCTTGGGAATATGGTGACATGAAGGGTTTTGACCCAAAAATCTGTACACATCACATATACATTAATAGTGAGTTCAGACCTGTTAGGCAGCCTCAAAGAAGAATCAATCCAATTTTGAGAGAAATTGTTAAAGAAGAATTGCAGAAAATGTTAACAGCTGGCTTTATCTACCCAATCTCGGATAGTCAGTGGGTTTCCCCATTGGTTATTGTTCCTAAGAAAGGAGGAAAATGGAGGGTATGTGTAGATTACAGAGAGCTCAACTTGGCAACAAAGAAAAATTACTTTCCTCTTTCGTTCATTGATTAAGTTCTAGATAATTTAGCCGGGAAAAAATACTTCTTATTCTTAGATGGCTTCAGTGGGTACAATCAAATTAAGATTGCTCCTGAGGATCAAGAAAAGATTACTTTTACATGCCCTTGGGGAATGTTTTCCTATTCAGTTTTGCCTTTTGGTCTCTGCAATGCACTTGCAACTTTCTAGAGGGCAGTCATAAGTATCTTCTCAGACATCTCATATGATTGCATGGAAATATATATGGATGACTTTACTACTTATGGTACAACATTTGAGGAAGCTCAATCCAATTTGGAGAAAGTACTACAGAGATGTGAAGATCACAACCTATCGTTGAATAGTCAAAAGTGCTTCATGATGATGCAGGAGGGAATAGTACTTGGTCACCATATTTCTGCTACAGGAATACAGGTTGATCCTGCTAAGATTGAGGTCATCTCTAATCTACCCTTTCCTACCAAGCAGAAAGAAGTAAGGAGCTTTCTTGGCCATGCTGGGTACTATAGAAGATTCATCAAGGACTTCAGCCAAACAACAGGCCCCTTATACAGTCTGCTGAAGAAAGATGTAGATTTTTCTTGGAGTGAGGAATGTGAAAAAGCATTCCTTGATTTAAAAGTCGCCCTTACATAGGCACTTGTTCTGAAAGGACCTGTTTGGTCACTTCCATTTCATATTCATACTGATGCATCGAATTATGCCATTGGAATAGTGTTAGGGCAGAAGGATGGATCAACAGAACATGCACTCTACTTTATAAGCAAAAATCTACAAGGGGTTGAATTCAACTACACTATTATAGAAAAATAAATGTTGGAAATCATCTATGCCCTCAATAAATTCAGGCATTACATCACTGGTTATCAGATATTTATCCACACTGATCATGCAGCAATCTGGTATCTCATGAATAAAAGCTCAATATCTGGGAGACTGGCAAGATGGTTATTGCTGATGCAGGAATCTGACATTACAATTGTGGACAAGCCAGGTAAAGCCAATGTGGTTGCTGATTTCCTTTCTAGAATTCTAAGGCAAGATGACTTTGCACTTATTGAAGACTCCTTTCCTGATGAGCATCTATTTGCAATCAAAGTTATTCACCCATGGTATGCGGATATAGCAAATTATTTGGCCACATGAAGAACTCCTCAATTCTCCCCTAAGGAAAAAAGATTATTATCAGAGAAAAGCTTTAACTTTTCTTAGATTGCAGATTGCATGTTTTATATAGGGCCAGATCAAGTTATGAGGAGATGTGTACAAGAGGAGGACATTCATGATATATTACATGCAAGCCATGATGAGCCGTGTGGTGGACATTTTGTTGCCAAAAGAACAACAATGAAAATTTTAAATACTGGCTACTATTGGCCAACTTTGCATAGAGATGTAGCCAAATATACCAGGAGATGTGACAGATGCCAAAGGATGGGAAGACCAACTCGATCTGATGAGATGCCTCTATTTTCACAAGTTGTTACACCCTTTGATAAATGGGGATTGGATTTTGTGGGACCAATTGATCCACCTTCCAATGGTAAGTCCTACATCCTTGTATGCACAGATTATGTGACAAAATGGGTTGAGGCTAAACCTATGAAACATGCTAGGGATAATAAAGTAGCTGAATTCCTCTATGAAGAAATATTCACCAGGTTTGGTGTCCCTAGGGAGATAGTGACAAATCAAGGAGCACAATTCACTTCTACACTTATCACAGCCTTAGTAAATGAATACAATATAAGGCACATGAAATCAACTCCTTATCACCCCTAGGCCAATGGCCAGGTTGAGGTCACCAATAGGGACATAGAGGCCATTTTGATTAAAACTGTAGATTTTCATAGGAAGGACTAGGCCGCACGATTACCAGAAGCTATATGGGCCTACCGTACTACCTGGAAGACTACTATAGGATATACACCTTTTGAAATGGTGTATGGTAAAATAGCTGTGATGCCAATAGAATTCAAACATAAGACTCTAAGAAAAACATTAGAGATGGACATGGATTTAACAAATGCACAAAAGGACAGAGTCATGCCGCTTAATGCTCTAGATGAGCTACGCAAAAATGCCCTGCAACACATTGAGATGATACAAAATCAGAGAATAAGGTGGCATGATAAATACATCAAGGAAAAGAAATTCAAAGTAGGAGATTGGGCTCTGCTTTATGACTCATGATATACAGACAGTCCAGGAAAACTACAAACCAGATGGTTGGGTCCCTATGAGATAGAGGAGGTATTCACCAATGGTGCTATTCAATTAAGGACAATTGATGAGGTCCGATTCAAGCTACTAGTCAATGGGCATCACCTCAAGCTCTATTCTAAACCCATTGACAAGGAAACATTTCTGAGACAGTTCGAAATTGAGCAGGATAGCAGCGATCCCCATCTGTATAATAATTCATAAACATCATTTCCATATTAAATTAATTATCATTATCATCTATAATTGTTTCATAGTCATCCCCATTAATAAATCAATTATCATAGTCATTTATTATTATTTCATAATAAACTAATTATCATAACTTGCATATTAATCATATTATTTGCATAAATTGTTCATGAAATATTGCATTTTAGTAAAGCATCTTTAAAACATTTTATTCACATTTAATCATTTAGGTTCATTTTAATCTAATATCCCTTTATCACTTTCACTCTCATGAATAACATTGAACCCATCAATGTGGGATAATGACATTTACTTCTCTCACATCTTTTATCCCACATTTCATCTTCAACCCCTCTCCATCCTCAAAGAACTCCTATTTAAAGTGGGATTTCCCTCTCATTTTTCTCTCACAAATTTTGCTCACAAATTTACATACTCATATGATCTTTGCATCTTGCTTGCATTTCTCATTCACCATAGCCTCTTGATTGCATTTTGTGCTCATAAAAATCTGAGAGCAAATGCATAAACAAAGATCTTGGTGATAGGGAGACAATGGAGATTGATTTCTTTTAAAAGCATTGTTTTGTTTTTGTAGTTTAGATTTGTATTTCTGGTTTTGCTTTTAATTAGAATAGCTCTATTGATGTAGGCTGAAATGGTGGTTCTTACTCCATAGAATCATGCATTTTTATGCCACTACAAAATGGTGAACCACAGTGATTTGTAAATCAGCTACTTTCAAAAAATGGGGAGCCCTTTGTAATGAAACAGAAGAAGCTGATCTCCTAAACTGGTTATACAAAGATGAAGATACAGAAAAAGAACAGACTGGAATAAAGATACCTATTGAACAATATGGTAAAGGATTTGATATTATGAAACAAATGGGATATGATGGTAAAAGTCCTCTCGGCTTACAGAAACAGGGTATCTTGGAACCAATACAACCTACTCATACACAAAAAGTCCCTAGTTTAGGATATGATGCGCAGAAAGATAAGACCTTGAGTACCACGTGTGCTTCAAGTAAGGAAGTAGAGTCCTCTAATGCTACACAGAAAAATGAGGAAAGTGCCATCGATGACTTCATTGACATTTATGATTATGATAGTATCCCTACCCTTGAACCCGATCATAATATTTATACCCTTGAATCCATTCAAAATCTTGACTCGAATCATGATTCTTTACCCTTGGTTCACCCCGAACTCATTGATTTCGATCAGAAGGGACCACCACAACTAGATGTATTTAAAAATGATGAGGCAATCATAAACTTTCTAGGAGCACGAGAAGACACACCTCTTGAGGATCATAAAGCAGGATTCATCATAGAACTCAATAGTGCGGCTTATTTTGGGGGGAGTGCCAAGCCTTTCAGTCGCAAAATTATTGAAAATATAAATAGGTCTTCTAGTGAAAACTGCTCTGCGGCACTATTAGACCCGAAAAAAGTAAAAATAAAGGACGTATCCAAGGGTGAAAACCTCTCTGAGGCACCCGAGGATGGAGGGCTTGACACACTTCCCTTAGCAGTATATCATGAAAAATCATCTATGTTGGTGGAGAAGACAATACCAACAAATTTGGGCACAGAAGAAAAACCAAAGATAATTCATTTAGCAGAATCATTAACACCTGAAGAGAGAATAGAGCATATACAGTTTTACAAGGAAATACAAGTTAACTTTGCATGGTCATATGCAGATATGCCAGGACTTGATCCAGATCTAGTAATGCATCACTTGTCTTTGCCACCGGGGGCAAAACCTGTTAAACAAAAGTTGAGAAAAATGCACCCACACATTGCTCTATTGGTAAAAGCTAAATTACAAAAGTTGCTAGATGTGGGATTTATCAGACCTATTGACTATGCTGATTGGATTTCAAATTTAGTACCAGTTTCAAAGCCTAATGGGGGCATCTGAACTTGCACAGATTTTAGAGATTTAAACAAAGCTTGTCCTAAGGATGACTTCCCACTTCCAAACATTGACATGATAGTGGATTTGACAGCAGGACACGAAATGTTATCCCTCATGGATGGTTTCTCAGGCTACAATCAGATTAAAATTGCTCCTGAAGATCAAATTAAGACAACATTCACTTGTCCTTGGGGAAATTTTTGTTGGAATGTCATGCCCTTTGGGTTGAATAACGCCGGAGCTACCTACCAAAGTGCAATGACCACTATCTTCCATGACATGATGCATAACTATTTAGAAGACTATGTAGATGATTTGTTGGGAAAATCCTATACCAGAGCAGGACATCTAGAGATCATGGATAAAATTTTCACAAGATTAGAACAATACAAGGTCCGATTGAATCCAAAGAAATGTGCCTTTGGGGTAACCTCTGGAAAACTCCTTGGATATATTATCTCATCTAAAGGAATTGAAGCTGATCCTGCTAAAATAAAGGCTATACTTGAAATTCCTCCGCCTAAGAATATCAGACAGTTGAGATCATTACAAGGGAAACTTCAGTCTATCCGTCGTTTTGTAGCACAACTTGCAGATAAATGTCAACCCTTTCAGCATCTATTACACAAGAATGTTTCATTTAGATGGGATGACAAGTGTGAACAAGCTTTTCAAGAAATCAAAGAATATTTGATGACACCACCAGTATTAGTACCTCCTACAGATGACAAACCTTTACTTCTATATATATCCACAACTACCACAGCACTGGGGGAACTTTTGGCACAACATGACTCTAAAGGAAAGGAACATGCAATCTATTACATCAGTCGTACTCTAGTGGGATACGAGCTAAATTATAGTCCTATTGAAAGAGCATGCCTTGCTGTAGTTTTTGCATCACAGAAGCTGAGACATTACATGCTTACACAC
This sequence comes from Sequoia sempervirens, assembly GCA_007258455.2. Classification (NCBI taxonomy): domain Eukaryota; kingdom Viridiplantae; phylum Streptophyta; class Pinopsida; order Cupressales; family Cupressaceae; genus Sequoia; species Sequoia sempervirens. The sequence continues at coordinate 643,151,188 of VDFB02281492.1, forward strand.
CAGACAAAGCTCATTGCAAAAATTGATCCTCTTAAGTACCTCTTGAACAAAGCAACACTCACAGGACAATTAGTTAAATGGGTGATGATTCTTAGCAAGTTTGATATTGAGTACATAGAAAGAAAAGCAATCAAAGGAAAAGCTATCACAGATCAACTCGCTGATTCTCCTATGACAGATGATCATCCTCTTACTACAGAGTTTCCTGATGAATCAATCTTCAACATGGAATATACACATCTATGGACTTTATATTTTGATGGCTCCTTCACACAAGGTGGTTCTGGCGCTGGAATTCTCTTTGTCACTCCACAAGGGGATTGTATACCTAAAGCTTATAAGATACAGTTTCCATGTACCAACAATATTGCAGAATATGAGGCATTACTTTCAGGGCTTCGTATAGCTGTGCAATGGAAGATCCTTGAGTTGCGTGTTCTTGGTGACTCTCAGCTAGTGATCAGACAAGTTAATGATGACTATAAAACAAAAGATGAGAAATTGATGCCTTACAAAAGAATGGTGGATGATTTCAAGGCCTATTTCACATTAATCTCTTTTGAGTAGATTCCTCGAGATAACAACAGAGCTATTGATGCAATGGCAACAATTGGTTCACTTGTAGAAATGCCACATAATGCCACTTACTGTGAGTTCTTGGTAGAACCTCTTTTGGAACCTGCTTACAATATACCACAATCTGAAATGATTTGTCTCATTGTTGGTCCTAATTCCCAATGGTATGGGGATATTTATACCTATCTTCGAGATAACACCTTGCCATCAAACCTATCCAATAAATCTCGTAAAACCTTTATCTGTCAAGCCTCCCGCTATGTGATCTTAGCCGATACCCTTTACCGTCGAGGTCTCGATGGTACTTTACTTAGATGTCTTGAGCACGATGAGGTCAAAACTGCTTTACAAGACGTACATGAAGGTATATGTGGGGCACATTCTAGCGGTCCTACCTTAGCCAAGAAACTCTTGCGTATGGGTTATTATTGGCCTTCAATGGAAAAGGATGCTTATCAGTTTGTTAAAAAATGCAAGCAGTGTCAAAAACATGCAGACTTGATACATGCTCCCGCACAAGAATTGTAGTCTCTTGCTACACCATGTCCCTTTTATCAGTGGGGACTCGATCTCGTGGGCAAGATCCATCCTCCTTCCTCCAATGTTCATAAGTTCATTCTCGTTGCCACCGACTATTTCATGAAATGGATTGACGCTGTTCCTCTCACTCATATCTCTGGAAAACAAATAGCCACCTTCATACTGAACTACATCATCTGTTGTTATGGCATTCCTCTATCCATCATCACAGATAATGGTCGTCCATTCAAAAATCAGGATGTCTGTGAACTATGTGAGAAATTCCATATACAACATCATTTTTCCACACCTTACTATCCTCAAGGTAACGGCCAGGCTGAGGCTTTTAATAAAACCATTCTCAAAATTCTTAAAAAGACAGTCAATGAAGCTGGTCGAGATTGGCATATTCAATTGAATCCTGCACTGTGGGCTTATCGCACGAGTGTCCGCACTCCCACAGGTGCTACCCCATATGCCCTTGTCTATGGATCTAAAGCCATCTTTCCCATCAAGGTCGAGTTGCCCTCTTTGTGCATCTCTTTGCGCAATCAAATCAGTGATGAAGAATACCGAGTTTCCCATTTGCAGGAGTTGGAACTGTTGGATAAACGAAGACAAATTACTTTCAATTATCTTAGAGCATACCAGCAACGAATGTGTCGAAGTTATAATCAGAAAGTGAAACCGTGTACATTTGAGGTTGGGGATCTTGTTCTTCGTGAAAATCCTCGCACTCAACAAGATAGAGAAAAGAAGGGTAAATTTGAGCCTAACTGGTTGGGTCCATACATTATCACTACTGTGTATGGATCTGGGGCATACCAGTTATCTACTCCGGAAGGTGAAATGCTTAGTGATCCCATCAACAGTATGCACATTCGCAAGTTTTACACCTAAATTCTTCAGAGGGAAATCTTTTCAAAAGTCCTGAAAAAATACAAAAAAAAAGGAAAAAAGTCTTGAAAAATACAAAAAAAAAAGAAAAGAAAAGAAAAGAGAAAAATTCATTCGTTCAATGGTGAAAACCACTTCGGTGGCGCCTTGAGCAAGTACCATGGTGAAAATCGAGAAATCAGCGCCATGTGTGGAGGCTTTGCTCCTCTTTCCTTTGAAGCTCTACTTGATCTTTTCATTCATCCTCCACTTCATAATGACCTTTTCACACTCACCATGGCTTGTAAATTGTTCAACATTCCCCTCGCTTGCTCGCTTTGCCGCGCATACTAGGTTGGTCCTATCCCTCACTAGGGCATTTCCTTAACCTTAGCTATGGGTTAGGATAATGAGCATCTCGCGGTTAGAGAAACCACCTTCTTTGTCTATCTGCTCGTCTATTTCCATCATAAAATGTCCTGAAAAAAATTCAAAAAAATCATAAAATGTCCTGAAAAAATTCAAAAAAAATCATAAAATGTCCTGAAAAAATTCAAAAAAAAATCATAAAATGTCTTGAAGAAAATTCAAAAAAATCATAAAATGTCACGAAAAATTCAAAAAAAATCATAAAATGTCCTTAAAAAATTCAAAAATCATAAAATGTCCGAAAAAATTCAAAAAAAATCATAAAATGTTAAAATTCAAAAAAATCATAAAATGTCTTGAAGAAAAAAAATCATAAAATGTCAAAAATTAAAAATCATAAAATGTCCTAAAAATCATAAAATGTCGAAAAATTCAAAAAAATAAAATCATAAAATGTCCTAAAAAAATTCAAAAAAATCATAAAATGTCCTAAAAAAAAAATTCATAAAATGTCACGAAAATTTCAAAAATCACAAAATGTGAAATAATTCAAAAATCATAAAATGTCCCTAAAAATTCAAAAAATCATAAAATGTCGAAAAATTAAAAAATCATAAAATGTCGAAAATTCAAAAATCATAAAATGTCACAAATAATTCAAAAAATCATAAAATGTCACGAAAAATTAAAAAAATCATAAAATGTCCGAAGAAATCCAAAAAAATCAAATATTCCAAAAATCCCAAAAAAATCAAATATTCCACACATCCCAAAAAAATCAAATATTCCGAAAAATAGTGACACTTTCAGATCACCACACAGCTTTGAACTTCAACAAAATCAAAACATGCAAATGTTGACAATCAAGCAAACATTAGAACATAAATATCAACCCATCTTACAAATCCAACCAACTGCATAAACTATAAAAAGAATCAGTTCTACATCGAAGCAAAACCCCTGTTTGTTTGTTGATCTTTGCTTATTTTATGATTTTATCTTTGGTGACATGTCTTTTAGCTTCTCCAGGATGTCTTTGACTAGAGAGGCAAGGATGGGGCATGTTCATTTGTTTGTTGTTTGTGGATTGTTTCTTATTCACAGGATGACTCGTCTTAGGACATGGTTGTCTAAAACCATCGAGGACCTATGAGTCTAATGTGGATGAGAGCATTCCTTGTCTGATAGTGTCTTCTATGCAATAAGTATTCAGGTCATCTAAGGTTCTTATACCTATATGCTTATACTTCATTACTAAATAAAAATGCAAACAATATTCAGGTCATCTAGATGTTCATGTTATCTAGACGCTTATACTATTTTGCGACATAATAAGCTCAATGATGATAAAAGCACTTAAAAGGCGCAAGAGGCTTCATCACCTTCATTCTCTACCATTTCTTGCATTCCATTTTCTTCATCTTTCTTGTTGCAGAGAAATCAATTGATTACTTTATACAATTGATATATGTCTCTTGAATCGAATCTCAAATCAATCAACCTAATTCTCAAAATTTCATGTCCCCTTAACCCATCAGTCAATCCATCATAGCAACACTTTGTCTTGCGTAAGCATCATTCTCAATTAGCTTAATCAGCTCAATCAGCTTCATTAGCTCATCAACCTGGCTATACTGATCATTTCCATCAATTGTTTAGTTACGCCCATCAACTGTGCATTTTCATCAAAATGTACATCACTACTTTATCACTTGCACAATATCAGGTATCTAATCACTTTCTAAACATTTATCGAGAGATTAATCTTCTTACAATCTGTTCAATCAATCTCTCAAGGGGGCATATCATTCTTATCATAATCCTTACCAAGATATCTTTGGGGCATGTATCAGTTGATCAATCTTTTTCTTTGAAACAACGCGACAAGCTGCATTGTCTCAAAGAGGGGCAAAATGTAGACACTCAAATTTGTCTTCACAATCGTAACGATATTCGTCTATTGATTAAATAGATATTATTATTTACTTAATTCATTCAATACTTTCTTCTATTTATGCATTTCATCAAATCATTGAACCATCTCATGCTCGTTCAATATCTATTGCATTAACGTTCATGTCCATTTGCATTATCATTCATACCCGTTTGCATAATAAATCATAATCATTCATAATCCATTTGTATAATAATTCATAAACATCATTTCCATATTAAATTAATTATCATTATCATCCATAATTGTTTCATATTCATCCCCATTAATAAATCAATTATCATAGTCATTTATTATTATTTCATAATAAACTAATTATCATAACTTGCATATTAATCATATTATTTGCATAAATTGTTCATGAAATATTGCATTTTAGTAAAGCATCTTTAAAACATTTTATTCACATTTAATCATTTAGGTTCATTTTAATCTAATATCCCTTTATCACTTTCACTCTCATGAATAACATTGAACCCATCAATGTGGGATAATGACATTTACTTCTCTCACATCTTTTATCCCACATTTCATCTTCAACCCCTCTCCATCCTCAAAGAACTCCTATTTAAAGTGGGATTTCCCTCTCATTTTTCTCTCACAAATTTTGCTCACAAATTTACATACTCATATGATCTTTGCATCTTGCTTGCATTTCTCATTCACCATAGCCTCTTGATTGCATTTTGTGCTCATAAAAATCTGAGAGCAAATGCATAAACAAAGATCTTGGTGATAGGGAGACAATGGAGATTGATTTCTTTTAAAAGCATTGTTTTGTTTTTGTAGTTTAGATTTGTATTTCTGGTTTTGCTTTTAATTAGAATAGCTCTATTGATGTAGGCTGAAATGGTGGTTCTTACTCCATAGAATCATGCATTTTTATGGCACTACACCTGCAGACAAAGGAATTGAGCCTCGACTCAAATTCCTAGGCCATGCATAAACGTGCATACCAAATCATAATAAAGGGGCTATCTAATAAGATCCCCATTCCATTCATTCACTTCATCCACAATCCGTACTCACTCTCTCTCTTCCACATCATCCACCTGTCATTTTCCATATCATCCACGTTTCTCCGTGTCATGTATTGCAATGAAGAAGGAGGCCACATCAGATAATTATGGTGATTCTCTCCAAGTACGCTCTACTTCACTTTAAGATTGCTTCAGTTACTTTATTTATTACATTTAATTTAGTATTAATTAACATGAATAATTTTCTATATGGTTGCCATTTCCTTCGGCTCATTCGCACGATTGAGCATGTTTTTCTATGATATTATTTCACCACGTCCTTATTCTCGCCGCCATAAGCTTGTCTCGTCATTGTCAAGAACCCTCAAATAGCCTTTCCTTCCTACAATAATGAACCTACATGTATTTCATTTATCCATGATTACTCTCTCCCTAAAAGATGGTATGATCACGTTGTTTTCCCTATTTTTCTATCACTTTTGAAAAGAGGTTCAAAAGTTTCAGTTGAGGGGAGGGACAGAGTGTTGTAGAATTGCAGAAGGGTTCATTAATTGGGTTACAAGAAGTTTAGTTGGAAAAGCCAGGTGAGCATTGCTTAACGCATTTGATTACAAAAAGAAATGGGAGGTCAGTCGATTCGGCGTGAGCCTACAGACCATAGCATCCTGTTGTAGGATGTGCTGCATGTACCATTATTCAGGCAATATGGGTGGCTCGATTACTTCCTGAAGCTCGGGACTTTTAATATAGACATTGCAGAGGAATTCACAAGGAAATTTCATGATGGGGAAGCAAAAGTTAGAGGCATAACAGTCAATGTGCCAATTGATAGAATTGCTGAGGTAACGGGATTACCTCAAGTCAGGGAACCATTTCCCAGAGGAAGAGATGCAAGAAGCGCTAGGGCTGAGTTCACTCGGCCAAATGACCCTCCTTTATGGGTAGATAAGCAAGGTGCGCAAAGAATGAGTCTGCTGCAGGACTGGGTGTCACGGGCAAGGTATATCATCAAATACATAACCTGTGAAGGTAGGTTTTCAGTCCTGCATTCTCATCACTTCAAACTTTTGTCTCATTTGCGCCATGGATTGTTGATGAATATTCTTGACCTTCTTTATAATTTTCTATCCAACAGTGCTGCTGAATTTAAAAAGGGTAGGGTTAACTCTGTATCTCACCATTGCTTTATTAAATTACTTGTTGAAAAATCCGTTCAAGACGCATCAGGGATGACCTGGGAGGAATTCACGGTCCAATTCAACCCTAAAATTCAAAATGTAGGACCTAGGGGTAAACCTCTTACTTTTAAGCAACGAACCTCCCAGTCTGCAGGCCAAACCTCTGCTGTTATGTCTTCTCCTCAGGAATCATCCGATTCACAAGATGATGTTCCTCTTTTTGAAAGAACTTCCAAGCAGCTGGCACAAGGTCCTATCAAAATTCATGAGCTGTTTCCAAAGGATAGGAAAGGGAAGTCACCTGTTGTAGCAACCCCTGAACTTGCAAAAAGAAAGAAAAAGGGGAACTTATCTGTTCCTACAGCAAAACCTTCCAAGAAGCATAAAATAGTTCCTACTTCCATAAGAAGGAGCTCTAGGCTCTAGAGCCAGGCAGCCCACCAATCACTTAATACTACTCCTGCCACACTAGCTTTAGATCCTTCCAGTCCTGAACTGAGAGAAGAAGAACTTGTTACCGAGGAGGTTGTGAGAACACCTGAAGGGGCTGGCCTAAAAAATTTGGCTGCCATTGCAGAGCAGCTACAGGAAGATATGGAATGTGATGAAAAGGAGGAAGAGTCGGTTGTGTTTCCATCAGAAGAAGAGCAAGATAAGGCAGATGTGTTTAAAGAAGTACAAGAGACACCTGCGGTGTGCTATAACCATAGACCACCACTCTATGTCACAAACTTTGTCACAGGAATGGCATGTTTTCAAGAACTTCAGCAACAACAGACTGCTTCTGCACTTGAAATTGAGAGACTACAAAGGGTAATCCAGAACAAGAATCTGGAAATTGCTAACTTGAAAGACACTCTCAACCAGTTGGTAGAACTAGTTTCACAACTGATGCAATGTCATGCACCTTCACCTGTCTATGCAATGTATCTCAAGGAGCTATATTTGAACTTCCAACTAATCAGAGTCTGGCAAGGTAAGAATCCTTCTTTGGATACCTCTGAGGAATTTTATGAAGCATACAGGGATTCACCTCTACACATCAGGAACCTCCTATGTGAATTTTATATGCATAATTTGGCTATATCCCAAGATAAGGAATGGAATCCCTTATGTTATGTTGATGATATTCATATCAATGCTCTAATCTCCTAGATCACCAATGAAATAAGTAGAGGAGAACAATTTGATAGCCATATGCATGATGAAGTAAATATGCCATTGTCTGTAAGAAATGAATCTAGTAATGGAATGGGCATTTACTTTGATTGGAAGAAATTGTGGAGAGATGAAAGAGCCAGGCCACTGATTGAGCCTTTAAGACAAGAGGTATTTTCTCAATACTCCCAAATTATAAACAGTGATTTTAATGCTACAACCCTGCACATTCAGAACAGATGGGAGCATCTTTCATTCCAACTAAAGAAAGCAGAACCACATACTCCCAATACCTTGTATGCAGCATCTAGAAGGGCAGAGAGGTACATGAGGAATGCCAGAACAAAGAAGGAGAATTGGTTGCCCTTGGTTATGTAGCTGCCTATTCTCCTATGGCCATTATTGGCTATACAAGGAGATAACATCACTTATAATAGAAGTTCTAAAGATAATAGATGGCAAAGGCTGGAGGCAATGCGAGCTCATTTCTGGAGTTTCTAGAATGGTGAATGTGGACAGCAACTGAGTGTAGATCTGAGAGAGTTTGCCAGAAGAAAGAATGCTAGACTTGCTGAAGGGTCCAACAAGTAGTTGGTTGAGGGGAGTGATGAGCCAAGTCTTTGGCACATTTTGATCATACTTTTATAAATACTTTGCTATTTTTATTATGCTAAAACAAACATTCAGTCTGTTTATGGGATAGATATAGACCTTTTTATGACTTAAATATGATGAGTATATTGTGATAAGAAGTCCCATGATTGTTACCTTTAATGTTTTATTAGTCTGATAAATACTTTATGGTTTTGTGTGATCATAAACCTTCCTACAGCCTCCACTACCAAAACTTCTTGCAGCTATATTTGAAACAATGTTTGCCTTAGTTTAATACTTAATTAATGAATGAATAAAGTAATGGATTGTCTTAAAGGATGAACGTGTTGAGCTAACCTTCTTCCTCAGGAAAAGATGGCGAGATATTTTGCAGGTACCATGATTGAAGGAAAGGAATTCAATTTCCACTTGAAGAATTGAAGACCAAATCCATAAAGACTAGTTCAATAGCAAAAGATGAGGAGACAGTTTCAACTCATCCGCCATGCAGGGAGAGTGTTCCGGAAATCTAGGCCAGTCGTCTTGGGGGTGCATGAATCCAGGATGATGGCACTTTAAGACTACTCAACTAATTTGACTTAGTTCTTCATTGTCATTCACCTCTTTACTTAAGTTAGTTAAATGTAATAAATGCCTCCTGTTTTATAAGGGAAGGTTGGTTAGTAGTTAGGATCAGTTTTCAATAAATAGCCCATTCTCCTTCAGAGAAGGGGCTGGAAAAAAAATCGCTTTTGTAATACACCTTCAGTTTTAGAAATTCAGCCAAGAGATTGTGCCATATACTTGTTTGCACTAAATCAATAAAGCTTATGAAGTTTTTCACCTAATCTGTTGTCTGCTTTTGGCACTACCTAAGGGGGCCCACTTAGGGAACTATCCATACTTTTATTTTGCAAGATAGAATAGCTGCATTTTCCTTCATAGAAGTTAATGTGACTGTTCCTGCAGATGGCGGAAACACAGAGCTGTCAACTGTTCTTGCGGCCACTAGAGGAAGAATAGGTTATCTTACAAGTTTTTCATTTCCAAGTAAAGTTAAACAGTAAATTTGTTTCCAGTACTTAAATTCTAGTATAAGGAATTTTAGGAATCATGTATGTCTGGAAGGGTGATTAGTGCATATCTTATGCTGACCCATTTCAAGTTTACATCCTTGGGTTGATAATTAAATGAGGTTCTTTAGTAGGTCATAACTGCCAATTGTGATGTTTAATCCCTGAGTAGAGGAATTCATGATTCCTAGTTATTGAGCTGATTAAAGAATACTACATCCTATATGTATGTATGTATCAATGCATCTATGTATGTATGTATGCCTATATGTATGTAAGATTGTATCTACATATGTAGATGCATGCTTGTATGTATGTAGGATTGTATGTACACATGTATTATGCTTGTATGTACGTAAGTATGCATGTATTTATGTATTTCTTTAGAGGGAGGGATATTTTTAAGAGAGAGAGAGAGTTGTCTAGGTAGGGTGGGAGAGAGAGAGGGAGGGAGAGATGAGAGAGAGGTAGTGAGAGAGAGTCTTGAGAGAGGGAGAGGGGGTGGAAGGGAGAGTCTAAGGGAGAGGGAGTGGGAGAGAAGGGGTTGGAGTGAGAGGGACTTAGCTAGGTAGGGTGGGAGGGATAGAGGGAGAGAGAGAATTGAGAGAAAGGGAGATAGAGAGAGAGGGGGGAGAGAGAGAGGGAGAGAAAGAGAGAGTTATGTAGGTAGGGTGCCAAAGGGAGATACTTGAGACTATGAGGGGGGTGAGAGTGAGAGACTTGAGAGATAGGTATTGAGAGGGAATGCAAGAGAGGGAGTGGGAGAGAGAGGGAGTGTGAGAGTGAGAGACCTGAGAGAGGGAGAGGGTGTGGGAGGGAGTGACCTAAGAGAGGGAGAGATAGAGGGGGTGGAGTGAGAGGGACTTATCTAGGTAGGGTGGGAGGGAGAGAGAGAGAGAGAGACCCGAGAGAGGGGGTGGGAAGGAGAGACTTGAGAGAGAGGGAGAGAGAGGGAGTGATGGAGAGGTAGTGGGAGGGAGATAGAGAGAATGAATAGAGGGAGCAAGAGAGGGTGGTAGGGATTGATTGAGCTGAGAGGTACGTAGAAAGAGGAGAGGATGGATAGAGACAATTAGAGAGGGTAGGAGAGAGGGAGGGAGAGAGGTGAGATGCATAGATGAGAGAAAGGGATAAGGGTTGAGAGGTTTAGGGTTGAGGGTAGAGAATTATAGTGGTTGAGGGTTGAGGTTTAAGTTTGAGGTAGAAGTTGAGGTATAGGGTTGAGGTCCAATGTATAGGGTAGAGTATAAGGGTTGAGGATTAGGGTTTAGGGTTGAGGGTAGAGGGTTTAAGGGTTTAGGGTTGAGGTTGAGGGTTGAATGTTTGGGTTTAGGGTTTAGGGTTGAGGGATTAGGGTAGAGAGGGAGGGATGGATGGATGGAGAGATGGAGGGAGAAGTGAGATAGAGAGAAGGAGAGAAGAGGAGGGAGGGACAAAGATATATGAGGGTTGAGGATCCAATGTATAGGGTAGAGCATTGAGAATTGAGGGTATAGGGTCGAGGACCTATAGGGTTGAGGGATTGGGGTATTGGGTTGAGGGTATAGGGTTGAGGGATTAGGGTTGAGGGTACATAAGATTGAAGGATTAGGGTTGAGGGTTTATGGTTTGAGGGTTGAGGATTGAGGGATTAAGGGTTGAGGGTTGAGAATTGAGGGTTGAGGGTTTAATGTATAGGGTAGAGGGTAGATGGTAGAGTGTAGAGGGTCTAAGGGTTGAGGATTTAAGGTTGAGGGTAGAGGATTGAGGGTATAGGATTGGGGATTAGGGTTGAGGGTCCAATATATAGCGTAGAGGGTATAGGGGTTGAGGGATTAGGGTTTAAGGGTTGAGAGTTGAGGTTTGAGAGTTAAGGGGTCAAGAGAGTTTGAGGGATTAGGGTAGAGAGTTTACTTGGGTTTAGGGTTTAAGGTTGAGGGATTAGCGTTGGGGGTAGAGGGTATTGGGTTGAGGGTAGAGGCTGGAGGGTTTAAGGGTTGAGGGTTGAAGGTTTAGGGTTTAGGGTTGAGTGTTTAAGGGTGTAAGGGTTGAAGGATTAGGGTAGAGGGAGGGATGGAGGGAGGGAGAGATGGAGAGGGAGAGATGGAGGGATAAGTGAGATAGAGACAAGGAGAGAAAGGGAGGGGGACTGAGATATATGAGGTTGAGGATCAATGTATAGGAGTAGGGTTGAGGACCTATAGGGTTGAGGGATTAGGAGTATTGGGTTGGCGTCCCACAATGTATGGGGTAGAGGGTGCTCGGGGTTGAGGGTTTAGGGTTTGAGGGTTGAGGATTGAGGGATTAAGGGTTGAGGGTTGAAAATTGAGGGTTGAGGGTTTAATGTATAGGGTAGAGGGTTTAAGGATGAGGGTAGAGGATTGAGGGTATAGGGTTGGAGGATTAGGGTTGAGGGTATAGGGTTGAAGGTGCAATTGGCAACCTAACTTGGCCTATTTGAAAAAATGGGTCCAAGAAATGAGGTCTCCCGGTGGGTCCAAGAAATGGGGTCTCCCAGTGATGGAAATCACTGGGAGACCCCATTTCTTGGACCCATTTTTTTTAAACATGTCACTACATTGCCAATTTCACCAAATTGGCAAGCTAGTGGGTGAAATTGGTAGCCTAACTTGGCCTGTTTGAAAAAATGAGTCTAAGAAATGGGGTTTCAACCCAATTTATTGGACTCATTTTTTCAAGCAAGCCACTACATTGTCAATTTCACCGAATTGGCAAGCTAGTGGGTTGAGAATTGAGGATTGAGGGTTTAATCTATAGGGTAGAGGGTAAAGGGTTTAGGGTTTCAGGATAGAGGATTTAGGGTTGAGGGTTGAGGGTGAAATTGGAAACCTAACTTGGTCTGTTTGAAAAAATAGGTCTAAGAAATGGGGTCTCCCAGTGATTACCCCATTTATTGGATCCATTTTTTTCAAATAGGCCATTAAATTTCTAATTTCACCAAATTGGAAAGCTAGTGGGTGAAATTGGCAACCTAACTTGAGAGAGATAGAAGGAGTGAGTGAGTGAGAGAGATACAATTAAGAGAGGGAGAGACTTGAGAGAGAGAGGGAGGGAGTGGGAGAGAGATAGGGGGTAGAGGGTAGAGGGTTTAAGGGTTAAGGGTAGAGGGTAGAGGGTTAAGGGTAGAGGGGATAGAGATAGGAGTGAGTGAGTGAGAGAGAGACTTGAGAGAGGGAGAGGGGGTAGGAGGGAGAGACTTGAGAGATAGAGGGAGGGAGTGGGAGAGAGATAAAGGGTATAGGGTTTAAGGGTTTAAGGGTAGAGGGTAAAGGATTTAAGGGTTAAGGGTAGAGGGTAGAGGGTTAAGAGTAGAGGGGAGAGAGATAGGAGTGAGTGAGTGAGTGAGAGAGACTTGAGAGAAGGTAGGAGGGAGAGACTTGAGAGAGAGAGGGAGGGAGTTGGAGAGAGATAAAGGGTAGAGGATAGAGAGAAAGAGAGAAAATAAACCTATAAAAATCAACTTTCTCATAATGCAAGTGCATTTTGTAGTAGAGATATGGCCATTCTTTTAGAAAGACAACACACTCACGTTATAACGCTAGCGCGTTTTGTCTTGCTCTAAAAATGGTAAAAAACTTAATATACTCATGATCTCAAGGCCCACATTCTACATATTTTCTTGGTTTTGTGCGTGCTTCTGACAAATAAAAGCTTTTTGATGATTTTGTGAAGTGCACATGCATGTTTTTCACATTCCACCACCTTTTTCATAATCTTTCCATCACCTTTGCATGAAATAGTAGAGTTTTCACGTTGAAAGGCATATAATATCAATTCAAGTCTGAATTCCATTCAAGAGTGATACAATTGAAGTTTGGAGGGGAACAAGCTTTTGAAAAAGTCAAATTGTTGAGGAGTTTGAGGAAAGAAGAAGCAAAGGCTACATAATTGGGTAGAAATCTTCCATTTGAAACTCTGGTTTTTTAGGTATGTGAAGTCTTTACACATTTTCTTTCATTCTATTTTGGCTTGCTTTCATTTTTGTTATTTTACATATTCCATGTTGATCATTGTTTGTTTGTCATTATAACCTTAGCTTGTCAATCCACATTTTAAATTACACAATTCTTTACACTTTCCAATTACATTTTTAAACCACATCTCTTTAAGGCATTTTGTTAAACAATTGACTTACCTTGTGTATGCTTCCACATTTTGTATACACATATATGACATAAGTTATAAGGAAGTAAAATAATACATCATTTCTCAATCCTTTACTATGGATGTGCATACCACTCTCCAAAGCTTTCATTTTGGTATAGGCATGGGGGATGTTGGAAAATGTAGTTGAATTTGGTTTTACACCTACAATTTGCATATGCTTGAAATTTTCTAAAGCCTCTTCAATAAATCTATTTTGTGAATATCCTGCAATCATTATAGTCCACGAGGACATATCTCATTGAGGTATTTTGTCAAATAGTTATACTAAGCAGCTGATTGCCTTGTCTATTCTACCAAATTTTCCATACATGTCTCTACAAAATTGGAATATACTCCTCCCACATTGATAGATATTTGAATCTATTTTGGTTTTCATATCTATTTTTAAATTTACCTCATCACTTATGTTGTGATATATTTTAAATGTTTCCTTGATTAGTCTACCTATAAGGGATTCTAATCCTTCTCTCCACTGTTTCAAGACTCTTTATTCAAGGCTAAGTTAGAAACATGGGGAAAGGTGTAACCTATTTTGTAATCATGGCTCAAAATGGAAGCATGGATAAGGCATTTGAATTTTTTGACAATAATGTTTTGGTAGAAATGTATGCAAAATGTGGTAGCATTGACAAGCTAGTAAGCTCACTAGCTCTCCAATTCAATAGGCTTGACAAGGTAGGGGGAGCATATGCCTCATAGAAATGAGGTCTCATGGTGATTTAAGGGGCAACATATGCCTCATAGAAAACATCACCATGAGACCCCATTTCTATGAGGCATACATTTCCCCTACCTTGTCAACCCTACCGAATTGGCAAGCTAGTGAGCTCACTAGTTTGTCAATGCTACGACATTTTGCATACATTTCTACGAAAAAATTATTGTCAAACAATTCACATGCCTTGTCCATGCTTCCATTTTGAGCCTATCTTGCAATCATGGCATGCTACATTACCACATTTCTTTTAAGGCATCCCATCGAAAAACTTCATGTGACCTTTGTCTATGCTAGAAATACTCTTCTACGGGTAAACCCACAAAAGTGGTTTACAATTCAAATGAGGAAGGAAATCTCCTAAAAAATGACCCCATTCCAAAAAAAATCATTTTGGGGGTTCGAGGAACTTGTTGGTTCGAACGAACCAAAATAGGGTTCGCTTGAACCATGGTTCGAGCGAACCATTTTAATGCTTGTATGAACAAAAAACACATGAGACTCCCTTTTTGGAAGGGGGTTCGGTCAAACTTGGGTTTGAGCAAACTCCCTACTTTCATGATTCCTGCTCTCTGTGACCAAAAAAATCATTTTTTTTGTGCTTCAGAGCTCCAGTTGTAGATGAAAATGGTGGAGACTTCACAGAATCAATTGGAATCAAGTAGTTCTCGAAATGAGCTATCCAACGAATATAATTTTAATATGTTTTGGTTTTATTATCTATTTGTTTTTTTAGTTTTATTAAACATAGGTTTTTCACCAAAAATGAAGCTCTCTGTTCTGCACATGAGGAAAAATATAAGATTATCAATTTTTTTTAAAAAAATATGAGTGCACCAGATATTGAAGTCCTTGATCGAATAAAAAATAAAATTGAATTTCGATACATACAAAAAAAGTTACGCATTATACGGTCGCGCTATGTTTGAATTGTAGTTGGTTTGACTTCGAAACTTGATTAAAGAAAAAATATTCAATAAAAAACTATCTAACCAAGTGGAAACACTATATATCGGAGTTACAAATCTAAATTTGAAAGAATTATAATTTTATCCTTCATGGAAAAAAAGTTATGCATTATACGGTGAGTGTCACTTTTTAAAAATGTTGTTTTATGAAAAAACTAGTTTTCAAAGGAGATGGAAAAGGACGTGTAATCTGATTCCAAAAAATTGAAAAAAATATATTTAGAATCTACAGACAAAATTTCATGAAACTCTAGTTTGCATCATCTTCAAATTCCTCACGTTTTAGCCGCTATAGGTGCCCAAAAGTGAAGATTTAGTTAAAAAAAAATATTTCAGTGCCCAATTTGGCCAAAAATTGTAAACCACTATTGTGGGATCACCCCTACATTACCTTTGTATGAATCCTTGAATGACATATATTTCATTTAAATTGTATCAATTCATTTTTTAGGAACTAATATTTGTCTTATTACCATGCTATAAGTAAAATTATCTACCATGCCAAGGAAACAACTAAGGAATAAACCAACAGACGAAGATTATGAAACCAATAAAGCAAAAAATAGAGAAAGAGTGAGGGAATATCATGAGAAGAAGAAATTGGATACGATTGACGAAAACAAGCCAATTGAAGAGGAACCTCAACCATCAAAAAGAGAAAAGGCATTGGCGGCACAAAGGGCACGAATGTGAAAGCATCGTGGTAAGACATTCAAATACCATAGTTGGAGACACACCATCTACTACAAGTGAATACGAAGGGACACCATTAACCACAAGTGAATATGGAGGGACACCATCTACCACAAGTGAACATGGTTGGACACCATCTACCACAAGTGAATATGAAGGGACACCATCAACCACATCTCAAGTCGAGAGTACATCATCACTCGGATTTGACGAAGAAGGTACACCATCATCCCCATGTCAACCTCAAGGTATGTCATCTATTCCACCCTCGATCAAAGGTGCACAATCTATCCCACCTCACTTAAATATTGATGCAATTCCTAATGTTGAGATGTATGTACCTAGGAGAACACCACCTAGAATTTTGCATAGAAAGTGAAAGTATTTGATTAATATTGATGAGGATATTTTGTAGCACATGGAAGGTAAGATTCCAACACGCACTTGTAGAAGATATACTGATAAGATTTGGAAATTTTTCTTTGAAAGGCTAAATGAGACTGCAAGATGTCAAATATTTGTTGAAATGATGCGGGCTATAAAGTATAGAAACATCTTGAAGATTCTTGGGTTGAGAACATCAAATGCTTCAAGTGAAAACACTATTGTGAAGAATCTAATGGATGCTTATGAGAGTGTGGGTAGGACCTCATGCTCAAAGGATTTTAATGTCACCGGATGTGTCATTACATCGACTTTGATAAGTAGTCAAACAAGGAGATCTTGTCTCTTTAGAAAGACGAGTGAATAATTGAGAATTAATAGAAAAACTTTATCAAGAGCCGTTTAAAGGCAACAAAGAATTGAGGGCACCGATTCAAATGAATTATGGGAATTCTCGGGAAGACTGCCACAAAAATATAAACCAGTTGTTGAAGCATTGAGAACACTAATTGAAGACTATTGGAAGAATAAAACAAGGCCATCTCCAAATCAAAGAGACGTGGTAAGAAGGAGAATCGGTAGTCCGAATTGTGAGCCACATCTAAAGTATTTTTTGGATACAACTCAAACCCAAGTTTTCATAAATTTCAATATGATTATTCTCAAATTCAAATTTCTCAAAGATATTTTGAAATTCTTAAACCTTTTTATGTCAAGATAAATCACACATGCACCACTTGTTGTTGTAGAATACATATTGAATTCTCTAACCATTATGATGTTTATCGTTCTATATGTTTAGATTTGCATACTAACAATGTTTTGTAGGATTGTGGCATACAAGCCCCACCGACATCTTCAAGAGAGTTCTTATAAATTTTTTTATGTGAAATAGAGGATGGCCAAATATTCTACAGGAAACTATGCTTTGATGGTTCATGTCATCATTGCAGTGGCTTGCAACGTATGCCAATATGTCAACATATGGAAAGCACACACGAGGTGGGACAAAAACTAGTAGAGTTTGAGAAGTATAAAATAGTGGCATACGTTACAAAAGATGGAATTTAAGAAAAAGGTGTGATTTGGTTATTCAGAAGATTCCACTATATCAGTTTATGACCATGTTTTGTGACAATATAGTGTATGAGTATGCAAGGAATACCCATAGAGCTTGATGGCTGGACATGCAATTCAAGCTATGCAAGGACACCTTTCTAGTTGACAACATAGTTTCAGTGGTTGTCTTTGTAGAGAACTACACTGTACAACCACAATGTGAGGTGCAGTCACAATATTACAACTCCACACAGGTTTCAATATTTATGCACATAGCATTAATTCATATAGCTGATAGTACAGAGGACCAAAGGAAGGTATTGAGGGAGTATCACTTTTATATTAGTGATGATCGCACACATTCTCCAGGTTTTGTACAAGGTTGCTTCTAGATGTTCTACAGTGATTTGGCTTAGAGGGGCATAGCATACGGTCGTCATATAATATGGTCGGATGACTGTGCAACACAGTTCAAGAACTCGCACATGTTCTACTGGTTGTGCATGATGCATGTCATTATAGGTGTTCAACATATGTGGAACTTTTGTGAGTCTGGGCATGGAAAGGGGGAGCATGATGGTGCAAAAGCATGTGTGAAAAGAGAATTAGCATGAGAAGAGTTAAAGTATAAAGAAAATGCAAAGTTGATAGATGCAAAATCAATCTTCAAGTGGTGTAATGCTTCGATGGGTCTAGGTAATGAAGGTATGTCTTCAGTTCATAATTTTTTTTGGTTGATGGATGATACTAACATTGCACCATATGAGGATTATTGTACATTGATAGGATCAAGTGAGCTACACTCTTTCCTTAGCTTAGATGTAAGTTCATGGAGTATCAATACACGAAAGATGGCATGATTTTGTTCTTCATGTACAATGCAAGCCTTAGATGATTGTGAGTCAAAGGAGTGGGTTGAGAAATGGTTGTTAATTTATCTTAACCCACTTCACACGTATTGCCCTTCGATGGCATTGGAACTAGCACAGATGGATTCATCGGTCGACTTTGACCACATATAAGATCTAGTTCAACTAGGTAATATATCTACTTGCTTAGTTTTTGAAATTCCTATTGTTATCTTACTTTGTAGTGTATTTGTAATGTTGACTAATTTCAAGAGATTTGTTGCACATATCAATGCAGGGCATGTTTATGCAGTTATTGCAGATGAAGACAATGAAGAGGGAATGAACTATTACTTGTGTCATTATGTTGAGACCAAAAATAAATTGGAGGCCCCAGTTATAGATGGAGAAAACATTGAATACCCTATAGGCTCAGTTGTTGTTACTGGAACATGGCTTAGAAGGTACCCACATAAGAGTGTTAAATATTGGTTGTTTCAGGACTTTGACATGCATCAGAAGATTTTTCATTACTCAAAACTTGTTGTGGCATCCAATGTTTGTTTGACCAAATATGGGGGTAGACCTTTGAACAAGACCTTGTGGAAGGTTCGTGAATCTGACCATGAGGTAATACTTGACACAATAAAGAGTAGAGCAGATCTGGATGGTTCATTGGATTAATTTGTAAGTATGCACATTGGTTCTTATTAATTTATACTTGTATGTACATTAATTTGTATAATGCCAATGCTATCATCTAATATTTATATCATCTTCTTTTACTTTTCCTATTTGTAAGTAACCTAAAAATTGATTGGTGTCCCCTTGCAAAAAATGCTGATTTATGAGCCATCCAAGAGAATCTCAGCCAAAAAAGCAATGCAACATCCTTATTTTGATGATCTTGACAAATCTCAATTATTATTTTAAGCCATTATAAAAGTGTGTGTGAAGCTTAGCAAGGTAATTTCAAGTTATTAATTTGAAGTTAACCTTATCATGAGCACCTATGATGTAGACATATAAGAGCATCTCAAATTTCAAGTTATTCTATTCATGAGAGGTGTTGTGTGCAATAGGTGTCTTGGAACTCCCAATGAAGATGTATGGCTGGAGGAGTGACTAAGTTGAGAGACTGGCATGCCTATCCTCAATGGAACCAAATGGTGTGGATTTGTTATCTATAAGTGCCTTCCATCTATTTTCATTTCATTTCCATTTTGGATGCTCTTTCTTTTTCTTCTTTTACTTTGCCTATTTGTAAGTAAACTACTAAAAATTATTGGTGTCTCCTTGTAGAAAATGTTGATTTATGAGCCATCCAAGAGAATCTCAGCCAAAAAAGCAATGCAACATCCTTATTTTGATGATCTTGACAAATTTTAATTCTGATTTGAAGCCATTATAAAAGAGTGTGTGAAGCTTAGCAAGGGAATCTCAAGTTATTCATTTGAAGTTAACCTCATCATGAGCACCTATGATGTAGACATTATAAGAGAATATCAAATGTATGAGTGACATTGTGAAAGATCTGTGAGAATGGAGTACCTAAGGCATTGTGCCTACAAGTACAAGCACTTGAGTTTCAGAACAATGTATGAAGCATATTAGACAATTGTAGCACAAACAAAAGAATTAAGACAATCAAATAAATCTCATTTTATTGTAAACATCATATTATTAATATAGTGAGTGTAATAACCATTGATGGTTACTAATTATTTTTCTTCTTTTATTCTCTCCCTATTATAATTACCACCAATTGACTAACTTATTATAAAAACTTCATTTATTAAAACAAATCAACCTAATGATTATATATCAATATCAATATAGCATACAGTCTATTCAAATAAACATTTGTAATAATATTTACTCAAATTTTGAAATTTATTGTTGCCCTCAAACATTTGTAATTCATTTGACGTAATCCCTTAACAATCCAAATTGCAAAAGGGAACAATTTTTGACGACATGTTACCTAGATACTGTGTCAATTACGGACATTTTGTCTGAGGCATTGGGATCACGTAGGGAACCTATACAATAACATCTCTTGGTTTTTGTTATCTTAGAGTTTTTTCCATGGTGTCCAATTTTGACTTGATGGAAAAAGTGTCAATTGCAAGCAGTGTAAAGTTGCAAAGTGGTGCAACTTGTGTTCTGTAACTCGTGCGACCAAATGGACTATTCCAATGTGTCTGCATGGGTACATTTATGCTATTCATGTTCCTCTTTCATATCCAAACACACTAAATCACTTTGAGCTATGTTCAACTAACTTGATTCCTTAAAGGTTATGTTGATGGGTGTTTTGCACACTTTCTCAACATAGGCGGTACACACGTGCACTACCTCTCTTGAAAGGAAATCTCCAACAACAAGTTGCTAAAAATATCCCCAAGGTTTCTCGAGTATTAGGTCATGACTTGCATGGAACTCCTTAGTTGATGTTTGATGTGATCTTGCTGGTAATCACAAGATAGACTTACGTAGCTGGATGCAGAGTGGATCTTAAAATCTTAAGTTTCTGAGATGGGAGTTAAGGTGTACTTTGCTGTAGGTTCAGACAACAATCTAAAACTTCAATGCTTTCTTCAAGTTTTGGCTTTACAATGTGCAATGAACCTTAGCACAGGCTGTTTCTAAAAAAGGGAAAAAAGAGCAGGAAAGAGGGAAGGTTCCTAGATTTGCAACTAACTGT
This sequence comes from Sequoia sempervirens, assembly GCA_007258455.2. Classification (NCBI taxonomy): domain Eukaryota; kingdom Viridiplantae; phylum Streptophyta; class Pinopsida; order Cupressales; family Cupressaceae; genus Sequoia; species Sequoia sempervirens. The sequence continues at coordinate 643,172,006 of VDFB02281492.1, forward strand.
GAACAATAATCATGGAGGTTCTGCTATGGACAACTTCCTTGAAACAAGATTCCACTTAACCAAGAAACCTACAGTATCGTGAAATTTGTGCTATCTTCAAAGGTTTGTAGATATTTTACCATTCATCCACCATTTTCATGCATGAATAAAGATAAAATTTTAAAAGTAGCTTCAAATTTCAACCCAGACTAACTTTACAAGACCATTTACCAGCAACAAATGACAAAAAGTATGAACTGGAAGGCATCGACACAACATAAATTTCTACAATCATGGAACAACATATAATAAAGTCTATCTAAGTAATTCAAAGCTAACTAGAACAACAATATGAATCTAAATAAGCATCTAACAATGGAGATTGAATCATGAAACATGTGAAGAACTCAAAAAATGCACCAACTCAATGTATTTTCATTATAAATTTTTGCAGCATGTCTTTACAACTCAACTCTCTTGAAAATGAGAGGAGACCCCCTATTTATAGTGCCCAAAAAGAAGAACAAATGGCCAAGATTTAATCTTATTGTGTGGCCAAGATTCACTACAAACTAGGGTTCTACCTACCCCCCCAATATATTACAATTTAAAATATAATTTTGTCTTCATCCCTGTTTCGTCCTCTAGTGACAACACTGTAGCATTTTGTCTTTTGCTGTAGCTATTCCTTTAGAAGTTCTTCACTGACAATAGGGCTGCCTTCTTGCTTCTTCAAAGCCACATACTCCATAAAATTCAAGATTACCAGTTGGAGTTTGTCAATTTCTATGATCTCAGACCGCAACACTTGATAACTCCATTCTTTGGAGTTGTCCTCAAGCCTCTTCCAGTCATCATCATACTTGGCGGCGTGGTCCCTGAACAGTTTTGACTGGGTGAAGGCGTGGGCAGAAAAACTCATCAAATCCGTTGTTATCTCATCTGACATCCTGTCCTCCATCCTTTTCTGGAAATGGGGCTTCATTTTCTTCAGATCAATTTGCACCGTGGGTATGTCATATCCTGTCATCAGCCTCAAATATCGGGCGCAGTTTGCCCTAATTTCTTTGACCCATTCAATATCTGGATCCACTTTATCAATTATCTGCTCCAACCATTCTCTCATGTTATCAAATTCCCGCCTCCACACATCCACTAGCCAATGATCGTCCCTTTTTAGTGCGAGCTCATTTTCCCATGTGGCTTTTGGTAGCCAAAGGATAGCTTCAATCTTTGGATAGGTGGACCTATACATTGCAGGGAAGTTGGTGCAGAGCTTCTTTGTGCCTTCCAGAGACCATTGTAAATCCAGGAACTTGTTGGTTGTTCAAACAACCTAACTTATACCCATGTTCCTGACATATAGAACCTGTTGGAACCAACTCTCTATAGTTTTGTCCAGGTTCTTTCTTTTTTCCAGCTTGTCAATTTGTTCCTTTGACAGCAGCTGGGGTGGAGCCGTAAATGTGGTAGGCATGTCTTCAGCTGAAGACCATTGCTAAATGTAAGCTGTCAAGTCGACTACCTATGCTTTAAGCTCATCTTTTGAGACTTTATCTTGTATTAAATGCACCACCATAGCCACAAACTCCTCGAGGTGCTGCACCTTTTGCTCCCTAGTAGTAATTCCCAAGTTAATGGTGGAGATATTATAGCTTACTCCTTCTTGGCCTACCACTGGCATTGCTATTTGCACAGTTTGGGACCCAGAAGCATCCATCATTACCTTGGATCTAACTTTGGGCTTCTTCTCCTTTTTGGTTGTGATTTGCGCTCAGGCTAGGATGGCCTCTAGTCTTGCTCTAGGATCCTTTGGGGCAGGAGTCTTCTTTTCAAGTTGCTTCTCCAGCCATTCGGGCATAGTAGATTTTCCCTTGGGTGATTCTCAATCACCCTTGCCTTCCCTTATTTGGATTTCTATTTGTTCACCCGTGGGAGCCCTTTCTTCCATTTTAGTGTTGTCTCCTTCTTCCTCATCGGAGTCTTGGATAAACATGAGGCATTTGATGGGAGGCTTAGTAGGCAATTGCTCCTGTGGGTTTTCTTCTATCTCAATTCCTTTCTCTTTCCTTTCTTCAACTTGTTCGTCCTTGTGCACATGCTCCTCGGGCTTGTCCTCTTCTACATTTCGTTCTTCATAAGGAGGTGGCACATCCTCCTGTTGCTCCCCTGTAGGGAATTCTACATTTTCCACTGTCCTGCCACCTTCTTGCCCTTCTCCTCTAGGAGGTGAATTTCCTTCCTCTTCTTCATCATGCTTCAATTGTCTGGCTATTTCCTCCTCGAGATCATCATTAAAGGTTTGTCTAATGGTTCTACCACCAGTACCCTCCTCTTCGTCTCCACTTTCAGAAGACCCTGTTTCTTCTTCTTCGCAAACCACCTTGTCAATCAGCCGGTGTTCATACTCTGGGTTTTTGTGGTACTCATCCAATTCCTCCTCCATTGCCTTCAAGGATTCTTTCTCCCGCCTCTCCCATTCTTCAAAAGTTAACATTGTGGCTTCCATTGCTGGTGGTCCCGTTGGAGGTTGTGAAGGCATAGCACTGGAGAGGACTTGTGCTAAGGTAGCTTGAATGGTGGGATCCAGAAAGATCTGAGAAATTTGGGAGGGGAAATTCTGCATGTGCCACGAGAAAGCCTCTGGTAATGCTAGTGAGGGCATTGGTGTTGTCACTGCTACCAATGGGAGTGATGTAGTAGGTGACATGGTGATGGAGGAAAGTGGAGTAGTTGCAGCGGAGGAAGATTAAACCATTATTATGGGCCCAGTCCGGGGAGAGGAGGAGAGATGGATTCAGATGTCCACCGCAGGTGGGGATGTGGCGACCATGGCTTGGGAAATAGATGGAAGGGTGGTGGAGACAGGGAGAGTTGGGGGAGGTCTTGGCTGATCTGTCTTCCCTTCCTCACCCTCTTGAAGGGGATCTTCTTGAATTGGTGGTTACTCCACGATGCTTCCCATCTGTTTGGGCCTCTTAAAGGGTGAGCCTCCTGAATCTTCCCTTGAATAAACCTTGGGATCTAGAGACTTCTCTGCTTCAACCCCTTTCCTCTTCTTTGATCTTGTGAGCAGAGGAGATTTGGATGTCCCGCCTGTTGAAGTTGTAGCAGTGACATCTTCTATGGCACTAGGCTCACTCTTGAGCCCTTCATATGTCAGGACAACCCATTGTTGCTTTAATTTGGCTACTTGTCCCTTAACCCATTCTTCAGTATGCACCGTGATTGGTTTAGTTACAATATCAAGGTCATCGACCTCCTTCTCATCCCAATCTATCATTGGAAGTGACAAGTTAGCGACTGCATTATATCTGGGATCCATGATGGTGCTCTCATCCTCATCAACCTGATCAGGTATGGGAAACAATTGCACCCTTCTCATGAAGTATGCGATGATTTGCATGTAATTCCTTGCGCGCACCTCCTTATCATCCTGACAATCTACCCAGAAATCTTCAACGTGATGTATGTGGGAATATCCTGGTCTCAATTCCTTTCTTACATTCCCATATGGGTCCACCCGTGGGTGAGCAGTGTGTAGGTAGAAATGGTACTCTACCAATTCCTTCTCAGAATTCCCAGTGCACTGGGAATTTTGTAATTTGTACATTCCTTGGCCGAAAGCTAAGGGATAAGGGATCCTTGCCAAATGTCTACTACCAAGGAGTGAATGTACATGCTACAATTTTTGGGAGAGCTCTAACAGTATAATCCAGTCATTGGGGTACTAGGGCAGCTTATTCGACCTTTTCGTGAAACCCTGGGCACGAATATATGTGAATTTGGGGTATTGTATAAATAAGAAGGCGTATTGCTTCAAGAACGCCCAAGCACTGTGAGAGACCCTTCTCTCAAAATCCCCTCCGATCAACCTGATGATGTGGCCAATGAAGGCGTCATTCACCCTGCAGTACTCCTTGAAGTTCTTAAACTGGAGCTAGGGATATCTATCATAAACCTTCAATCTTTGGCCCAGCTCCTCATCGAGCACCACAAACAGGTCACTATATTTCCTTTGCTTAGCCAGTGAGTACACCAGATAGGAGGTCATGTAGAACTTAGAGGTCTTCTTCACATTCATAAACTGCTCGAGGAAGCAGTCACTTATGATGCCTCCCTAGTAGAGTGAAACTTTTGTGGTGACATCTTCGTCCCCACGGAGGATCTGCTCAACGAAATACATCATCCATTCTTGGAAATACGTAGCAGTGGGGAGGCCCATTACCTTGCTCAACACGGTTACCAAGTCACGGTAATCCTCATAAAAGTCACTACGAAAGAGTTCTTGAGGCACCTTTGCAGTGCTACCCCTTTTCTCCTTGAGCCAGTACTGGTTTATTAGCTTTTTGCAGCCCATAGGGTCCTCATCCCAAGTTTCCCTACCTTCCTCCATGGTGGGCACCTCCATCTCCCCAAAAGTGGGAATGTGAAAAGTTTTGGTAATTTCCTCAGCTGACATCTTAGCAAGGATGTTCCCGTCTCTATCAACAATGGTTCGTGTCTGTGGCTGATAGGCCTGCCGACAGGACATGACCAATTCGGGGGCTACGAGGGATGGAGGGAAGCCTACAAATTTTACAATTCCACTTTGTCTTATTGACCTCGCATTATCGGTCTTTGGGTGGATCCTGACCCTTTGCTTAAATTCATCAATATCGATGTGGCCGATATTGGTGTCTGTGATCTCCTTCCAGTCGGTGATTATTTTTGAATGTAGAGGTTCACCCTAGAACCGATACTTCATTTGGTCCTTGTCCTCTTTTCCACAAGGAGTCTTGCCCACTTTCTTTCCTTTGTCCTTCTCTATAGCTGCCCCCGAGGGTCCTGCACCCGATTCCATATATCTTGCAAACAAAGACATAATGGGTTCAACTAATTATGAAAGCATAAACATTAGTTGAAATCCCATCGATGAAATCCAATCAAATAATTCATCATTCATGAAACCAAACTTTTACTTCAAGACACCGCTAGTCATTTTTTGGAGGGATTTTGAGCAAACCGGGCCCAGGGGCTGGACTTCTCCGGCAGGAATGCTGTTTTGAAAGGGTGAACAGGGTAGGGCAATTTGGGTGATTTCTCTCGTCTTCATACTTTGATGGTTTGAAAGGCTCGTGCCGAAGAGAGTCAAATTTGAGCATGTGGGTTGAGATTGGTTTTTAAATTTGAGGTTATTTTGATCAATTTAGGAGCATCCAAAGGTACAAGGCCGGAAAGCTGTCAGGATTTAGCTATTTGAAACGACTAGGAAGAAACAGAGTTCTGGGGTCTGGGACCCGAGAGGTCAAAGGACGACTGATTATGACCCTTAAATCTTAAAGCATTCAGGCTCGAAGGGGCAGAAAGCCATTGGTGATTTTCCATTTGAAAATGACAGATGCGACAAAAAAGTCCAGATGGAGCGGCCCGGAGGACCGGACCTAGCATTGAGTTTGGCCATTTGTTTTCTTTTTTAAGTTTCTCAGAAAAAGAGGGAGTAGAAACCAGTGAGGGAAAGGACAAAAAATGGAGGGTTGGGACCCAAGAGGCAAAAGGTCGCCGATAGGTGGCCGTTCCAAAGGGGTGAGGTTGCCACGGAAGTCCGTGGACTGGGACCCAGCAACATGACAACACAATTTATTCAGCGTTCAACTTAGGGCGGCAAAAGGTGAGATGGACCCCAAAGGGTGGAAAGGTGCGTTCTCCTCGCCATTTGGGAATAGTGGGGGTGAACAGAGTCCCGAGGATGGAGTCCCGTGGGGGTGGGCTCGGGAGGTAGAGATGGAGGCTAGTTTTGAGTTCGTTGTTCATTAAGTTTGACGACGATCGAATGACAGAGGTCCGAGGTCTCGAGCCTAAGAGGTGGGTTCTCCTCGCTGATGGGTCAGTTGGTTTGTGTAAGGTTTAGACGGCGACAAGATGACGTGGGCCCAGAATGCATGAATGCCCTGTGCGAAGAACAAAATCGTCGAGGTTTAGCTCCAGTCTGATCTTAGGAGATGATCAGGAGGGTTTTTTGGAATTTGATGACATGGATTTTGTAGGTTTTGTCATGTTTTACCAAATTATTGCATTTTAGCCCATGCTTATTCATCTTTTAGGTGTAAAATCACAAAAAATCTTGGAAGAATAGATGAAAAACCTACCTCAAAAGTTCGATGAGGAAAGATGCGAAATCCACTATGGACGGCCAAATGATGATCTCAGACATGAGGGCGGCGGGCAACAGATGCACTGAACTTCTTTGGAAAGCACTCCGAACTCTTCTAGAAAACCTAAAAAATGAAAATGACAGGTCGAGCCAGGTATATATACCCAAATAGGGGCATGTAAAATGAGGCAGCGATAAAATGAACCGACAAGGCGAAAGAAAAGAGGGTCCCCATTCCGAATGGGGTGTGTGTGTTGAGGGCACAACAGGTCCAAAGTGCAAAAGGAAAATAATATTTGATAGGATATTACTTGAAAACTGACACTTACAAACTCTCCATCTGAGCCTACAGGATCACATTGGGCCACCCTACAATAATCTCTCTCAGTTTTTGTTATCTCGAAGTCGTTTTCCCGTGGTGTCCAATTTTCACTTGATGGAAAAAGTGTCAAATTCAAGTAGTGTAAAGTTGCAAAGTGCTGCAACTTTTGTTCTGCAACTTGTGTGATCAAACAGACTATTCCGACACATCCAAATGGGTATGTTTACACTAGAAATGGTCATTTTTCGCACCCAAAAATGCCAAATCGCTCTGAGCTATGTTCAACCGACTTGATACCTTAAGGGTCCAAAGTGCAAAAGGGAAGCAATCTTTGACGAGCTATTACTCAGAAATTGTGATGCTTATGAACTCTCCACCTGAGCTTACAGGATCGCTAGGCCCCTATACAATAACCTCTCTCAATTTTTGTCATATCAGAGTCTTTTTCCCGTGGTGTCTAGTTTTCACTTGATGAAAAAAGTGTCAATTGCAAGTAGTGTAAAGTTGCAAAGTGGTGCAAATTTTGTTCTGCAACTCATGTGACCAAACAGACTGTTCCAACGTGTTGGAATGGGTATGTTTATGCTAGAAATGGTCCTCTTTCACACCCAAACACACTGAATCGTTCTAAGCTATGTTCAACTGGCTCGATCCCTTAAGGGTCCAAAGTGCAAAAGGGCATAAATCTTTGACAGGATATTACTCAAAAATCGTGATGCTTACGAACCCTCTATCTGAACCTATAGGATCATATTGGTCCCCTCTACAATAACCTCTCTCAGTTTTTGTTATCTCGAATTCATTTTCCTGTGGTGTCTAGTTTTCACTTGATGAAAAAAGTGTCAAATACAAGCAGTGTAAAGTTGCAAAGTGGTGTAACTTTCGTTCTGCAACTTGTGTGGCCAAACAGACTGTTCCAACACATCCGGATGGGTACGTTTATGCTATTCATGGTCCTCTTTCACACCCAAACATGCCAAATCGCTCTGAGCCATGTTCAACCGACTCAATCCCTTAAGGGTCCAAAGTGCAAAAGGGCAACAATCTTTGACGAGCTATTACTTGGAAATTGTGATGCTTACAAATTCTCTATTTGAGCCTAGGAGATCATGTTAGTACCTTCTACAATAACCTCTCTCTATTTTTGTTATCTTGGAGTCATTTTCCTGTGGTGTCCAATTTTCACTTGATGGAAAAAGTGTCAAATGCAAGCAGTGTAAAGTTGTAAAGTGGTGCAACTTTAATTATGCAACTCGTGTGACCAAATAGACTATTCCAATACATCTGAATAGGTACGTTTATGCTAGGAATGGTCCTCTTTCACACCCAAACACGTCGAATCGCTCTAAGCTACATTCAACCAACTCGATCCCTTAAGGGTCCAAAGTGTAAAAAGGAAATAATCTTTGATGGGCTATTAATCAGAAACCGTGACACTTAAAAACTCTCTATCCAAGCCTACAAGATCATGCTGGGCCCCTCTACAATAACCTCTCTTGGTTTTTGTTATCTCAGAGTCATTTTCCGGTGGTGCCCAGTTTTCACTTGATAGAAAAAGTGTCAAATGCAAGCAATGTAAAGTTGCAAAGTGGTGCAACTTTCATTATGCAACTTGTGTGACTAAAAAAACTATTCCAATGTGTATGGATGGGTACATTTATGCTAGCATGGTCCTCTTTCACACCCAAACATGTTGAATTGCTCCGAGCCATGTTCAACCAACTCGATCCCTTGAGGGTCCAAATTGCAAAATGGTTGCAATATTTGACAGGCTATTACTCAGAAACTGTGATGCTTACAAACTCTCTGTCTGAGCCTATGGGATCATGTTGGGCTCCTATACAATAACCTCTCCCAGTTTTATTTATTTATTTATTTATTTATCTCAGAGTCATCTTCTTGTGGTGTCTAGTTTTCACTTGATGGAAAAAGTGTCAAATGCAAGCAATGTAAAGTTGCAAAGTGGTGCAACTTTCGTTTTGCAACTCATGTGACCAAATGAACTATTCCAACGCATCTCGATAGGTACATTTATGCTAGGCATGGTCCTATTTTTCAACTAAACACACCAAATCACTTTGAGCTATGTTCAACCAGCTCGATCCCTTATGATGGCATGCAAAACAATCAAAAAGAGAAACATTCACACAACAGTTGAGAAGTCTGAGTTTTACACACAAAAAACATATGATCATCCTCAAGTCTAGCAAGCACAAGATATTTTTTAATTATCCTCCTTTCCCGTACATCAATAAACAACCAATTGTAAATGCATACAATGGTGAAACTTGGAAACATTTTATTTTTCCTCAATTAACAACTTTGGTTGTGTAGCATTTTGTCATTTTCATTTGAAATGATTTGCTATGCTTGAAAATTGGAGTCTAAGAGAAACAAATGATGCTATCATGTACATTTATTATTTGGTGTGATAAATAAAGTTTTCACCCTTGAGTCCATTTCTTATTTGTATTATAAATTATAAAGCTTTCTCCCAAGTCCATTTCCTATACAAGAAATAATATTGCAAAAAGTTGACATATACATCTTCCGACGTGTTTATATGGTGATGGATCAAGAACATAACAATTCATTTTGTACTGTGAGGATTATGCTGTGAAAATGTTTAAAGACTTTTCAAGATAAATGTTTGTATGATAATGTGTCAAGAAGTTAACTACTCATCTTCTACTATGAATATTATGTTTTACAAGTGTTATGAAGATTATGTATCCTTTGCTTAATTGAGTTGTTCCAATCAAAAGATTAAATATACTAGAATCTTCTTATGAAAAATCTCATGGAATACCAATTGAAAATGTGCTTTTTGCTTTTAGATAAAACATTTGAAGGAACTCTTTGAATTAAATTGAATTGAGATATGTAAGAACAAGGAAGCATTAGGAAATACATTACTCAAGGATCTTAAATAAGCCTTCTCTCTTGTTACAATTTTGGGTGGATTATTGCTTTCAAAGTATTGGGAATGCTTTGCCTATTTTCTAGTTGGAAGTTTCCATTCTAGAAGGCTCATCTCTTGATATATATTATACTCATTCTTAATCAATTATCAAGTTAATAATCAGTGCATTTATTTATAATTAATCTTTTCTTTTCAATTTTTGCAATTTTGTAATTTGTAACTCTACTAGTATTCCTAGAAATATTTAAATTGTTTAGCATAAATAAATAAATATTTAAGACAAACCATGAAGGACAACAATGATCAATGCTAGGGCTAACCAATTAATAATTATACATGTGAATAAGTCAAGCATACATGTGAATAAGGGAAGCAAAAGTACTCAAAAACACATAAGCCTTGAGTCACATGAATACATAGTATACACAAATTAATACAAAGTATATGCATGAATACAAGGTATACACATGAAAACACATAAGTCGCAAAGCATACATTGGAATACATGTAAGTCACAGAGTATACACGTAAGTTGTAAAGTATACACTTGAATACACGTAACTCATATCTATTGAACCATGGATTTATAATGCAAATATGGACACCATCGATGAAAAAGATTTGTATTAACCAAATAGCCATGTAGGAATACATCAATAAATGTCAATATAAGTATAAAATATATACAAAATATCCATATAGGCTTACGAGAATGCCATATAGGCATACAATGTCAAATATATCCAATACAAAATATGTACAAAAATGCCATATAGGCATACAACAAAGGGCTCTAGAATCAAAAGTCATTGCTTTGGATCATCTCGAAATAAATTCTTGTCCTTTACTTATCAGTTTGATGGTGATAGGTCTATCACTTGTTTATTCTGAGGCCAAGGAGTGCTCCTGGTGCTCCTCCTAGGGTTTAGTTCCTGGTCAAGCTTTATCTGTTACAATAAGAAGTAAAGACATTAATATATAGAAATTACATTATAAAAAATGATATATTTAACAAAATAATCACTTACCACCAGTAGACGATCTCTCCTTGAGGGAAATATTTTCATTCCCATGCTGTGGCATGCTGAAGCCCTGTAGAAACCATCCAAAGAGAAATTAAACTATGAATCAATAATGGTTTGATTTTCACTAACTAACAACTATAACAACGAATGTAAATTGAAATTTAGTAATCTACCTCATACCTCCTCTGTGAGATCCATCGAGGAGTCTATAGTAGATGAAACACTGAGCTCCATTTCCCTATGAACGTTCAAAGGTTTATCCACTTCCAAAATCTAAAAATAAAACAACAAATTATTCAATCACAAAAACTACAATAGCGATCCACGCCATGGCTTATAATGTATGAGATAATGAACAAAATTTTGAGTACTTATTAAACTATATATTTCTGACTCTCATGCTTACTATTTTCCCTATCCATAGCTTGTTCAAAAACACTTGTTTTTAGGCTTTTACACATAGCAGCAAGACAGTGAACCATTTGATAAAATGCTTTCATAGACATGTACGATAACTATGGTAGCATAGAGAAGGCAGTGAATTGTTTGAAAAAATGGCTCAAAGAAATGGGGTCTCATGGTGATGGAATGCCATTACAAACAAATGTGTCATGGAATTCCATCACCATAAGACCACATTTCTTTGAAGAATTTCTTCAAACAATTCATTTCCTTCTCTATGGTATTATGCTAGGATGGGGTCGATGGTATAGTGTGGTCTTGGTTATGAGATGGAGGGCGATCATGACATGAAGAGGGAGGGGTGAGGACATGAAAAAGTGGAATAAAAGGTGGAAGGTTCCATGGATTGGTAAATTGAGGATGAGGATGAGGACCTTGAAAAGAATTTGGAGGGAAATTTTGGCTAAAGGGTTGGTTTCTATTCTTCAGGCAGTGAGTTGTTTGAAAAAATGCCTCAGAGAAATGTGGTCTCATGGTGATGGAATGGCATTCCATCACCATGATACCACATTTCTTCAAGGAATTTTTTCATACTACTCACTGCCTTTACTATGATATTGTTTACTATTATGCTTTGATAGATTTTCCCAAGCATCCATAGTTTGTTGGAAAGCACCTATTTTAGGCTTTTAGCCATAGTAGCAAGGAAGTGAGTAGTTTGATAAAATGTTTTGGTACACATGTATGGAAAATGTGGTAACATAGAAAAGGCAGTGAGCTGTTTGAAAAAATGCCTCAAAGAAATTGGGTCGATCATGGTGATGGACATCACCATGAGACCACATTTCTTTGAGACATTTTTTCAAACAACTCATTGCCTTGTCTATGCTATTGCTTACTATTATTCTTTCATATTGTAGACACCTAAATTTGGATAGTTGATTTATCCAAATTTATCCCTTTTTATTTAAGCTTCCCCTTATTCGCATTAATTAAGTAATATCACTATTATTTAATTAATCCCTCTAAAGTTCTTCTAATCCCTAAGGTATCTAGTTAAATAATTAAATACCTTCCCCCTTTCATCAAATGAATTAAATAAATATGCTATTTATTTAATTCCCTTTATGTTACATCCTCCATCATTTTTATCTAATCCTAATCCATCTTCTAATCTCATCATTAGGGGTGTGCACATGCCTAATCCTTGATTAGGATGTGTCACATCCTCCAACTTTTGCAAGTTGGCCTCTAATCTCTTTTAGCCACCTAACCCTCCTCTAATCCTTCATTAACTAGTCTAATCAACCTCTCAAGGAATTTTTAATTCTTTTTATCCTTCCAAGGAATATTAAATTCTTTTTACTCTTCTCCATGTGATCTATGACTTGTCACATCAAGTCACATGTGAAATCTAACCCTCTTCTAATCTTCATTAATTAGTCTAATCAAGTACTTGCACAATCCTAATCACTTAATTGAGTCAACCCTATTAAATGTCTTTTCTTTTTGGACAAGGCATCTCCATTTTCCATGTGAATTTTTAATTCACATTTAATCCCCCAATGCATTTAAATTTTTTTAAAATTCGTTCTCTCATCCCCATGAGGATATTTGAGGAATTTTTAATTCCTCACATGTCCTTTCACCCACATGGGGACAAGTACCTCCTTTATGAGGAGATCTTATCCCAATCCCAAGGTACTATGTACCCTCTCCATGTCATGTCCTATCCTCCCACCTCATATACACATCACCCTTTTTAAGCCATATCACTTGCCACATGTCAAGATGTGAAGGCTTGTGAGTTCTCAACTCACCTTAGCCCTACATCTTGATCTTGGTGGCTCAATCTTGACCGTCCATTTCCCTAGAGATTTCCAAAATCTTTATGAATACCCCCTCTTTTCTCTCATTTTGGAGAGATTATGCATTGTAGCCAAACTCTTGCAATTTTTTCCTAGAATCCATACTTAGCCATTTTCATGCTTGCACCCACTTGCATCCATTATCATATCATCATCTAGCTTGCCTCTTGCCATCCAAAGAGCATACAACATTGAAGATCAAAGGGCCAACCAAAGAATCGATTCGACACAAGGTAAAAGGTTTCATTTGTTGTTTTTGTTTTGTGTTGATTCCAACTAGTCTAATCTTGAGGTGTAGGTTGTTCTTAGTGTTATTTGCATCACTTTGTTTGTTGCTCATTTTCTACCACCCAAATTCGACCTATCACACATATAATTCTTTCAAGCATCCATAGCATAAACAAGGCAATGAACTGTTTGAAAAGATGCCTCGATAAAAGTGGTCTCATGGAATGCCATGAAAAGCAAATGCAATTGGAAGTTTCTCCTACTTATTACTTATGCTATGTGAAATAATTGCATCACTGCTTATGTTGACTTTCTAAACAACTATATTGTAGTTGAAATTTTGTCATCTATCAACATCTAGTTATTAGTAATGGAATGTGAAGTAATGCTTTGAGTTTGAAAGATGTGCAATGCACTGTAATCAATGATATGAATATAAACTACACAAATCTATTAAGTACAATTCATTAGTTAAACTTTTTATTCTATTACTTGCATGTAGGTTTGTCTAAATCCACTGGCACTGGGAGATGTTCCCATGAAACCTCCAATATTAGCCTATTCAACATCCAAAATCAGATATTAGAATATCATTCATATAAAAATGCTATTAACATGTAATAAATTTATAATTGTTTACTAGTTACATACCTCAATGGTAGATGTAGTGGAGTAATAAGCAGGTGTAGGGCCGGTGTATCCAGTATCAACACTGTGACCCTAGAATTTTATTAAAATCATAAAACTAAATTAGTTAATATTGCATTTAAAAATTGAAATTTAATAAATTAAATTAAATGAACATGCTAACATTTACCTGAGTATCGATGCCATAAGCCTCATTCAAAATGTCAGCTGCCCTCGCCATCTCCATAGCTGTAGACATATCCTACACAACAACCTCCCGAGTGTCGGTGGGGTCATATGAACAAGTCACCCTGCAAGCCTGACACAAATGGGATTGAAGCCCACCACTCAAAGACTCCCCTAGATGGAACTGTAGTATAGCACTGGCATGCTAGATGACACTTTGGTCAAAGAGTTGATGGCCTACAAAGTTTCGACCTCGACACTCTCCTTCCAAGGGATAACGATGTGCTCATGAGGCGGCCTAGCGAGAGGTTGTCTCGCTTGTTGCCTAGGATCCTATTGTGCACCGGGTCTATCTTGAGCCAATCCCCCACCTCTCCCTTGGAAATCCATCATATCAAAATAATTTGAGATTTTGTTTAGGATGAACTCACAGTATAGTTTCCTCAGGCAATATTGTGGGACTTCACAATTGTTGCATGGTGGATAATCAAAAACCATGTACCGCTTATCCCAAAAAAAGTTCCTAATCTGTTGGTGGTGGCACCAATGGATAGGAAACCTCTTTGCGTTGACGCTAAGATTTTGATTTGTGCGTGGGTCGGTGAATAATGAGCACAAATATAATTTTGTAATTTTTAGATCTTTTACATCTTTATATGATAATTTATCCCGGTAAAAATTCCTAGTCACCTATGTCCTATCTTGCCAAGCACTTAATTGTTTGTTGATTACATCTACATGTTTTAACATTTCTTTAAGTGAATTTTCAAGTGTTTTTCTTTCCATGGTTGAACCATTTGGATCATTCAACCTCATGATTAACTCAATTTTTTTTTTATTGTTTTCAATTGCACTGATTAAATTTTGCTAAGTTCCAGGAGGATGTTGAGGGATTGGTGGAGGAGATTGTTGTTGTGGTTGTTGAACTTGAGGATTTTTTTCATGTTGTTGTTGCTCTGTTTGTTGAGGATTTTCATGAGGGTTTTGAAGAGGGTTTCTAGGATCACTATCATCTCCTACAAATTCAACAAATGAATATAAAAAAAACCTAAAACTAACAAATTCACAACAACAAAAAAAATAATCCTTACCTCTTCGACCTCCCCATCGATGTGGCAACATCCTGGTGACAAAATAGCAACAAATTGATTAAAATTGAAAGTTTCACTCCTCTCAAAACGTGAGTGCACAAATGAAGGGATTTTGGCCGTGGACAATAGAAAAAATAGTCACAAAATAAATGAGCTCAATTTTTGTTTTGTTTTAATGTCGCATAATGCGAGCACGTTATTCCACGCTCGTGTTATAATATGAGCGTGGAATAGGCTTGGTGTGGCCGAGCCTTAGGCTCGACACACCAAGCCATAACACACTCTCATTATGAGCTATTAGAACTTTTTAAAAAAAATTTCCACAGTTTGGCCCCCCATTTTTTTGCACCCACCCTAATGCAATTAGAACCTTGCCATGATGATGGATCTTGAATTGCTACAAAAATTGATGAAGAATCTTGCTCTTGAATGCCTTAGAATTGATCTTGAATGCTATCTTGATGACCTTGTGAAGACTTGGAATGCTTAACTTTTGAATGCTTGACTTGAAAACTTGAATATATTATGAAATAATGATTTGAGAGCTCATTTATATAGGAAATCCACTCACATGACTGTTAATTTGATCCCCAAGGTCGACATTGAAGAAATTTGAATTAAAAACCCACTTTTTCCCATTCAGAGCCTTAAAAATAGGCCAAATGGGACTTATTCACTATCCTGGGTGAATGAGTCCCACTTAGATGGGACTCATTCACCCAAGGTGGAAAATGGGTCCCACAAGGGCTATTTTTCATGCTAAAGTGTCGTGGAGTGAAGAATTTAAGTTTTTATGTTGATTTTGTTAGGTTTTTGATCAAAAATGCTTTGGGATGCACAATATGGGGTCATAGGGGCCTATTAATGATGATATTAAAGTCATAAATGCAATGGGGTCCAAAATCCAATGTGAAAGTGTAAATAAATACACTTTACAACACTAAATTAAGGAAAAATTGAGTCTATTTAGCTTAGAAGGGCCCTAAATCCAATGTGAATGTGTAGAACACATTACGACACTAGATTAGGTCCACTTGATTTACAATCCTCCCAAATTTAATGTGAAGATGCAAATAAATACATTTTACAACATTTAATTAGGATAGAGTTAAGTGAATTTAGCTTAAAAAAGTCCAAGACATAATGTGGATGTGTAAAATACCTCACAACACTAGACCAAGGCGACATTAAGTCCAATTTATCATTAATTATTCCCATATCAAGTGTGAAAATGCAAAGGGACACATTTTTCAACACTACATTTAGCCCCCACTTTAGTGAGAGGATGAACTTGCTTCAAACTCACACTAAAGTAGACATTCAAGGTGGGTCCAATCATACTAATGTAGATGGTCTAGGATAACAAAGATCGAGGAAGCGATCAAGCCCCTAGGATCTAAGATCCTAAGTCAAACTGACATAAGCACAAGAGGACACACACAAGGTGTATGATTTGTAGCAGAACAAGATGTGTGATCATGCAATGACAATAACTAGAAGAAGAACAAAAAAAGCAAAAATAAAAAGGTGGATCAAGCTTTGACCATTTGTCCAACACAATGTGGATCAGATCTAGGCTATTTGTCCAAAAAATGCATACTCACTATGAGGCAGCAGAACTCCTGGCTATTTGCCGAGTGAGAATTCATAAAAGGTGAGAAACATACACTCATGGATGGTATGCACTCACACACACGCAAGTGGATATGGGGAAATTCATGCTTCGGATTGGGCTTCCCGCTCAAACCATACCAAAGTTATACCTCCTGATAACTTTAATAAGGCACCAAACAAAAATGATCTTCAAGCTCCATGAGGCAAGTAAGAATTTGTATGCTTGAAACTCATAGACATTGTAAATGTAAGATTTGTTCAATGGGATTTTTCTTAGTTCATGCAAGTTGTCTTCTTAGGGAACATTGTGCCTAATGTTTCCAAGAGAGGACAAGTCAAATAAATATCATGCTCTCGGAGGAAACCAAGCCCAATGACACCACCAAGAAAAGGAAACATCGCAAGAAGAAAGAAATCATGCAATGAAACATTATGAGTGTCGATGTATGCCCCCACTTTAAAGTAGTTGCTAACACCATTACTGTGAGCAATTGCTTTAAAGTAGAAGAAGACATGAGAGCTTATTCAGAAAGCCCTATGCCAAGTCATATGTTTTCAAGAAGCTATGTCATGAAAAAGGTAGTATGCCACATGTGGGCCAACTTAAGGCATGCCATCCACATCCCAAGCTTGCTCTTATATGTTCACGAAAGGTGATCAACTAGCCGAAAAGAGGCAACAACAAGTGAAATATGGGGACAAGGCTAAATAACCCCTTACCCCCACTTAGTGTAGGGTAAGGATGAGCCGAATAGGATGAAAGTAAGTATCAGTTAGAGGAATTAGGTGCTTCAACACAAGGAAGAGCACCACATTCCTGAAGATGTTGAATTTTGTTACTTAAAGCCTTATATTCGTTAGTAGTGTGACCATGAACTCTATGATATGCACAAAAGGAATTATTGTAGTATAATTTCTTTTGTGTTCTTGGAGGAAGGGATATCAGACGATCTTGGACTAGTCTCGCCAAGATACTCTCTTGATTAATAGAAGATGTTCCTTTCTTATGCGACAAAGATATCTCTTGCTTGGTACAAGATGTCATACCTACGCAAGACTCTTTATATTGCAAGATTTTTTTCTCTCCTTTACAGGAGAGTAAAAAATCTAATGAATTCAAATCATTAGTGTTTTGCATGATGAAATTGACATTAAGCAAATATTTCTTTGTTTGTTTCATTTCTTGTAAAGGATAAATACCACTAGTTTCTATCAGCTCAGGATGAACTACTGTTAAAGTCAACTTAGAAGAATCTTTGATAAGAGTGTTGATATTGAGTGAAGACTTGTTTGATGGGTTGATTTCTATGAAAGGAAAATAACCAAGACCATGATTTTTTTATTGTGTGTTAGGCTCTATAGGGACACAAATGCCTTGTTCTCTAGCACCACATCCTTTTCCACTATATCCAAGTTGTTTCATAAGCTCATAACCTTTTCGATAAATATTTTCCATTTCTTTAGGATTTAGGGGTTGTTGATAGTTAGTTTTGTTAAAGTTTGTTGTGTATGTTATGTTTTCTTCTGAAGTGGTTGAGGTGGATTCTTTCAAGGGGTATTTTGAGTTTTATGTCAATATTACCGCTTTTTCTTTTCCATTTTCAAAGTCTTTGTTGATGATCTTGTATTCTCCCATGAATGTTGGTTCAAAGTCTAAGGAACCCCAATCATCTTCTAATAGCTTTGCGACTTCTTCAATGTGTTTTTCTTTGTCTTTCTATTGTATAGGTTCCACTTGTGTAGTTGGTGTCAATGTTGCTTAAGGATTTTCCTTGCCTTTCTCAATGTATAAACAAATGTTTGGGTTAGGGTCAACTTTGAGTGTGTACACTTTGTTGTTGTAAATATACTTCATTTTATGATGAAGAGTGGAAGGCACACCATTTATTGCATGAATCCACAGTCTGCCTAAAAGGAGGTTACATGGGAGATCATGAGGCATAACATGTGTCTTTCCTTTGACAATGATTTAACAACTAAGCTCTTATAGCTGTGATTCAGAGATTGGACATCTAAACTGAATAGCCATTCAATCATCATGAAGGTGCATTTAACTTGTCAACCCAAAGATGTGAACTTGAGATGGGCCAGCACAGTATGTGCACTAGGAACTCAAAGTGGCCATTTTCATTCTACAGCTAAGAAAGACATAAATGCTGAAAGTAAATTGCTTGGAAAGGAATAACATAAATGCTAATCATCAATCAACAACTACACCAAACTAAAATGCATGACAGGAATGAAAATCTGAGTGAACAACCATGACACTACTCTATCTGCTTTGGCTACAGGAACAATCAAAGAATGGAATTCTAGTGGTTGCAGGAACAATCGATGCCAGATTCTTAGCTAATTATTGAATGAAAAGTAATACTAAATTAATACTAAACTAAAGGATGGATTACTCACCAAGTGGCCCCCCTTGGATAAGTATCCTCTAAAACTAACAAGAACTCAGATGCTCAAACTCAAAACTTTATTTTATTCACTATAAATTATGGGTACAAGAGAGTAATATATCTAAAAACTTAAGAATGCAAGTACAATATCAAATCACGCAACCTCCAGAAAAGGAGCGCCTAATCCTTATTTATACTATCAACTAAACAAGGCGGTAAACTCCACAAATTGGGAGGGTGCCATTTAGGGAAAACAAAGAAAGTGGAGTGGCGACGGTTATGCATGCATGGAATCTAGTCAGACATGTAGGTCTAGACGCAGATTTAGCATAACAGTAACACTTACATCTGCTCAACATCATTAAAGTCCACTACAAGGTAGTTACATTCGGTTGCATGAAGAATCTTCTGTCGTTGACCTCCTTTGAATTTTGAACGATTCCCTGGTTGGACGTTATGGTGCATGCCAAGTTGGTGGTGTCTTCCTCAATTTAGCATTCCTCAAATTAAATCTGCATGGCAATGTTAATACACACAATAATTGCATATCTATAACCACCTTAAAGAACATTCATTAACCACATGCAAGATTAATATAGATAGTCCAAATAACATGCCATTATCATTAAAGGTTTATAGAAATAAGATTAAGCCCAATGTCAATAGTTCTGAGGAAATAAACAACACTTAACATCAAGGTCCATGATGTCTTCAGCAAATAAACCATAAATTCTACCCAAAACTAGACCATAAACTAGTCTCATCACTCCCCCCAACCTAAGGTCTTCTTGGTCCTCCAGCAGGGGAAGGGATGTTCTTTTGCTTGGTCAATGCTCTAAAATTTGCAATTGACAACTTTCCCACATTAGAGTGTGTTGTGCGTGAATCAGAATCCCAATAGAATCCTCCCAATCTATCCAATCTACTCCATCTCTGCCTCTCTGCAACAATATCATATTGGTAGAACCTGAAGTTTGGTACAGTCCACATTAAAATAGGTGGCTGAAAAGTTAGGGGAAGCCAACATCGCCCTTTTTTCCTTCCAATGTGAATATATCTGTCAATTCTTTTAAGAGCTGCTACATAGTTTTGGATGGAATGAGGCTCAGCCTGCTTGAGATCATTAGTTAAGCTGTTCCATCTTTGGGAGAGGTATCTTTTCATGGTTTCCTCCTTTGCTGTCATATTTGCCTCATACTCACTATAAACTGCTTCTATCCAAGGCATAATTCTATTACCATGGCTTGGTCTAAAAAGCATTATGTTCCATTCCCTAAAAATGTCCCTTGGATTGCTTGATTCAACCCTAATGGACAAAGGGATGTTGGATTCCATTTGCTTATAAGCCCCATATTGTTGTCCCCAACTAATCTCATTTTGCACCCAAGACATAAATTCTCTTAATTGGACATCTCCAACATATAAAAATGGATTCCAATCATGGTCTTGAGTTACAACATAATTATGCAAATAAAACTCACACAACAAATTCTTCATTTTAGGGGAAGCAATCCGATAAGCATTGAAAAACTCAGTAGGGGTCTCAATAAAACAGTTCAAACTTGAGACAAGTCTTGCCAGTCTAAAAGAAAGATATTTCCCCATCAAATGCAAAGAATAGACCCTTGGAGGGGTCCTACATTCCAACATATTTGGTACCAAGGCTGCCATATCATCCACCTTTTTTAAGGTGGCAATTTCTTCATCTTTGTCTTCAATTTCCTCATCTCTCCTTTGAATTTCCTTCTTCAATCTATGTTTTTCCTCCTTCCATTCCTCTTGTCTTCTTTGCATTTCTTTCCATAAATGCATGGCTACCTTGTGCATTGAAAAATTAGGGGGGTTATGTATTCCTACCATCATCTTTTCTAGCACTAGTTCTATCTACAAGGATTCAAGTTGTCTCGTCAATTCTGGCTATTGGGGTACTAATTGTTCTCCCAATTCGGGTTGTTGCTGTAGGAACTCCTAATCTTGTTCTTGTTATGAATTTTTCTGCAAGATATCTTGTTGTAGGACCTCTTGCTACAGGAAATCCTTATTTTCCATTTCTCTTGCAATATTAGCAAGATCGGCTGGTGTTATGTTTGTTGCCATCTTAAATATGTCTTCTTCTTCGACATTCTCTTGCCCCATTGGAGTTTATATGTCCCCTTGTGATACTTCTCTTGACTTAGGGCTTTCCTATGGAGACATAACAAAGGCTAGCCCGACTAGTCTTACTTTCTTAGGAGGGCTCTCATGTTTTTCTTTGGCTACAGGATGAACAGTGTCGACCTTTCTCTTCTTAGAGCTTGGCACCTCTTTTTCTGCTGGCTGCCTTTTGGATTTTCCCTTTCTTGTTTCTACCTCTCTCTTATGTTCCCTAGTTTTCATTAAAATTCCAAGTGGAACATCATCATCAGAGTCAGGGGAAGAACTTTCTTTGTTTGAGTGCTCTATCCCAGAAGAGCTAACTTCTATGGTTTCTTCTACTGTAGGAGGGTTTACACTAGGGCTTGCACCAGAGGTTGAAGCACCGAGAGTGGCTTCAACCGTGCTCAATCTCCTACTAGACTTGTGGGGTTGAGGTAAAACCCTAGGTTGCAAATGCTCAGCTCTAATTTGATCATTTTTTATGAATTCTTCCTAGGTCATTCCAGACATATTATGCAAAGAATTTTCAACTAACAATTTAATCAGGTAATGGTGGGAAATAAAATTATCCCTACCTTTCTAAGTCTAGGCCTCCATGATTGAAAGAAGGTTGTATAGCACGTTCGACACATTCATCCTCCTTCTGTGCCTCATGTGATTTAGAAGCTTAAAGTGTACAAAATGAAAATTCGACTGGTGACCTTCATAGGTGATATATTTTATGACATAAATGACTATCTACTTCCATGGCTCAAGCAGAGACATTCTCTTCACTCCTTGTTTATCTATGCTCAATGGAGGGTTGTTTGGCTCTATAAATTCGGCCTTAGCTGACCTGGTGTCTCTGGAAGTAGGGTAATTTTCACCATCTTTCGGTAACCCTGTAACTTGTGCAATTCTTTCTTCAGTTGCTATGACTTCCAACCTTTTTACCATGGCCTTCCCTTCAAACAATGTCTAGGCGAATTCTAGTGCAATGTCTTCATCAAAATCATCCAGTTTTAGGAAGTAATATATCCACCCATAGTTTCTAAATTCGGCCATGCATTGTGCATCCTGCAATAACAAATCATGCACTATGGGTTCATTTCGAATTAACCCACCTCCCATTGTCTGCAATCAAACAAAAAATCTGTGGTTTCCTTCCTACAATTCCATTTGAAAATCAAATTCACCTTCCTACAACACTTGCTAACTTTCCAATGCCAATTTCACTTGCTAACTTTCCAATGCCAATTTTGACTAAGTTTCCCTTTTCTAACTTACCCTTTTGTTTGCAACGCAACTTAAGATATGACAGGGTCAATAATGGCAAGGAAAGAGTAATAAATGAAAGTTATGATGGAGATAAATGGTGGCAACAGTTGGTGCCACTTCACACATGCGAGCCGTCCTCTCACTTAGATTTCAAATTGGCTCAATTTAAATTTTATTGACGCAGACCAACATGGGCTGACACGTGGGAAAAATATTCACATCTTTTTCCTCCCCCCAACCTAAATTTGGGCATGTGTCCTCACATGCAAGATGGTGATTTGATAGGGTAGGGAATATTGGCATGCTATGGTGAACTTCCATACTAATGTACAGTGATTAAATGAAATGCACTTAAAGAAAATTAAGCTATAAAAATTAATGCACACATACTTGAATGTGTGGAGGATGCGTTGCAAAGATTGTGGAGAAAATACCATTCACCTTTTTAGGAAATAAGTTGAGAAATTAATGAAGATGAGGTGGGATGAGGTGATGTGAAATGAAGCAATGTGATGGAAGAGAGAGAAAGGTGGAAATGGATGGGAAGATGGGTGGATGGGTGAAGAAATGGACTCCCATGGAAGTGGAAGTCTTTATTATGATAAAGTACATATCTTAATTAGCTAGAAGGAGGGACACTAGGTCTAATTCCTTTGGCTGCAGGAAGCTTGGGTGCTGCATGTTGAGTGAATTGCTGTAGGAACTCTTCCTTGGAAGTTGTTTTGTGACAATTTG
This sequence comes from Sequoia sempervirens, assembly GCA_007258455.2. Classification (NCBI taxonomy): domain Eukaryota; kingdom Viridiplantae; phylum Streptophyta; class Pinopsida; order Cupressales; family Cupressaceae; genus Sequoia; species Sequoia sempervirens. The sequence goes on from VDFB02281492.1 coordinate 643,194,931, forward strand.
AGGCGGTGACCATTAACAAGCAACTTAAATCTAACTAGGTCAATAGTAGTGAGATGAAAAAATCCATTAGGAAAGACCTCAACGACTTCATATGGTCCTAGCCACCTTGTTTGCAATTTTCCTACATTGTCCTGATATCTTGAGTCATAGAGCAGGGTCCGATCTCCTAGTTGGAATTTCTTGTCCTTGATAAATTTTTCATGCCACTTGATTCTCTGATTCTGCACCACCTCAGTGTGATGCAAGGTTGCTCTCCTTATCTCATCCAAAGTATTTAGTTGCATGATTCTCTTTTTTTGTGCCTCAGAGATATCCATCCCTAAGTTTATTGTAGTCCTAAGAGTCTTATGTTCAAATTCAATGGGAATCATGGTTGTCTTTCCATACAACAATTCAAATGGAGTGAAGCCTGTAGTCATTTTCTAGGTAGTTCTATAGGCCCAAACAACTTCTGGTAATCTATTTTCCCAATCCTTTCTATGGATAGCTATTGTTTTGGTCAAAATAGCTTCAATTTCTTTGCTGGTTACCTCAACTTGGCCATTAGCCTAGGGGTGATAAGGAGTAGACTTCCTGTGTCTGATGTTGTATTCATTGACTAGTGTTGCAACAAGGGTTGATGTGAATTGAGCCCCTTGATCGGTCACTATCTCTCATGGAGCTCTATACCTTGTGAAAATCTCCTCATAAAGAAATTTTGCAACCTTGTTATCTCTTGCATGTTTCATGGCCTTAACTTCTACCCATTTAGTTACATAATCAATGCATACCAGAATATAAGACTTACCATTTGATGGAGGGTCAATGGGTCCTACAAAATCCAATCCCCACTTATCAAAGGGAGTGATTACTACCTGAGGGAAAAGTGGCATCTCACCAGTTTTGGTTGGTCTACCCATTCTTTGGCATTTGTCACATTTCCTTGTATACCTTCTTGCATCCTTGCGTAGCGTTGGCCAATAATATCCCATGTTCAAAATATTCATTGCTGTCCTCTTGGCTGCAAAATTTCCTCCACATGGTTCATTGCGGAATGCATGCAAAATGTCATATGTCTCATCTTCTCTCACACATCTCCTCATGACATGGTCTGGTCTAGTATAAAACAAACATCCAACAATCCATGAGAAAGGACTTTTTTTTTCAATGAGCGCCCTTCTCTCTTTTGGAGATAAGTGAGGAGGAACTCTACCTGTGACCAGATAATTAGCTATGTCAGCATACTAGGGTATTTGTACACTGATAGAGAATAGATTCTCATCAGGAAAAGAGTCATCTATGGCTTGATTATCTTCTAATGTAGTCAGCCTTGAAAGAAAATTTGCAACATTGGCCTTCCTTGGCTTATCCACAATGGTTATTGTTGGAGTTAAAATGACACTGAGAGGGGGGGGGGGTGAATCAGTGTCTTAATAGATTTGACCAATTTTCAAAAATTCAAAAACATATCTCAGATTTGATCTCAATATTACTTTGATTAATGCATTCATGAGTTGAATGTAATCATTCATAAAAAAAATTGAGAAAAGTAATAATCCCAACAGTGAACTGAAACAACAACAACATAGTAAAGCAGTGAGAACTCAGAAGAACAAAGAGACACAAGATTTTTCCGAGTGGAAAAACCTCCTGGGGTATAAAAACCACTCTCAAAATGCCTTGCAGGCTTAACTTTTAATCAACTGTTCACAATGCCTTATAGGCCAATTTTAGAGCACCCACTTAAGGAGCACCAACCCCTTGTTTTTGAGACACCCATCTCAAGGAGTACCAACCCCTCAAATTATGTTTTGAACAATAATAATAACTCAGAGGATTTCTCTATTTTTAGTTAAGCACATATTTCTCTGTTTTCTCATCTACAGAATACCCTAAGGATTCAATAATTGAATCCTTAAAATACTATATAGAGAAGAAATTTACAATGTCTTTGCCTCTTGTTATTCAGATTTTTACTGTAGAGTTTATTCATACTTTTTCATATAGCCAAGGAATGATAATCTCAGGATTACAACCGGAGAGCTTACACTGCTTTCAACACTGGTTTTTATATACGTTTCAAGTATGTCTATCATGAAGAAGGTCTTCAAAGAATGCGTTTTTCGCAAGAATCTGAAACTCACTTGCCACTTTTAGAATATGAAGCTGAATAATGAAAATATGTAGATGATGGTAAAAAATCAAGAGTAACGCCTGTCCAGAGGGTTGTAAATAATTTCTGCTCTGAATCAAGAGATTTCAAATTGTAACTGATAGATTTTCATCAAAACCACGACTTCCCACCAGTTGAGAACCATAACCTCCCAATTCTCAAATAATATTTTCCATGTAATCATTCTAAGATTCGATGCCAACCAATGATGTCAGCCTGCAACTATACTTAGAAATTCACATGTCGGCCATAGTGACAGAGTTTGTTAGTTGTTCATCGAGACATCCAAATAGTCCTGCTGAAGGAAATTAAATCGCCAGACATTCCCCTTAGTTATCACTTTCACCATGACCCATCAGAGTCGGGAAGACCTCTCGCAGACCACATTATGTTTCACCGAAAGCCCTTTTATCTCTTATGTGTTGTTGTGACATTCTACTGTCGGGGAGACGTTTTGTAGATTTCATTATGTTTCATCGAAAGACCTTATCCATTCTGAGTCACTGTGACAAAAACACACTCTTTCCGAGATGTATCCTTCATCCGCCTTTGCTAAGATAATGCATAGTCGGGGTGACTTCTCGTAGAGCATCCTGTGTCTTACCGAAATCCCATGTGAGTATTCCTGTTTGCTGTGACATATCACTCTCGGGGAGACCTCATATAGATAATACTTCATTATACTGAAATTCACCCACCATCTTGTGTGTCACTGAGACAAGTTAGATCCTATACTGACAAAGTCCTTTTGTGTTCCATCGGCGAGACCGGAGGTCACTCGTCGAGACCCAATGACGAAAACCCTAACTCTTACCAAGATGTATACCTTTATGTTGTCAGTTGGTATAAGAATTCAAACTTGCCAAGACCTTTCTTCATTGCACATGAGTCATACCGAAATGTTCCTTTTGTTTTATGCATCACCGAGACATATCAATGTCAGGGAGACCTCTTGGAGAGCACACTATGTCATATTGAAAATCTTTATCCACTTTGAGTCGCTGAGACAATACCAACCTCTCACCGAAAGCCCCTCATAAGACTTAGTCAGTAAGACATGACAGGTTCGCTATGACATTACACCGAAGCTGAGATCTCTTGCCGATATGCAATTTTTCCACTGACGGTCGGTAAGAATAAAGTAAGTTCGCCAAGATGTTACAACGAAGAAAAACCTCTCGCCAAAGAGCACCCTTTGTTGCCAGTCGGGGAGACATGATGAGTTCGCTAAGACATCGTTCCGATGGTATAACTCATGCCGATATGATCCTTTTCTGTCGCTGAAACAATGGAGAAGTCCTGCTGAAAGCTGCCTGTAAGTAAAATCCAATCGTCATGACATTAGAAACATCTTATTGATAGGAAACCCAGACGTTTATCAGAGAAATGGATTGGGGAGACACTGGAATTCTCACGCCGATATGTTCTTTCTTGTCACTGAAATAATGTACAAAAGATAACTTGAGACTGCATGAAGCTCAAACTAAACAGTACCATAAGATATTAAAATTCTGAATGTAAACTATCCACTGAATGCCAAGACATATAAACAATATAGACAAAAACTATACCAAGATAAAGCGTGAGAAACCAAACTGAAACTTTCAACAAGTAGAATCAACAGAAAGGGATTTTGTCATCAAAGACAAACCATATGATCACAACTGAGAACCAATAGTTATGTCAGACTCTTGCATCAACAATAACCATCTTGCTAGTCTACTTGTGATCAAAGGTTTATTCATGAGATACCTAATGGCTGCATGATCAGTGTGCACAAAGATTTGGTAACCTGTTATGTAGTGCCTGAATTTGTTCAGGGCATAAATCACTGCCAACATTTCTTTCTCTATCACTGTATAGTTGAATTCATCTCCTTGCAAATTTTTGCTGACAAAATAAATGGAATTTTCAATAGCTCATTCTTTCTGTCCTAAGACTGCTCCTATGGCATAATTTTATGCATCTGTATGGATGTGGAAAGGAAGCTCCCAATTAGGTCCTTTGAGTATAGGAGCATGAGTCAAGGCTACCTTTAAATCAAAGAATGCCTTGTCATAATCTTCAGTCCACTAGAACTCAACATCTTTAGTGAGTAGGGTATACAATGGTGTTGCTATTCTGCTAAAATACTTGATGAAACACCTACAATATACTGCATGGCACAAGAAACTCCTAATATATTTCTATTTTGTAGGTGTGGGAAGATTCGTGATTACCTCAATTTTTGCAAGATCTACTTGAATTCCTATGTGAGAGATGTAGTGCCCAAGAACTACACCTTCCTGCATCATCATGAAGCACTTTTCACTGTTTAAAAAGAGATTGTGGTCTTCACATCTCTGTAGGACTCTCCTGAGATTCTCCAATGCTTGATTGAAATCAACACCATATGTAGTGAAATCATCCATATAAATTTCCATGCAGTCATGAGAAATGTCTGAAAAGATGCTAATGACTCCCCTCTAAAAAGTTGCAGGTGCATTGCATAAGCCAAACGAGAGTACCGAGTAGGCATAGGTCCCCCATAGACAAGTAAAAGTGGTCTTCTCTTGGTCTTCAGGTGCAATTTGGATCTGGTTGTAGCCGCTGAATCCATCTAGAAAAGAGAAGTATTGCTTTCTTGCAAGTGAGTCCAAAACTTGATCTATGAAAGGTAAAGGAAAATGGTCTTTTTTGGTGGTAGCATTAAGTTCCCTGTGATCAACACAAAATCACCATTTCCCTCCTTTTTTAGGCACAATCACTAATGGAGTCACCCACTGGCTATCTGAAATGGGGTAGATAAATCCTGCATCTAGCAATTTCTGTAGTTCTCGTTTTACAATTTCTCTCAGTGCAGGGTTAATTCTTCTTTGTGGCTGCCTCACTGGGGTGCAATCACCTCTAATATAAATTCTGTGTGTGAAAAGTTTAGGATCCAATCCCTTCATCTCATGATAGTCCCACACAAATGCATGCTAATGGGTCCTTAATAAATTTTCTAATAGCAATTGATGTTCTTTACTTAGCTTGTTGTTAATATTCAGATACTTTCCTTCTGACACCTGTACTTGTGTAGTTAATTCTATCATAGTTTCTTCATTAACACATGGTACCTTGAGTTTATATGGAAGAAATGTATGGTACATACCTGTTGCTGCAAGAAGTTTGTCTTTAGGAAGAGTGGCTACAGGCAGAGTGGCTGTAGGAAGAACATTTGCAGGAAGAACAGGCATAAGTGTCTTGAATGGAGTGGCAGAATGAGAAGATGATGCTTCCTCCACTTCATAATGGTTCTGAATAATGTTAACCAATACTTCATCTTCATCTTGAAGCTGCATGAAGGAGCTTCTGCCTAACATCATAAGTTGTGCCACTGAATTAAATTCCTTGCCCTCTTCACCAACATGTGGCCATATGGGGTTATCTTCATCATGGGATGGATGAGCATGAGGATAAAGAACAAAATTTTTGGTGCTCCTTCCATAAAAAATGGTCATATATCCTAAATGAAATCCAATATATGCATCCACAGTTGCTAACCATGGCCTCCCAAGAATAATGGGATACCCGCCTAGTGTAGCTTTAGGAGAAAGAATCATGAAGTCTGCTGAGAACTCCCAAGAGTCTAGAATCACCACAAGGTCCTCCACTATGCCATCAGGCTTAATAGTAGAACTATCAACAAGTTGTAGGATAGTAGGAGTAGATCTCATGCTTGCAATGTTTAGTTGTTGTAGGATGTCTTTAGTCATTACATTTATTTCTACCCCTAAATCAATCAAAGCATTCTTTATTTGAATACTGTTTATAACAACTACTACCACAAGACTACTTGGACCATTGTACTTAGGGATAATCACTTTTCCAAGCATGATGTTAGCTAGTTGTTCCACCACATGAACCATAGTGGGGTCTTTCTTCTTCCTACCTGGCTTCTTGAGGCATGCTTCTTTGATTTCCTTGCCATAGATCAGAACATCCTTTATGACCTGAAATAGAGGGGTCTGGACACATATATGCTTCAGCTGATCCAAGATGTCAAAAGTTGTATCTTCTTCCTCTTCCTTCTTCTTGGAAACTCCCAATCTCTGAGGAAATGGTGGTTCTTGTTTAGTCTACTTGGTTGGAGTTGGTTTAGGATTTTTAGGTGCACTTGGTTGAATGGGATCATTCTGAGATTCCTCTTCCTCTTCCATAGGAAGCTTAGTGATAATGGGCTTGGAAGGGACTGGTAAGGTAGTTCCTAAACAAAAATGGATGTCACTAACACTCACAACATATGCAGGGAATTGATTTGAATCAACAGAGTATACAGGCTATTGCTGTGGTTTGTTATTTGGATTGGGTGTGGGTTGAGTTGGTAGCTGAGTAGTTTTAGGTGCATTTGAGCTTGAATTAGCAGGTGGAGGCATTATAATAGGTTGTTGAGGCTGAGAAGGTGGCTACATGTAATGGGTTGCCTGGATAGGCCATTGTTGTCCTCCCCTCCATTGATTTGTTTGCTGCTGATTTCCTGGAGGTGGCTGCCAATACCCTTGAAGTCGATGCCACTGTGGTGGAGAATTTTGATGATTGGGCCAAGCATTTGGAGGGTTACTCCAAGGATGTGGTCGATATCCTCCATAATTGGATGAATATGGGGGTTGCAATTGGTTTCCAGATGAATAAGAATTCAAATATGGCCAACATAAGAGAGTGGATCTGGTGGCATACCTTGTCTTGGAGCCCAAGGCCTCCTTTGTGCAACATAGTAGACTTGATCTTCTTCAATCTGGATTGGCTTGAACTCGGGTGCAATCTGCTTTCCTTCAATATTAGCTACCATATTGCATTTTCAGTCCTTCTTTTGTCTGCATTGAGGACAATACTCTACCAACATTTCCTCTACTTCCTCTTGCTTCTTCTTGGCCTGAAGTGTATCTACCTGAGTAGCTAGATTGTTTATAATGTCTTGCTTGAAATCTTTGAGCAAATGAGTAATCTTCATTCTTGAAACTCTACCGGTAGATGACTTACCCACGTAAGGTTGGTAAGCTCTCCCTTTCTTTGAAGCTTCCCTAGAGTAGTTTTGGCATATTTTCTTGATATCCTCCCAAGGAACTTGGGTGATATCTCCTCCTGCCATCAGGTCCAAGGCATTAGTGCAACTCTCATTGATTCCTCTCAAGAAAATGAGCTTTTGTGATTCTTCATTAAGGGTATGGTGTGGAGATTTCTATAAGCAAAACATAAACCTTGAAATATAATCTTCCAGACTCTCATCCTCCTTTTGCTGCATCCTAAAAATGTCACCTCCTCTCATGTCACTGCCCTTGCAATACTCCTTGTATTTCTCAAGGAATTTAGTCTTCATATCTTCTCAAGTTTCCACTGTATGTCTGCCTAGGCTCATGAACCATCTTAATGCAACTTCTTTCAGAGTAGTAGGAAATAGCTTAAGCCTATGGGAATCGGTGGTATAATCATAAGTCCTGAAGAGTATGCCAAACTCAAACAAAAAGGTATCAAGATCTTATGTGACAAGTCCATAAAACTTATGGAGTGCTGAAGTAGGGATATTTTTTATGTTGTCAACTTCATTCTGATGGGAAATGGGGAAAGGAAAAGCTGGTTGGTTGGGTGTGTTTCCATTTGCATCACCCATGCCTGCTTGATGTAGTTCCAAAGAAAAGGGGTTTTAAAGCTGATTTTGGTCCTCAAAGGAGACTTCAAAGCTAGTCAAATAAGGGATTGTATCAGCAAAGGGGTGTAGATCTTCTTCTTCCTCTTCTCTTGGAAGATTTTGATATTCAACTAACTGGAGTGGATTAGGATTGTTAGGAATGAATCTCCCATAAGCATCCCTTCTCGTGCCTCTATTCATGTTGTATCAACTCACTATCAGCCAACTCAAACAAATAATTGGTAAAGAATAAGGGGGGTCATTACTTCCTAAATGAGGGGTATACTAAGAACAACTTTTAAAAATACTATAGTAAGAAAACTATCAATGACTCCCAAGAACTTCCTAGTTTAACACCATCCCTGACAACAACACCAAAAATGTCTTGCCTCCTATAATGATTTAACAACTAAGCTTTTATAGTTGTGATTCAGAGATTGGACATCTAAATTGAATAGCCATTCAATCATCATGAAGGTGTATTTTACTTGTCAACTTAGGGACGTGAATTTGAAATGGGCCAGCACAATATGTGCACTAGGAACTCAAAGTGGCCATTTTCATTCTACATCTAAGAAAGACACAAATGCTAAAAGTAAATTTCTTGGAAAGGAATAAAATAAATTTTAATCATCAATCAACAACTAGACCAAACTAAAATGCATGATAGGAATGAAAATCTGAGTGAACAAACATAACACTACTTTGTCTGCTTTGGCTACAAGAATAGTCACATAATGGAATTTTAGTGGTTGCAAGAACAGTCGGTGCTAGATTCTTAGCTAATTACTGAACATAAATTAATACTAAACTAATACTAAAATAAAGGATAGATTACTCACCAAGTGGCCTCACTTGGATAAGTATCCTCTAAAACTAACAAGAACTCAGATGCTCAAACTAAGAACTTTATTTTATTCACTGTAAATCATGGGTACAAAAGAGTAATATATCTAAAAACTTAAGAATGCAAGTACAATATCAAATCGTGTAACCTCCAAAAAAGGAGCATATGATCCTTATTTATACTATCAACTAAACAAGGTCGTCAACTCCACGAACTGGGAGGATGCCATTTAGGGAAAATAGAGAAAGTGGAGCGGCGACAGTTATGCATGCATGGAATCCGGTCAGACATGCAGGTCTAGATGTAGATTTAGCACAATAGTAATGCCCACATTTGCTCAACATAATTAAATTCCACTACAAGGTGGTTACATTTGGTTGCATGAGGAATCTTCTGCCGTCGACCTCCTTTGACCTTTGAATGATTCCCTGGCAAGATGTTATGGTGCATGCCCAGCTGGCGGTGTGTTCCTCAATTTAGCATTCCTCAAATTAAATCTGCATGGCAATGTTAGTACGCACAATAATTGAATATCTATAACCACCTCAAAGAACATTCATTAACCACATGCAAAATTAATATAAATAGTCCAAATAACACGCCATTATCATTAAAGGTTTGCAGAAATAAGATTAAGCCCAATGTCAATAGTTCTGATCAGGAAATAAACAACACTTAACATCAAGGTCCATGATATCTTCAACAAATAAACCATAAATTCTACCCAAAACTAGACCATAAACTAGGCTCATCAACATGGATTGGTGTTTCCAATGTGGCCTTTCCAGTTGTAATAGGTAAAGTGATCACACCGAGCAATTTTTTTTCTACATTGTCAAATCCACGTATAGACAAGGAATCAGGTTAAATTTTTTATTTGTCCACATGAAGCCTATCCAAAAGGTTTACACTACACACATTAAGGGTTGATCCATTGTCAAAAAGGGTTCTCTTTATCCCTATTCTTTTATAGTGAACTAATACCATGAAAACATCATTTTGTTTTTGCACTTCCAAAAGGGGGAGTTCACTTTGGTGGAAAACAATGTCAGCATTTATTCCTTGAATCATGGCTGCTATTTCATTCGGTTGCACATTAGAAGGGATAGGAACTTGTTGTAAAGCACTTTCAATCATTTTGTGGTAGTGAGGGGATGATTAAATAAGGTCCTATAAGGATATCTTAGCAAGAGTGTTCTTTAGTTGTTCAATAAGATTGTACTCCTTTCCACTTTGTGGAGATAAACAAGGACCTGGTAAGATGGGGTTAGGCAATGGGACGGATGTTGGTGGTGTTTCTCTTGGTTGCGTATTGTTCCTAGTGTTATATGTATGAGCAACAATATTATGACTCAGCTGCTATGACACATTATTCTTAGGTGGGTAGAGGATGAATTCAGGTTTTTTTGAGTTTGAAGTTTTTGTGAAGGGGGGTAAAGGATTAGAGGATTCTTAGGATGTCCCATGGGATATGTAGGAGGCCCATTAATCAAGGGGGATCTAATGGACACTTTCACATTCATAACCTCAACAGTCTTGGTTTGATGTATCTTTAATAAAGGGAAATCTAGTATCACCTTTTTATCATCACCTATGGAAGCCACCTTACTATTATTGTCACTTTCTTCCACCATGATATTCTCCCTAGGAGGAGAGATTTTAGGAGAATTACAAACCAAATTTTCTTGACATTCAAGGATTGGTTCTTCCAAAATGACTTCATCGCAAGTAAGGGAGTTATCAATGGTTGGATTGTCATGTTTATCAATAGTGGGGATATTAAGAGAAGGATCTATTTGATTGTCCTTTTTCTCTAAGGTCTAATTCTCTTGTGCCATATTATCTACCCTAGTAGGAGAGTTTGTAATATGTTCATCACATTCCATGTTTAGATTTTGTAAAGTAGCTTCATCACAAGTAGGGGAGGCATCAAACAAGGACAACTATGATTTTCATGCTTGCCAAATAGATCATCCCAAATGGTGGGAGCATTAGGGAAGGGAGGGACAAGATTCTCATGACTCTTAATAGGTGCATCTTCTAACACTAATCTATCCTCTTTGCATCGAGGAGGGATATTAGGAGAAGGAGAATTTTGATTGTCATGGCTATCTATGATATCATGTTCTTTCACTAAAACATTCTCACAAGCAAGGGATGAATGGAGACTAGGGAAGGTGATGTTTAGAAATGTTTCTATGATCTCATCTTCTTGTTTTCTAATATCTTCCAAAGGGGGATGAGGAGAGGGACAATCAAGATCCTCAATGTTTGTATCTTCTTTCACCAAGATACCTTCATCACTAATAGGAGAGGTATCAGGAGAAGAAAAAGTATGATTGTTATGATTGTCTACACTACCATCCTCACCAATGGGCAATGCAATATTAAGGATTGTGTCAATGGTTTGATCCGCTTGCTCTAGGATGTTCTCATAATTATGAAAGATCGTAGAAGGATAACAAACATGTTTCTTAATGAACTCATTGTTGTAATCTAAATTAAACTCATAAGAGGGGATGTTGTACTTATGCAATCCATTTTTAACCATATCAAAGCCACACCTCTTGAAAGAAAACATGCTATCATGAAAAAGTAAATAAAGTGCAATGCAATGACTTAAAGTGAAATGTTTAAATACAATTTTCAGATTTGAAACAAGGTGATTTTTTTATTACACTATGCAATGATATGAAAATGAAATGTTGTAAATAAAAATTTGGAGTGAAGCAATGCATGAAATGGACTAATTTAAGCTGAATTTAGTGAAATGCATGTAACATAAAGTCAACCAACTGAAACAGATAGTTAATGGCAGCAAACAAAAGTGTAAAAACAATGTTTTTAGTGTTGTGAAAGGTAGTTTCAGATGTGCACTTGGATTAATTCGCCCAAGGTGGAAAATGAGTCCCAGTAGGGATTTTTTTCAAAATTTTCAAATATTTTCAATTGGTTTTGATGCTTTTTATGTTGTATGATGTGTATCCTAAATGTGAATGCAGTTTTTAGATGATTTGCAATGATTTGAGATGCAAAAATGCAACCTTTATGCAATTATACTAATGAAATAATTTGAAACCCTAGAATTCCAATTAACTAATGCAAACCTTAATGCAAAGTCAATGCAAGCTAGATCTAGGATGATGATGGACTCCAAAATCAGCAAAGAAGGTGATCTAAATGCAGGTTTACCAAAATGGAACATAGAATTTTGTCCCCACTAGGGTTTAGGACCTAGGGCAACAATCTTCTATACTTCACATTCAAGGATGACCCTAGAGATCTCACCCCAAGAGTGGAATAGAGGGAAGAGATCTAACAATAGGGTATCCTAGGGTATGATTTCATATTAGAAGAGGGGTTCACCACCAAGCTAGGGCTTGGAAAATATGACATGTAAGATGAAGTGAAAAACCTAGTTTGATGTAAAATTGAACTAAATGACTTGAAAATGCAAGAAGAAAAAAAGAAAAAGCTACAGAATAGAATGTGTGCACCTGAAAATGTGTTGAAGACTAGAAAAAACTCTAGAAATGTTCAAATTTTTGCTTTTTAGGCCGAGTGGGACTCATTCGCCATTATAGGGGAATCAATCCCACATCTGGGTTTCTATACAGGAACATGTTTCTCGGAAAAGGGTATCCAAAACTACAAAAATCTCAAAATTGACCCAAAATGGGACTCATTCTCCAATTTGGGTGAATTAGTCCACTTAGGGTTTTTTGAAACTTGAAGGTCTAAATCTAGTCTTTAATGTTTTCCCTTCCCGTTCCTCTTGATTTCTAGATCTAAAATTGCTAATTTCGGACGTGTAGGTGACTTTTTGTGAAGATGATGACCTAGAAAATGGGGAGAAAACTCCAACAACCTTGTACCTATTCTTCAATGATCTTCAAGTCTTCAAAGCACCTAGATCTGCAATCACACAAGGAAAGAGAGAGAAAATGTTGATTGCTAGGGAATAGGGGTTTGCCTTGGTCAAACCCCTTTTAGGTAATTAAACCAAATGATGAAATAAGATAATGAAACATGAACATGAAGTAATGCAATTAGAACCTTTCCATAATGATGGATCTTGAATTGCTGCAACAATTGATAAAGAATCTTGCTCTTGAATGCCTAAGAATTGATCTTGATGACCTTGTGAAGACTTGAAATGTTTAAATTTTGAATGGTTGACTTGAAAAATTGAATACATGATGAAATAATGATTTGAGAGCTCATTTATATAGGCAATCCACTCACATGACCATTAATTTGATCCCCAAGGCTGACATTGAAGAAATTTGAATTAAAAACCCACTTTTTCCTGCTCAAACCTTTAAAATAGGCCAAATGGGATTTATTTGCCATCTTGGGTGAATGAGTCCCACTTGGATGGGACTCATTCACCCAAGGTGGAGAATGGGTCCCACAAGGGCTATTTTTCATGCTAAAGTGTCAGGGAGTGAAGAATTTAAGTTTTTTATGCTGATTTTGTCAGGTTTTTGATCAAAATATGCCTTGGGATGCACACTATGGGGTCATAGGGGCCTATTAATGATGATATTAAAGTCATAAATGCAATGGGGCCCAAAATACAATGTGAAAGTGTAAATAAATACACTTTACAACACTAAATTAAGGCAAAATTGAGTCTATTTAGCTTAGAAGGGCCCTAAATCCAATGTGAATGTGTAAAACACATTACAACACTAGATTAGGTCCACTTGATTTATAAGCCTCCCAAATTTAATGTGAAGATGCAAATAAATACATTTTACAACATTAAATTAGGACAAAGTTAAGTGAATTTAGCTTAAAAAGGGTCCAAGACCTAATGTGGATGTATAAAATACCTCACAACACTAGACCAAGGCGACATTAAGTCCAATTTATCATTAATTATTCCCATATCAAGTGTGAAAATGCAAAGGGACACATTTTTTGACACTACAATAACACCTCCAAAAACCTTTGATCATCTTGTAGACACCGAAATCTGGTTTAGGCCTACGACTTCCATATTCTTCATAATTCGTATTCTTCATGGTCATGATTAAATAATGTCAATTATTTAATTATTCATCTTAACATCATTTCTTCTATTGATTAAATAATCTTAATTATTTAATTAATCCATCTTCTTTTAATTCTTCTATTAATTAAATAATCTTAATTATTTAATTAATTCACATTGTTTTAATTCTTCTATTAATTAAATAATCTTAATTATTTAATTAATTCACACTTTTCTTTATTCTATCTAATTAATTAAATAAACGCTTTTTATTTAATTATGTTACTAATTAACCTTATCCCTCTTGTCATAATTAAATAAATTCTTATTTAATTTATTCTTTATCATATTTCAACTATAATTAAATAAATTCATTATTTATTTAATTATTCATTTAAAATCCCTTCATCATTTAATTAAATAAATATTATTTATTTAATTATTCTTCGAATATCGAGTCTTGAATTAAATGAATTATTTAATTCATTAATTCTATTTTAACACATTCTTCTATATTTTAGATAATTATGTGAGTTATCTAAGTATTCACTTTTACTTGACTCGACATCTATTTTAATCATTCAGTTAATCTTTGATTTAATGTCTGAGTGGCTATCCCGAGTAATCTCTTCGTCAAGTCAATCAATCGTCCAGTTCTAACTCAATTGCGTGCACATGCATATTAATTAAATATTCTCATTTAATTAATTAAGTGTTGTGCGTGCGTTCAAACAAAGAGTCGCTTTAATCAATCTTTATCTTTGTCATGCAAAGATATTTCTTATGTTTTCGAATGCCGAACTGAAGATTAAATCATTCATTTAATTTTTAATTCTATTTCTAATTCAAATCACTCATGTCATCACTGTCAGTTAACATAATGCATGTCTAATCAGTCAATCTCAACCGCCCGTTGATCTTTCAATCTTGGCCTGTCGTTTGAATAATCAATTTTCTATAAATTGATGTGTCATTCTTCATTCCAATCTCTCTTGCGAATTTTGTAACTTTGGAGAACACTTTGTCTTGAATCTTCGATATTTTGCTAATCACTATCTTAGGCTATACTTGCACGAACTTGAAAATTTGAGGGCAATTATACTACACAAGAAAAATGGAGAAGGGCAATTGAGATGAATCATGGAAATACGTTTGAAGATTGGTGAGATTGTTCTAGTTTTTAATTACATTTTTACTTTCCCATGTTCTTTGTTGCTTAACGAATGAATTTGCATTTTAGATTTTAGTATTGTATGCATGTGTGCTTCTAATGATCTTCTTTGTTGTCTATTGTGCAAAGATTTTATTTCAGCGTTACACATCTCATCCAAACTGCACAAGCACATCTTCAACCATGAAAAAATGTTGAGCACAATGTATAACACAACTCTATCACCTTGTACACTCTTTATTCAAATTTTCTCAAAAGCACTTGGAAACCAAGTGAACTAGTTGCATCAACAATGCCTACTCATCACCACAAACACATTATCATCAACACCAAACTAGAGATTGTAACAATATCCCCATTTGCAACACCCACTCAACACCATCACACTAGAGGTTGACATAGGTTGATCAATGTCAACACTAATGACAACGTAGTGTATTAATATCCAACAATCTCCCCCTTTATCATTGATGGAAATACCATCTCTAAAAAACCGTCAACAACAAAACAAACTTACATCAAGCAACACTCTCCCTTACTTAGACATTTCTTACATTTCAGACTTCTTTCTTTCTCCCCTTTCTTCTTATTTTTTTCAGGCTTCTTTTCTCTCTATGTTTTTCAATCTTCTCTCCCCCTTTTACATAGATGACAAAGGGTAACACCTGCAAACTACACTTCACACAACACCTATAAGCTAATTTCTCTCCCATTTACTTTCTCTCCACTACTCTCTCTCCACTCCTCTCTATGCTGCTCTCTCTCCATTGCTCTCTCCCCCTTAGGGGCACAAGATATACTTCCCTTGATTGCACCAAAAAAAGACACCATTACCTACTCCCCCTGAGAGGTAGCCTTCATTAGTCCAAAAAAAAGAATAAATATTGAGTTTCTCACCTAGACAAATGTACCAACTCATGCATCTAGTTGAAAGGAGGGGGAATAACCCTAGCTTCTACCTAAGATACTCAAATGTATCTTTTGGAAGAGCCTTTGTGAAAATTTCTACTACTTGATCCTTTGTAGGAACATACTCCAACTTCACTTCATTCTCAATAACTTTCTCTTAGAAAGTGATACCAAATAGAGATATGCTTTGTCCTTGAATGAATTACCAAATTTTTTAAAATGTTGATAGCACTTGTATTATCAAACAAGATAGGAATAGGTTTATCATATGATACTTTTATATCCTTCAATGTCTACTTCATCCACAACATTTTTGTGCAACAAGATGCTGCTATAATATATTTTACCTATGTAGTAGATAGTGACAATGAATCTTTCTTCTTACTCAACCAATTGGTTCCAAGAAATAAAGTGCCTCCACTTGTACTTCTTCTATCATCTATACAAATTTCCCAATCTACATCTATATAAGCACGCAAAGAGAAATTAGTATCCCTCTGATACCATAGACCAAAGTTTGGAGTTCCTTTCAAATATCTAAATATCCTTTTTATTGTTGCCACATGTGATTCTCTGGTATCTTCTTGAAATTTTTCCACAAGACATACTACATGCATGATATCTGGTCTAGTAGTAGTTATATATAGCAATCCACCAATCATGGATCTGTATTTTCTCTGATCAGCCTTAGGAGACTCATCATTTTTTCTCAAATTACAACTAGTAACCATGGGAGTACATACTGGTTTAGAGTCCTCCATTCCAACTTCTTTAAAATTTCATTGACATACTTTGATTTTGAGATGAATATACCTTTATCAGATTGTCTAGGTTGTAGTCCAAGGAATAAATTCATCTCCACAAACATTGACATTTCAAACTCATTTTGCATCTCCTCTGTAAACCCTTTACCCATTTCCTTATTTCCTCCAAAGATTATGTCATCAACATGCATAACCACAATCAAGATTTGATCTCTCTAAACCTTGAAGTAAAGATAGTTGTCTACAGTACCTTTTTTGAATCCCTACTACAATAAGTACTTATCCAATCTTGTATACCAAGCTCTAGAAGCCTATTCGAGTCCATATAAAGCTTTCTTCAACTTTCATAGCGTATTAGAATCTTTTGATAACTGGAAACCTTCTAGTTGTTCAATGTATACTTCTTCTAACTCACCATTCAAGAATGCAAACTTGACATCCATTTGATATGCCTTGAAGTCCTTATGAGCTACAAAATCCAAAAAAATTCTAATGGCTTCCATTCTTTCTACTAGAGCAAAATTCTCTTTAAAATCTATTCCTTCCACTTGTGAGTAGCCCTTACACACAAGTCTAGCCTTATTTCTAATAACTTCTCCATTCTCATTCAACTTGTTCCTGAAAACCCATTTGGTTTCTATCACATTCTTTTTTTTTTGGTCTTGGAACCATTTCCCATATTTGATTATTCTCAGTCTGCCTCAATTCTTCTTCCATGGAATTGTTCCAAATTTCATCCTTGCATGCTTCAATTACAATTTTAGGTTCTACTTCAGAATGTGAAAAAAAGTTTACCTATTCCTCTACCTTAGTAATTGTATCTTTAGAATGATTCTTTTGCACATACTTAGGAGTCTTAGGATTCTCTTATGGAGCTTCTTCCTCTTCCTCTTCCTCTTCCACTGTTATCTCTTTCTCTTTCTCTTTCTCTTCTTCTTCTTCTTCTTCTTCTTCTTCTTCTTCTTCTCTACAAGGAGTTTCATCAGATTCATATCCTTCTACCAACATTGAGCTTTGGTGTGATTCTTCATCCACTTTGACACTTGCACTTTCAACTATCTTCTTTAATCTTTTGTTGTAGCACCTGTATGCCTTGCTCTTTATATAATATCCAAGGAAAATTCTTTCATCTAATCTTGCATGAAGACCCTAATGAACAAGAACAACATAAAACTCCTCCCTCAACTCCTAGACATCCCCCGGTAACACAAGAAATATTTTAGGGAAAATAGAAAACAACAAAATATAACTTGAGGAATTGATTATAAGGTTAAAAGATATTGTTGTAACAAACCCTCATAGGAGAGGCCTTGTTGAATCCCTACAATCTATCGTATCTCATGTAGTATCAATGAGTGCATAATTTAATTTTTTTTCAAATAAGAGGGAGTAACAAAAACAATTTTATGCAAAAAATTTTTTGTATGAGCAAGTGAAGGAAGAGAAAACTACCATTTTTTGACTTGTGTGGCCTCATCATAGACCCATGAACCAATCAACCTTTATTAGCTGCATGTAGGAGGTTCCCCATCCATTGGTGCCACCACGAAGGGATAAAAAATAATTTTTGGGATAGGTGGTGGATGGTTTTTGACCAACATCCATGTGTTAGACACACAAGACAATTGAGAGGGGGGTGAATCAGTTGTACATTAAAACATCTGAACCCTCATTGATGCATCAAATTCAATGTAAACTAATGAAACATAAAAACATTCACAACTATACACCGTAGAAAACTATATTCACGTGGAAAACCCTAATCAGAAAAAAACCACAATGAACATATATATGAATAACAACACCAATTTCAAAAGGCTCTCTTCTGGAAGGGATCACTACCAGAAGAAAAGAACAACTCATTGCCAAGGGCTCACTGACCAAAGGACTCATGTCTACAATAGAAAGAGAATAAAAGAAGACTATTAAAAGGATGTTCACTACCTCAAAGCAACAAGAAGATCCACAACAACAACTCTAAACCATCTACAACCTTCAACGCATTGCATCCAACAACTTTAGGTACACTAAAAATGTAGACACCTTCTGCTCATTGCTTTTGGTAGCCTTAGGTGTTTAAGCTCGCACTCGAATCATGACACTTGATCACACTTAAATATTTTTGCACCACACAACACACCACATACATCTCCAACAAATGACCTTGCATATATATTGACCACAACGTCAAACAACTTCTCTAGGTTGGCCTCAATGAAACATATGAAACTCAAACATGTAACCACCAACAAGGTCAACACCAAACACTTCTGTGGTGGAAATAAGTGAAAGTGGACCAAACCAAGGGTTAAATAGGACCCAAATCTACACCGACACACTACACCATGCTTCCAAAAACAACAAACCATCTCTGCAATTAGTGCTAGCATGCCAAGTTGACCAAACATGTACTAACACTATCAAACAATCAATTCACCCTTCACCAAGTCTAGAAACATCTTGTGGACCACGTAGAAACATCACACAACATACTGGAATATTCCAACATCATTAGAATATTCAGCAACATTGTTGCAACCACCTGAAACTGAGAATACTATCATCCTATGCAACCAACCACACAACCACAAACATACAACTCACTAACCAACTTTGTAGAAGAACTAAACACCAAACACTCCAAGGGAAGGTAGATTCAAGAAGTATAAGCATGTTCCCAAATCCATAAGACAAGAAACCTCAACACAGAGAAATGCAGAGAAGTTCCATTTCTCCCAGATAACCTTCTTCACAAGCAACACACTATTAGACACATCTCCCACTGTCGCACAATCCAGAACCTGAAACTCTAGATATAACACATGTCAACACCTTTGATCATCTCATCCAAACCGCACAAGCACATCTTCAACCATGAAGAAAAGCTAAGCACAATGCAAAACACAACTTTGTACCTTGTACACTCTTTATTCAAAATTTCTCAAAAGCACTTGGAAACTAAGTGAACCAGTTTCATCAATAATGCCTTCTCAACACCACAAACACATTCTCATCAACACCACACTAGAGATTGCAACAATATCCTCATCTACAACACCTACTCAACACCATCACACTATAGGTTGACATAGTTTGACATCAATGACAACACTAATGACAACATAGTGCAATAATCTCCAATAAGCTCCCCTTCATCATTGATGGAAACACTAGCTCTAAAAAACCATCAACGACAAAAGAAAACTTGCATCAAGCAACACTCCCCCTTACTTGGACATTTCTTACATTTTAGACTTCTTTCTTTCTCCCATTTCTTCTTATGTTTTTTAGGCTTCTTTTCTCTCTATGTTTTTCAATCTTCTCTCCCCCTTTGACATCAATGGTGTTGGCTAACAAATTGGGCACCTTGAGATAGTGTTAATTTCTTTCCCAAAAAGGTGCCTCTATTCCAACAGCTCTAGATAATTACCCTCTTTAGGAAAGTAATCACCCTCTAAATTGAAAGGTAAAACTCCCTTATATGATAATCAGTGAATTTAAATGAACTTAAAATAAACACATTGTATGCTTTTAACCTGAAAGAAAGAAAGGAAAAATCCGATATAAGAAATATTTTTGATATTAGATGAAGAGGAAAGACGGTAAAGATACTAGCACAAAGACCAATTTACATACGATGATTTAATAATGAAGCACTAACCCAATATTATCTGAAAAAAATGAAATCTATTATGAAGATAAACATATATACTCTCACACAGGAATAAGCATAAACATAAGAGAATTACTCAAATACACAGATTCAAGATCCTCAAACTATCTCCATAAACCAGATGCATAAAGACAACTAGTGATTTTCATTCACAGTAATATGCATAATTGTGTTCAAAGGATATAATATCAGGTCTTTTGAAAATAATGTCTAGAGATAGTTCATTCCAAAAATAAAAATATATATAAGCGGATGAGTAACCACTTATTTTTTTCCCATAACTAATCAAAACTGTAAAGTCCTTTCAAAATATGACAAAGAAATAATAAAGTAACTAAAAATTTAGGACGGTGGCACTTCACTTCCAGATTCTGTGTATATAGCAAGTCTTTTTCGCAAGGCTTGGAAAGCATTTGTGACATGTGGTAGCTCCTTATGTTGGGGAATAGTTATGTTCCCCAATCGTAATCTCCATGCTAACTAGCTATTGCAGACAACTTCAATTCTTTGGTCATATGTATTCATGAGTCCATTTTCTTGGGATAAGATGAGGTCCAATTCACTAAATTTCCTCAAGTGCTCAATATCAAAAGATTGGGAATTGAAGATCCCATCAACTATCTTCTGGAAATCACTCTCCAAGGATTTAGCATTCTCATTGCCTCCATCTCCTACCTTGTTAAGCTGCAATTTGAGTGCAACAAGGTTCTTATGAACATCCTCTAAAATTGAGTTACATTTAGTTAGTATACCCTAGAGTTTTTGTAAGCCTTGCCTTGTGACTTGTAACTTCCATGTTCTATGCTTTTATTCCATATTAAGCAACAAGAATCAACAACACTAGATATAATTTGCTCTGCGGCCAACTTCTCCATCCTGAAACTCAACATCACCTTGATTTCATTCAAGCATTGATTCCACACTTTTTCCTCTTTTTCAGCAGCGATGATCTCCTTCTCAATTTCAGCCTTTGAAACATTTTCCCTTTGAAGAAATCCCAATGATGCAACAATGATTTGATTTCCTTTCCTTACCAAGTCACCACTCCATTCCTCAATAGCTTTCCCAAAAGTTTTATAGCTCTTCATCTTACTCAATGCTTCTTTTCCTATCATCACCATGCGATCAAAGGATGATTCAACTTGGGAAATTGGTTGTGGAGGAAGATCAAAGACTAATTTTAGGAATTCAATCAAAACTTTAACTTGTTTCTTCAATTCATCTTTACTCTCCTTGTCTATTTTAGATCTTTCAACCATCTTGGCCACAAATACTTGAAATTTGTGTACATCTTTTTCCCTTGTAGGAGGTTCCACATTAATATTTTCAATATCAAAGTCACTCACAGTAACTTGAGTAACTTCTTTCTATGTAGTAGGAAGTGCAACTTCCAGAAATAGGTTCCCTGAACTACCATCATCTATTAGCCTAGTAGTGGTATTTAACTTCTTGGATTTGGGAGTTATTTGAAGTAACTAACCCACCATATCTTGCTTCAAAGGATCTAGTTGCACTTCCTTTCTTTTCTTTGACAAAGTGTCCTCCAGCCAAATGGGAGTAACAAGAACAATGGTCAGCTTGGAACTAGAAGAGTCAAATAATGTACTCTTCGTGGTAGGAGTATTTTTTTGTATGTTGTGTGATGAAAGTGTGGAATACCTATGTTTTGGAGGTTCATTTACCTCGAGCTAATAGGTGATGATTGACGAGATGAAGAGAAGGTACTGATTTCAATGTTGCCTAAATCACTTTCTTCTCCTTCAGCCTCTTTATCCTTATCCAGATGGGGTAGATCAAGGATATCTTCTCCACAAGTCTATTGAAACACATTCCTATCAAGAGGTTCCTCATCACCATCACCCTGAGCTCTCGATGGTATTGGATATGAAGCTGATCCAGAAGTCCTTGCAATCATAGAAGGTTGATCACTACCTCCTGCAGGTTGAGTATTCCATGACCTGGTTTGAGGAAAAGATTGCTCTGTCTTCTTTTTAGTGACCCGCTCTTGAGTCCTTTCCAAAACATATGTAGTTCTTTCTTCAATTGTTTCAATTTATTTACTACTCCAATCCATGGTAGCAATGGGCTGATTAACTATCAACTTCGTAAAGATTGGATCTATTAGATCAAATTCATCATCCTCAATTCCCTATATATCCCAGTCCAATCCATAAGTGACTATTTGTCTCAATGTCAATATCATCTAGTTTCTCCTCCTCACCTCAAATTCATCAAAGCAGTCAACCCAATAATCCTCCAGGTTAGGCAAGTGAAAGAAACTAGATCCTAGTTTCAAATTATTTTTTACATAGTCTTTGAGATCAAAAGGAAAACGCTCATCATAAGTATAATTATATCTAGACATTTCCTTTTCTATGTTCAAGGCATCTAACATAGATTCACAATTAAAGGGACCAAAACCAACTAGAAACTACATTGTTACTCTTCTTCGCTCTTGACACATTTTATTAACATCAACTAGCTATTTGTAGACCTCAATCATTACAAATTTATCCTCTGGGTGCCTTGGGAGTTTTATAGGAAAACCAGTAAAACCACCAACTCTTATAAAATAAAACCTTTGAAACTGGATAAAAAGACTCCCATAGAAGTTGAAAAATTGCATGGCTTATGGTGAAAGTTGCACCTCAATTTTTCCTTGTAACTTCCTAGTCATCCTCATGGTAAAGGTGTCAGATATCCTTCTATGGTGAAGGAAACTCTTGTTCAGTTGTAGCTCATCAAGGTACTAGAGAATCAATACCTTGTCATGGGGAAGGTTGCTTGGCCTTAAGCCTGGTGTTTGCAATGGAAAAATTAAATATGAAGACATGTGGAAAGCTTTGTTGGTTCTAAAGAAAACCAACAAGCTATGTATTCTATCACTAATGAGATGTGCCTAGTCTAAAAATTGGTTTTTTTGTCAAGTACAATCTCAACGAAAAAGTACATCCACTTTTGGAACCCATAAGCATCTTCATTTCCTTGGAATCTGTGCAACAACATAAATATATCAGATATCTCATCGATAAATTGATTCCTTGCAGGTTTTTGGGCAATTGAGATTTACCCCGCTTAGGCTTTTCCAGCCAATCTTTTCCATCACATTATGATAAAAACCCTTTTTGAGTGAGAACTCAACCTGAGCGTTGGTGAAATATAGGGTCGAGTAAGCTTCTATTTCAAGGATTCTTAGACATGAGGTAAAGGGGGTTCTTTTAATTTTAACCACCAACCTAATATCTTTTGTTTTGATTTCTTGAGCTTGAGAATCATAATGCCTGATGCATTCAAGAACTAGCTTTGGGCATTGGACCTCTACAGGGAATGCGATTGCTTCAACTAATCCACTATTGAATAAATTTTGTGTGATGGGTGTTGGATTAGGTACATTGAATTTTTCCCTAAATTCATTCATATTCACCTACTTGAGCTTAGTGTCCCCTATCTCAGGCATGTCACAAGTTAACCCTGAAATATACTCATAACCCTGACACTTATATCTTTCCATGATTGAAATCCTAGGGTTCAAATGAAATTTCATTAGGTAGATTGCAATGTAGAGAAGATTAAGCTTGGAAACTACAGTTTGAAAGGAATAGACAAGAATGTAAATACCTTAGGACAACCACAAATTTAGAGGATGAAAATTTGCATTGACATGCTCTTTCTCATCACATCTCCTAGTGTTAATGTTGCAGCCAAGAATGTTTGTTTCTTGCATAGATTCCCTTTTAATTCCTAGGAGAAATGTGCAAATAGATGAGAAATAAATGACATACTCTTGTCATATAGGCATGTGTTAGCTTTAATATCACCACTTCATTGCAACCGCTTTTCAAAAATTTGAAAAGGAACAATTATAAGGGAAAAGAGATGGATAGTTCACATAACCTGGTAAATAACTGCCAAAGTTCATCTATCATTGTAAAATACCGCCCGCCTTTCAATAAGCTCTGATGAGCTCATCATTCTTTCTTTGAGGTAGTAAAAGGGGAAGTTCAACGAACTTCAAAAAACATCGCCCGCATTGCCTTAACTAGAAAATAGACCAAAGAGTTACAAAAGTTTATGTAACTCAAAAAAACACCACTACATATTAAATACAATGCAAGGGAAAGAGTCTCGTAGTGGACAAAGAGGAAGTTAGAGAAACCTTGGTAAACACTGCCAGAGTTATACTATTCACTTAGAACACCGCCGATTCACAACTTAGCCAAAAATCAAGAATAAAATGAATTTTTCTAGGGATGACCAAAAAATATGGTAATGATTGGCTCTAACTAGGGATGAAGACTGGTAATGATGAAGCAAAGAACCTAGAAGCAAAACTTACATGATCAGTTCCTTATTCAATGGGAAATAGAGTCAAAACATTATCTGGACACAAAACTCCCAGACACCAAAAGAAAACACAACCAAAATTGGAGCAAAAACCTAAACTATTTACAAAGAAAAACCCCAAAGGGCAATCAGACCTAGTAGAGTTTGAGATCCTACCCATTATAAGGAATAGGTAGAGGATTATTATCGAAATAGGCCAAAAGGAAGGTATTTGGTCCATACTCTTGAGTGGTTTTGAACGAACTTGTCTAGAGAACATCGAACTTTCTGTGAGCACCCTTCGGCTCCCTGCATTTATCCCATAATAATATTGAATCTCCAATCATAAATTTTATTGGTCTGGCCTTCTTATCAAAAATATTATTGACCTTGGATTGATGCATAGTTATCTTATTCACCATTTCATCACTTTGTTTTTCAATCTTAGCCAAGTATAGGATCCTCTTTTCTAAAGCATCATGGAACTCCTGATCATCAATTGTTGTCTATAGCTTACACACAGATAGCTCTAGTGAAAGAAGCAATACACTTCCCTCCTCGTACACCAACTCAAATGGATTATTTCCTATTTCCTTCTTTGGGGTTGTTCTATTTGCCCATGATGCCTCGTAGAGTTTCTTATGCCAATATTTTTGGTTTTCATTCACCAATTTCTTAATGATACTAACCAAATTTTTATTGCTAGATTCAACCTAACCATTCCCTTGAGGATAATAATAAATTGAGTGAGACAAGGAGACTCCATAATTATAATAGAAAAGTGATATATCACTAGAAGAGAAACTTGTTGCATTATCAATAACTAGCTAATAAGGAACCCCAAACCTGACTAGGATGTTCTTCTTGATGAAGTCACATACCACCTCTGAAGTGGTTCTCTTCACAAGAATTTCCTCAACTCATTTGGTAAAATAATATATTGCTGTGAGGATATGAGTGTGACCCCTACTTGATTGAGGGTTAATGGGCAATATGAAATCTAGCCCCATTGTTAGAAGGGCCCCTCAATCACAACAAGCCTAAGCAAGAGTGTTGCCAGTTGAGGTCTACCTACAAATAGCTTGCATTTATCGCATCTTGATATCCAATAATAAGCATCCTTGAACATACCTGGCCAATAATAATGATTCCTTAGAATTTTGAATGCAATCATGATTGAAGAAAAATGTCCTTCGCATGCCTCATTATGAAACATTTCCAACAACCTCTCTTGCTGGCTTTTGTCCATGCATTTCAAGAATGCACCATCTAGCCCTCTTTTGTACAAAGTGTCTTCCCAAATAATGTACTTGGTTGCTTTCAACTTTAGATTTCTGTTTTTCTTCCTTGATAAGTTCTTTGGGAATTCTCTTTAAGTGAGGTAATAAGCAATATCTGAGAACCATTCATCCTGAAGGCTAATAGTTAAAACTAGAAGAAGATTCATCCTCATATTCTTGTACATTTTGCTCATTCTTTCATTAATTTGAAAAGTCCTCTTCCCTGAACCAATTTTGTGAACTTAAGATCCAGGTCATATTCTTGTACCTTAGCGATCTATCCTTCTCTTTTATTGCATCCAACATCTTGTTGAGTCAGAATGCTTTTGACAGTGGGGTCTAGACCATATACAACTGAATGTGAGTGTAGGATATAAAAGAGAAATTGTTTAACTGCTTTAATGACCACAAACACATGTTTCTCAATTTGAGAGTAATTAAGATCACACTTCTTCATTGGTATGCTCATGAAGGCAATAAGCGCTTGCACATTCTACTCATTAGTGTAAAGTAAGATAGCAGAAACAGTGTGCTCTGAAGCATAACAATAAATGATGAAATCTTTTTTGAAATCAGGGTGTACTAGAATAGGAGCTTGAGAAATAGCCTCCTTAATGTCCTTAAAGGCTTGTTTTCCAGCTTCATTCCACTTGAAAAGCTATTTTTCCTTCATCATCTTCACTATATGTTTTGTAATCTTGGAGAAGTCTAGAAAAAATTTCCTTAGGAAGTTAACTTGACCAAAAAAATATTTTACTCCCTTTTTGGTAGAAGGAAGACTTAACTGAAGGATAGCTTTAACTCGTTTTGGATATATCCTAATCCCCTCCTTGGACACAATGTGGCCTAGAAAATTTCCTTTGGTAACTCCAAATACTAACTTTTTAGGATTAAGGGAGATACCATGTTCTTTACATCTCTAAAACACCTGCTCCAAATCCCTTAGGCGATTCTCCCTCCTCTTTGAGAGAGTAGTTGTCATCAAGATAGATGACGATGATCTTATTCCTGAGATCTCTGAAGGATAAGTCCATGGATCTATGAAATGCTACTCCCACGTTAATGAGTCTAAAGGCCATCCTATTATAGGAAAAGGTCCCCCAAGGCATGGTAAACACTTTCTTATGTTGATCTTCTCCTGCCACACTAATCTGATTGTAGCCAGAGAAACCATCCAACATGGAAATCATCTCCAAACCAGCAATTGTTTGAAGGATGTGATCCATATTCAAAAGTGGATAATTTTCCTTCAAAGATGCCTAATTAAGGTTCCTAAAATCCAAACATATTCTTATTTCACCATTCTTCTTGCAGACTAGAACAATGTTCGCTACCTAGGTAGAATGATGAATCAAGTAGATTATTTTGGCTTTAAGCATCTTGTCAATCTCCCAAAAAATTGCATCAGTGACCTTAGGGTTGTAATTCCTTTGTTTTTTCCTAAAGGCAGCTATCCCTTCTTTCAAAGGTATGTGATGCCAAAATTTTCTGCCCATAAAGTTCTTAAGATCATCATAGCACTAGGCATAAACTTCTTTGTACTTGATGAGTAAGGCTATCAATTTTTCCCTCTCTTCTGGAGAACAACACTTTCCAATGTAAACCAACTTAGGGGATTTAGGATCTTTGATGTTTATTGCTTCAAACTCTCTTGAACTATCAATGGATTCTCAAATTTCGTTTAATAGGTCAATCATGATGATCAAATAGGTCCTCCAAAGAGACCAAACCCTTAGGAGTTTCATTACCTTTCAACTGAATGGATCCATCCTTCAAATCATTGATATCATCGGGACAAAATTCCTTACACTCATTGGTGCTCCCTTAGAAGAAGGTTTTGGAAAAAATCTCAGCATTTTCCAAGAAGACCTGAATCTTCTTGTCATTCTCAAATACTTGCCAATGGTTAACATTATCGGGAATGCTAGGTCGATAAATCATCTCAACCCTGTAAGATTTTTTCTTGAAATTTGGATGTGGGAGTAATAAGGAGGAAAAAAATACTAATGAATCAACCCTAGAATTTAGTTCTTTGGGGACTGCTTCTATTGAAAAAGCATCAAAACACTCAATAGAATCCTATACTTTGTTCCTATAGTGTCTTAGCCTTTCATTTTTCACAGTAAAGATATTGCACACCTGCTTGAAAATCAGCTCTGCATCTCCTAAAACTCTAAGCATCTTAATCCCCATACTTCTCGCCTCAACCAACCCCAATAAAAGGGCCTCATATTTTTCCATATTGCTGGTGTTCGCAAATTCTAGTTTATAAGAAAAAGGGATTTTTTCATCTGAAGGGGAAATAAGCACCACGCCTACTCCTGATCCAGAGTTAAGAGTAAATCCCATGAAATTCTATTGTCCAAGGTTCTACATTTGAATCTAGACTAAAATTATTAGTTTATTTATCTTCATCTGAAAAGAGCATATAGTTCCCAAATTTAGATTATTCAAAAAAAATATGTGCCTTAGGATCTTCCAGTTTCAACACTGTTATAATCTTAGCCTTAGGTTTGGGCTCTAAGCACACTTTCTTACTCCCAATAGGTATGGTGGAATAGGACCAATCCAATTAGATTTCACCTCCCAGGTCCTTACAAAAACTTCAACTCAGGAGCATATTATACCACTAGAATTGTGAGCTTGAGTCTTTTATTTGGATGAGCTGAAGAGAAACTTGTGCATATTTGATTTTCCTAATCAAGGGGACTTAATTGGACTCCATAGAGTAGCATTTTCCAAATGTATTATTAAAATTCAATCCCAAAGCGCAAGCAATTTGTGTAGGAATAATATTATCAGAAGCACCAGAGTCGATGATACAATTATTCAACCTGAAACCATTCACGAACAATGATACATAGAAAGGATTCAATTTATCCTCAAAGGAGCATGATGAGGATGTTTTACTGCTAGATGCTACATTAGCAGTCAAGTCTTGAGAACTAACCATTTGTTTATCTAAGCCCACATGGGACTTAGATTGTCTTGGCCTAACATAATCAATTAGTCTATCCAACTCCTTAGGATTCATCCGTAAATATTCTAATTTTGAAAGTTGTACCTTGGAGTTTTTGTATAATTCAACAATATCAAAGAATTTAGTAGACTCTCCAACAGGTAAAACATTTGAGGTTTTGGGAGAATATTTTGTGATTGTGTGTGACATATTTTCACTTTTTAAAATGGCACTAGCTCTAGTAAGCAAAACTTTCAAAGAGTTATAAGTACCTTTTTGATTAGTGTTTTTTTGAACTCATGTGACAATGACACATGTGGGTTCATCCAAAGTGATCTAGATGTCTCTGCCTCTATCATCACTAGGTTCAAATTTGAGGTACCATTCACAGAGTCACCATACTCATTAGAAGAATTACCTTCTTTAGTAATATCCTTAATGAATTCCTTCATAGTAGTCATTTGCATAAATCTGTTCATCTTAGGACATTCTAATCCATCATGATCAGATGCAAGATGGAAATCACACATATTATTCTTATTGTCTCCAATAGGAGCTTCTATTGCCAACCTCTGTTGATTTGGAGGAAGGGGAAGAGTCTTATTACCAAGCTAGAAATTCATCTTCCTTGAGATATCCTGATAAGGTTGGGTACTTTTAGGTAACTATCTTTTAAGAGCAATAATATCATTTTCCAGCCTTTGTATCATAAGGTCTGATGAAGTAACTGGCTATGATTTATTCAAATGCATCTCTCATTTCTATTTTCACTCTATGATGAAGTCATCTTCTAGTTCTATAACGAGTGTTTGTGTAGCCTCCAATGTATTTACATGTCCCCTTTTCAAAAGTAGACCGATATTAGGGTGTTGTGCATTAATAAAGAAACATTTCTGCATCTTTTGAGATAGTCTTTTTGTAGCATCAATCTGGCTCACCAACCTGTTAAACTTAGCTACAAATTCTCTCATAGGCTCTTGCTTCCTTCTTCAACTATGTGACTTGTGCTATCAAGGAAAGGTCATCATTGACACTTTTAAATCTTCTTTCAAATTTACTTCTCATAGTGGCCCAATTGTCAATAGAACTGTGTGGTAACTGGTAGAACCATTGTGCTGCAACATCAACTAAGGATTCTACAAATAGCCTAACCACTACATCTTCTTGTACTCCGAGCACACCATAGGCTGTAAGGAAATCATCAATACGCTCCTTAGGTGAAATCTTCCCATCACCTTTGAACTTGGGTAAGTTTTTGTGGGAGCCTTTTGGTAGGTCGTGTAGATTATTCCCTAGTATCAAAGGACCAATAGCAGTTTCCCAAGGAATAGGTGGTTGATTGGCCATGTATTATGGGGAAAATTTACAACTACCGAAAGAAAACTTCTGTGTAATACCAAGGATTTGGAAGTAGAAAAATCTAGAGATGTCCTAGTTGGAGAAGTAGGTCTACTTCTAGCTCCAACTCTTCTTTGAGAAGGGATAATATAGGAAAAAATACTTTGTAGATATTCAAAGATTGAATATGAAATACCCCTACTTCTTTCTCCCCTAGTAAATCTTCGAGAATCCATGATAAGCTTAAAATATTTGATAAGTATAACTTAGATAAGGTAACCCAAATATTGTCTTAACCCGTTCATTCCCTAGCGAAGTCACCAAAAAATTGTTGGCTAACAGATTGCACACCTTGGATTGTGCTGATTTCTTGCTCAAAAAGGTGCCTTTGTTCCAATAGCTCTAGATAATTACCCTCTAAATTGAAAGGTACAACTCCCTTGTATGATATTCAATGAATTTAAATGAACTTAATATAAACACATTGTATGCTTTTAACTCGAAAGCAGGAAAGGAAAAACCTGATATAAGAAAGATTTTTGATATTAGATGCAGAGGAAAGATGGTAAAGATATTGGCATGAAGACCAGTTTACATATGATGACTTAATAACCCAATATTATCTGAAAAATGAAATCTATTACAGAGATAAACATATATATTCTCACACAGGAATAAGCATAAGCATAAGATAAATACTCAAACACATAGATTCAAGATCTTCAAAGTATCTCCATAAACTAGATGCACAAAGACAACTAATAATTTTCATTCACAGTAATATGCATAATTGTGTTCAAAGCATATAATATCAGGTCTTTTGAAAATAATGTCTAGAGAGAGTTCATTCCAAAAATAAACATATATATAAGTGAATGAGTAACCACTTCTTCTTTTCCCATAACTAATCAAAACTATAAAGTCAAGTTTCAAAATATGACAAAGAAATAATAAAGCAATTGAAAATTCAAGACGGTGGCGCTTCACTTCTAGATTCCGCAAATGCAACAAGTCTTTTTCGCAAGGCTTGGAAAGCCTTTATGACATGTGGCAGCTCCTTATGTTGGGGAATATTTATGTTCCCCATTCGTAATCTCCATGCCAACTGGTTATCGCAGACAACTTCAGTTCTCTAGTCATATGTCTTCATGAGTCCATTTGCTTGGGATAAGATGAGATCCAATTCACTGAATTTCCTTAAGTCCTCAACATCAAAATATTGGGAATCAAAGATCCCATTAACTATCTTCTAGAAATTTCTCTCTAAGTCTAGCATTCTCATTGCCTCCATCTCCTACCCCATTAAGTTGCAATATGAGTGCAACAAGGTTATTATGAACCTCCTCTAAAATTGGGTTACATTTAGTTAGTATTTCCTGGAGTTTCTTTAAGCCTTGCCTTGTGACTTGTAACTTCCGTTCTACACTTTTATTCCATATCAGGCAACATGCATCGACAACACTAGATATAATTTGCTCTGCGACCAAATTCAACATCCCAAAACTCAATATCACCTTGATTTCATTTAGGTGTTGATTCCACATTGTTTCCTCTTTTTTCAGCAGCGATGATCTCCTTCTCAATTTCAACCCTTGAAACATTTTCCCTTTGAAGAAATATCAATGATTCAACGATGATTTGATTTCCTTTCCTTACCAAGCCACCACTCCATTCCTCAATAGCTTTCCTAAAACTTTTACAACTCTTCATCTTACTCACTACTTTATTTCCTATCATCACCATGGGATCGGAGGATGATTCAACTTGGGAAATTGATTGTGGAGGAAGATCAAAGACTAATTTTAGGCATTTAGTCAAAACTTTAACTTGTTTCTTCAATTTGTATTTACTCTCCTTGTCCTTTTTAGATCTCTCAACCATCCTAGCCACAGATACCTAAAAGATGCGTACATCTTTGTTCCTTGTAGGAGGTCCCAAATTAATCATGTGAATATTAAAGTCACTCATAGTTTCCTGAGTAACTTCTTTCTGTGCGGTAGGATGTGCAACTTCTAAGCATAGGTTCCCTGAACTACCATCATCTATTAGCCTAATAGTGGTCATTAACTTCTTGGATTTGGAAGTTTTTTGAAGTAACTGACCCACCATATCTTGCTTTGGATCTAGTTGTATTGCCTTTATTTTCCTTGACAAATTGTCCTCTAGCCAAATGGGAGTAACAGGAACAGTCGTCGCCTTGGAACTGGAAGAGTCAAATAATGTTATCTTCATGGGAGGAGTATTTGTTTGTATGTCCTATGATGAAAGTGGGGAAGACATTTGTTTCAGAGGTTCATTTACATCTTTGATAGGTGATGATTGATGGGATGAAGAGGAGATACTAATTTCAATGTTGCCTAAATCACTTTCTTCTCCTTCGCCCTCTTTATCCTTATCCAGATGGGGTAGATCAAGGAGATATTCTCCACAAGTATGCTAAAACACATTCCTATTAGGAGGTTCTCATCACCTTCACCCTGAGCTCTTGACGGTATTCGATGTGAAGCTGATCTAGAAGTCCCTACAGTCACAAAAGGTTGATTACTACTTCCTATGGGTTGAGTATTCCATGACCTGGTTTGAGGGCAAGATTGCTCTGTCTTCTTTTTAGCGACCCACTCTTGTTTCCTTTCCAAAACATCTACAGTTCTCACTTCAATTGTTTCAATTTATTTACTAACTCCAATCCATGATAGCAATGGGTCAGTTAACTATCAACTTTGTAAAGATTGGATCTATTAGATCATATTCATCATCCTCAATTCCTTGTACATCCTAGTCCAAGCCATAAGTGACTATTTATCTCAATTTCAATCTCATCTAGTTTCTCATCATGCATTTTTCATCAAAGCAGTCAACCCAATAATCCTCCAGGTTAGGAAACTGAAAGAAACCAGGTCCTAGTTTCAAATTATTTTTCACATAGCCTTTGAGATCAAAAGGAAAACACTCATCATAATTAGTATGCAAATTATATCTAGACATTTCCTTTTATATGTTCAAAGCATCTGACATAAATTCACAAGTAAAGGGACCAAAACAAACTAGAAATTGAACTGTTACTCTTCACTCTTGGCACCTTTTATTAACATCAACTAGCTATCTGCAGACCTCAATCATTACAAATTTATCCTCTGGGTGCCTTGGTAGTTTTATAGGAAAATCAGTAAAATTGATCAGTATAGATAATAGCTTGTTTTCTATTGGTTTTTTGTAGACTTTAAGATAATTTTAAACATACTTTCTAAACAATATTCCATATCATACTATCCTTTTTATATCCATTATGTAGACCTAAACCCGAAAAAAAACATGGTGATGGAATTATGGTTTAATATATTAGCATTAAATGGTTTATATGAATATGTATATGGAAATTTTGATGGAATGCTATGTTTAATTACGATAGTTATCCTTGTGTACATGTTTTGTGAAACTAACTCATCTGCAATTAAAGGAGGAACCATGATACACAATAGTTGCAGAATGAACCTGTAGAAAAAGGGGTGTTGGACACCGAAACAAGGGGAATTGTAGAAACAGTGGAACATGATGATCATTGGTTGAAGGCACTTAATGAAGATAGAACACATGTTATTACAATCAATTAATAAACACTGAAGAAGAGGTCTTTCTTAGATGGGACTTTGACAGATGAGCATATGGTTGCATGCATTCTCTTTTTGACAGAGTTCTAGTTTTGATAGGATTCTCCTTCTTTTTCAGTTATAGGTTGAATAATTCCAAGTCTTAATTCTATGCTATAAATATTTGGGAGTAGAGTTAATTATTTTAGTTAAGTCGTTGCTTTCAATAAGGATTCCCTCAGTTTGTATATAACTATTGGTTGAGTCCATAGGTTAGTTGGTTGGTTTTTTGCAGTTTTATGTTATCTGTTACTTTTAGTTTGAAACATGAATCTTCAAAATGATTGAGTATGATTTGTGAAAGAATATCTTGTAATCTTTCATCTTATGCAATATATGGAGATCAATTCATGTAATGCATGAAATATATTAGTTAGATTGAGTTCAATTAAAGTGGGAACAATTACTTGAGCAGGCCACTCAAGATATTGTTCTTCACTTCACCTTTTTAATTATTGTAGACATGCAAAATTGGCATCATGCATATTTAACTAATCATATTCACTCGTCAATTAAATAAACCAAGGTATTTAAATTGAATAAATTAACTTTTATTAATTTAATCCTATCATCATCCTTTTAATTAAATAAATCAAACATTTATTTAATTAAATCTGAAATCACCTTTCCATCCCTTTTGATTTAAATAAATCAAAATATTTAAGTCAAATGGGTCAAAACCCCTAAACATCATCTTAAGTTAATCAAACTATAATTAATCTAATCTAACCACCCATCACATCCTCTAGCTTTTCCCACTTTTACAAATAAATCAATTTATTGATTTATTAAATCCTCATTTTCCCTCAACAAAGCATCTTTTGAGAATATTCTCCAAGTTTGAATTTGAAAAGGCAAGTTGACTTGTCCCTTCCAACATGGCAATAAATTCTCTCTTACATGTCCCCCACTTAGCATTTAACTCTCAAATTCAAATTTGAATCTCCCCCTCTTTGGCACATTGACCAAAACTTGCACATTCCTCAACCACTCACAAGGTGACAAGTGGCTCCATCTCATTGGCTAAAACATTATCCCACATTGCTCTTTTTTGAACACTCTTTCAATTTGAGAATCTATAAATGGAAGCTTCATTCTTAAAAAAATCATCCACAATTCATACAAAGTTACTCTCTTCACATTGAAAGCTAATTTTGCTCATCATCATTTGCAACATCAAGCTTATCAAGGATTGGAAAAGGGCTTCTTTCCACATCAAAGAAGCACCAATCCACTATGGGATAGATATGTATCTTGCTTTTATGCTCTCAATTAGTTTATATTGTTATCTTGTTTATGAAGGCATGATGCA
Organism: Sequoia sempervirens; assembly: GCA_007258455.2. Lineage (NCBI taxonomy): Eukaryota > Viridiplantae > Streptophyta > Pinopsida > Cupressales > Cupressaceae > Sequoia > Sequoia sempervirens. The sequence goes on from VDFB02281492.1 coordinate 643,229,952, forward strand.
TTATTTCATAAGAGCATTTAGTGAGTTTGCATGAACTAATACATGCTATGGAGTTTAAGCTTTGTGCAGATTTTGTAGGGTGCTCATAGTTATTTATTTATGTTGATAGTTGTTATTAGTTTATTATTATTCATAAATCATATGCAAGTTAATTGGGATTTCAATTCTTGCTTATTATGAATGAATGCCTAGGAACATGCATGTAATGATCATTGGTAGTAGTCCGAAGGATAGTTTAGTTGAGTTAGTAGTTTTTTTTATTAAGTTTCTAGTTAATACAATATCATTTCATTAGTAATAGTTCAGTCACAACTTTTACTATAGGTACCCGTAGCAACTAGTTTCAATTTATACTTTTAATGTTTTATAGTTTTGTGTGTTTCCAACAATTAGAATGACTTCAATAGGATATTTCAGCTAGTTTAAGTCCATGAAGGCATATACAATGTTGCACCATCATAAGATTATGCACCTTGGTTGATGATTTAATGTAGGTTGAGCAATGTGAAGTGGACTGTTCAGTTAGTAAACCCTTTGAATTGAGTAGATTTTACCAAGTTTATAGAACAATAGCTTAGACTCTACATTTTTGGTGTCATTGTCGGGGATGGTGCTATCTTCATAGACCTATTTTTACATTTTCCATAATTAATTTCTCTTTTCAGGAATTAGGATTGTTAGATACCACTTTTTCAACACCAAGCTACTAACATTGTCCAGGCCTATTGAATATAAAGTCACATTTTATGTATGTAGAGGTGGAGAGATCCATTGGGTAGGTTCCTTCCCTCTACATGCCAGGAAGATATTATAGAAATTGGTGATCTTAGTACTCAAAGAGAAGGTACCACTGAAGAAGAAATTTCCTTTTCACCAACTTCTAACACACATACAGAAGGAACATACCGCACCATGGGTGATGCAACAGATGATGATGATTCCTGACCAACATTTTGTTGTTATATGGATCCTAATCAGACTCAGAGGTTAAATTTTCCCCTTTTATCAATGTGGTTTCCCCCCAAATTCTTTAATAGGGGTTTTGGGGGTAGGGCCCCAAGACAGGATCTAGGGGTAGCGCCCCTTGTGAGGTCAAGGAGTCTGGAGTTATTTTTCTATTGGCTGACTTAAAAATACCCTATTTTGTAATCGACATAAGTCTTGATAAAATGACTAAGGGTTAGGGTTTCCATTGATATTGTATTGTAGCATTTGCAACGATATTGAGTTACAAAGATTGCTGGTTATAATCAGTTCAGTTTGTTGGATAATAATATTGGACTCTATGTTTGTGGATGTAGCCCGAGTTTGGGTGAACCACGTTAAAATCGTCTCTCGCTATTATTATTTTTGTTTATTTTTCATTCCTTTATTTAATATTTATTTGCATTTAATTAATATCTTCTGCATGCAATTCCTAACACATTTGGGTTTCCTATTACTGACCAGGAAAGGGCCACAGTGCTAAAGAACATTCCTCCTTTGGCCTTGCCAAATTTTTATGGGTTAATGACTAAAGAACCAGATACATTTCTCTTCAAATTTGATGTCTTATGCAGAAGTTATGACTATAATTTTGATGCACATACGTTAAATATTTTTCCTTCCACTCTCAAAGATGCATCTTTGAGATGGTTCATGGGATTATGTAGTGATGTTGTTCTTGTCTGGGAGACCATAAGGACATTATTTTTGGAGGGGTATCAAGACTACTATAAAGGACCTGACAGGAGAAAGAATGACATATTCTGAATGACACAAAAAGATGATGAGCCTTTAGAGGATTATGTTGAAATATTTTAGTTTTCTCTTAAGAAAAACCCCCAGAACAAGTTGTTAGAAGAGTCCCTCAAGCTAGTCTTTCTGAGAGGGGTTAATGAATATTGTATGGATGCCTTGAACCTCATTGGCCAGGGAGATATTTCTCAACAATCATTTTCAGACATTTGTAAGGCCTGTAGAAATTATTCCAGGTCCTTTACAAGGAAGCCAAGAGATAATAGGACATTGGTTCTTGATAATTCATCTACTAGGGTTTCAAAAGTTGAGTTGAGAAATGTTATCCAACATGAAATAGGACATAATCATTCATTTGGAAACATAGTTGGATACTCTCCACATTAAGAAAAAAGTAGGAGGAAGTTGAGGCTATGCTCACTAAATATTGTCCAAGCTGCAAGCAAAGAAAAGAAAATTGCAAATACAAAAGAGTGGCTAGTATCTAGCAAGATAAAGTTGAGAACCCTGAATTTCAACCCATTGAAGGAGATGATGGATATATATTTTATATAGCACAAAGGATGCCATGGAAATAGAGACAAGGTATGCCACAAGAGCCCCTTAGATTTAACTCATCTTTTCCTATTGGCAACCAAAACTTTTCTGCTTGGAACTCTCAACCCTAGCAAGTAAATCATAACCAGTGGAAAAATCCCTAATGGCCAAACCCTCAACCTAATTGGAACCAAAAACCAAATACTTGGCCATAGTAGAAATTTCAAGGTTCTAATTACAATCCATAATGGCTTACCCAACAGAATCAATGGCAACCTTAGTGGCAGAAAGGCTAGAAATGACAACAACAAAATATGAACTATCAACAGCCCATGCTCCCTCCTCCACAACAACAACAAGCTCTAATGCCACCATCAAATATTGTATCCCAGCCACCCAAGCAGCAAATACCTACCCAACCTGCACCTAACCCTAACACTAAGCATGTTCAATAGGCTTATACTAACAAAGCTATGCAATACCCCACTTATGGGGTAGAGGTGAGTGATGTCCACCACAGATCAGGAAAACAACTTGTTGGAACTTCATCCCCCCAAATCACATAAATGGAGGATGAGGAACCTATAGTTGAGGCTTTCGATAAACCACCTTTGCACCCTGAACAAAATTGAGTACACCAAACTACTTCAAATCCCAAGCCACCTTTTCTTGAACGCCTAGCTCTGCAAAAGCATCACACATAGGCTAACATAGACCTTTTAAGGCAGTTGAAAGATATCAACATCAAAATCCCACTTATCCAATTTATCAAAGACATCCCTATCTATACTAAAATAGTAAGGGATCTCTATCTTAAGAAACTAGGTAGGAAAAGGAAAGATCCACAAACAAATCATGTCTTGTGGAATCTTGTGGATATCATGTGGGAACATAATAGTCCCTAAGTATACTAATCCTTGTAGTCCATTTGTGGATGTTAATATTAATGGGACCCTCATTAAGAATAATTTGATAGAATTGGGGGTGACCATCAATATCATGACAAAAGAAACAATGTAGTTGCTTCAGTTGATCAACCTCAGACCCACACAAACTAATTGTAATTAGTTGATAGGTCTGCGGTCAAGCCTGAGGGAATTATTGAAGACCTAGTTATTGCATTGGGTTCTTGGGAATACCCTATAGACTTCATAGTATTGCAACCCAAAGTCAATCTTGTAGGTTGCCCATTCATCCTAGGTAGGCCTTGGTTGGCAACAACCGATGCATTTATAGGCTCCAAATCTAGTAAAATGATAATATCTAAAGGGACAATTACGAAGAACTTGGTTCTTTATCCACTTGCCCAACCATATGCAGACCTTGAGCACATAATTTGGCCCAATTTAGGTGAGGAGGAGGAAGATAAATATTCTCTTTAGACACTGATGACTATAGAGCACAACCCCTTATTGGATGACCAGGATGAAGATGAGCTTATTGCTCACATAATCTAAAATGACTATGGAAAGATCCCACAACAACAAGACTATCTCATATGTCTACAAGACCCCTTGCAAAGTATTGTACCTATTGATTCTATAGAAGAGATATCATAGCTATTTCATTCATTACTCCCTCAACAATGTTTACCCATCATACCAAGCCTTGATCTCTCATCAGTTTGAGAGTCATCAAAGGAGTTGAAAATTATGTGTGTCACCAAAAAGTGTATGCTTTGCTTGATTCGGGAATAATTGATGATAAATTGGACTTAATGAGGTCTTGATTTGGTGTTGTGAGGTGTCTACACATCCACACTAGGTCTTCAACTCTCGCAAATTGAATAAAATACATTTATTGATGACTTGCAAGAGTGTTGTAACACATCTTCACACTTTTCTAGGACCATAATGTTATAATTCACCTAAATAACCTTACCAAGACCTATTTCAAAGTTTTGTAAAGTCTTGTAACAATATTTCACACTTTCCTAGGCTTGTCATCAATATTTACACCTTTCTTATGCTTTAAGTGGCCCCTTTATGCACTTACAAGCCTTAATTAAGTGTCTTGTTGAAGAAGAACCCAATGAATAACATTTAATACATCTTAATCTACGACATCCACTCAAAATTTACTAGGTGGAATAAGTTTCCACCTTGGGCGACTTAGTCCCATGTGGCATAAAAATCAAAATTAATTCAAATTTCTTTCAAGTTTTTATTCTTTAAGATCTAAGGTTGGCTTGTGATGAGGTATTTTTGGGAATTTAGGCATAATTGTGTATAAATAAGGGTTTTCCCCTTATTTTTCAATCTCCTAACTCATCTTAAGTCATAAATCATTATCATTCATCACTCATCATGTTCTCAAGTCAAACAAGCTAGGGTTTTATCATTGCAAGTCATCAAGATAGCTTCCTAAGACATTCAAGGGAAAATTCTTCATGTTTTGCTACAAAAATTCAAGATCAAACATCATGGAAAGGTATTAACTCCATTTTTTCGTGCTTAATCAATTTCTTTCTTTATTTGGTTTAATTACCTAAAAGGGGTTTGACCAAGGCAAACCCTCATGCCCTAACAATCAACATTTTCTCCTTCTATCTTTGTGTGTTTGTAGATTTAGGCACTTTGAGGGTTTGAAGATCATTCAAGATTAGGTTGAAGACTCATTGAAGACATATCTTTTTTGATCTAGCCAAAATATCAACAAAAAGTCACCTTTAGGCCCAAAAATTAGAGTTTCAGAAGAGGAAACCTGTGTGAAACCAGAGTGCAGACCTAGGGCTTCCGTTTCCACTTTCGAATTTTCAGAAATTCAGAAGTAGACTAAGTCACCACTAGTGGCGACTTAGTCCCACTGAACCTATTTTTCAAAAATTTGTATAGATTTGGATACCCATTTGGCCAAAATAGGCTTTGGTGCAGTTTTCTAGATTTTTTTTTCTGAAAGTGGACTACGTTGCCTAGATTGGCACAAGTGTCCTGTCAGGCTTAAAAATTAGAATTTCTAGAATTTCAGAGTTTCTTCAAGTATACAACACACTTTCAGGTACACACCTTTTGTCTCATAGCTTTCTATTTGGTTTTGTTTGCATTTCTAGGTCATTTATCACATGTTTTCATATCACAATGTGTTTTCCAGCACTTTGCATTTCTTAGGTTTTACATCATTAAATAATCTTTCTTTTAGCTTATTGCACTTAGTACATTACATTTAGACACATTTCATCCCTCATTCACATTAATCTTGAGTGTAGAAATTAGCATTTTGGCCCATCTCTATCCTTTTAGGTGAAAAACCCTAGAAGAGTTAGAGAGCATTAAGGTGCCAAAATCATCATTTACATTTTGGTGAACCTGAATTTTGAGTACTCTTCTTTTCTGATTTGGAGTCCTTCATCATAGATCTAGCTTGCATTGACCTTGCATTAGGGTTTGCATAGATTAATTTGCATGCTAGGTTTCAAATTTTGCCTTCATGAAAAATGCATGTAGGTTGCATTTCTGGCATCTAAAATCATTGAAATTTTCTGAATTTTTTCACTTTCATCTTAGATTCGCATCTTCCGACATCAAAAGCATCAAAATCCATTGAATTTTTTTGAAAATTTTGAAAAAAACTCTAACTGGGACTAATTCGCCACTTTGGGCGACTTAGTCCTAGTCCTAGTTTTTCACTGTCTCATACAACATCATAAACCTTATTTTTATGCTTCCTAAGCCTCCTAGTATCATATAATATAAATCTAGAATGTTTTGGGAACATTTTTTTATGCATCTAGGTCAAAAACATCATTTAAGTAGGCAATCATTTTTTAAATCATTTCAATTACGAGCATTTTTGCATCTTAAATCATTGGAAATCTCTAAAATTTTGCATTTGCATCTTAGGGATGCATTGTACAGTGCAAAGACTGTCAAAATCCATCATAAAAATTTGAAAAATCTCAAAAAATCCCTCCTAAAACTACCTTTTATAGAGCTAAAAACCCTATTTTTAAGCTTCCATTTGCTGCCTTCAACTACCTGTATCAATTGGCTAAGTTTCTATAACATGCATTTCATTAAATCTAGCCTAAATTAGCTCATTTCATGCATTGTTTAATTTCAAAATTGCATTTCCCACATTTCATCTTTTAGGTTGATGCATAATGTAATCATAAAATTACCTATTTCACATCTAAAAATTGCATTTAAACATTTCATTTTAAACCATTGCATTGCACTTTTCCATGATAGCATGTTTTCTTTCAAGAGATGTGGTTTTGATTTGGTTAAAAATGGATTGCATAAATACAACATTCCCTCTTATGAGTTCACTTTTGATTACAACAATGAGGTCATTCAGAAACATGTTAGTCATGGATTTGATCAAACCATTGACACAATCCTTAATATCACATTTCCCATTGGTGAGAATGGTAGTATAGACAATCATAACAATCATACTTGTTCTTCTCCCAATACCTCTCCTATTAGTGATGAAGGTGTCTTGGTGAAGGAAGATACAAGCATTGAGGGTCTTGATTGTCCATCTCCTCATTCCCCTTTGGAAGATGTTAGACAAAATGAACATGCGATCATAGAAACATTTCTAAACATCACCTTACCTAGTCTCCATAACCATGACCATCAACATTGTCCTTCTCCTAATACCCCTCCTTGATTCCAAGAGGATAGGTTGGTGTTAGAAGATATACCTCTTAAGAGTCATGAGAATCTTGACCCTCCCTTCCCTAACACTCCTACCGTTTGGGACAATTTATTTGAAAACCATCGTGGTCCTTCTCTTGATGCCTCTCCCACTTGTGATGAAGCTACTTTACCAATTTCAAAATTGGATGAACATATTATAAGCTCTCCTAGTAGGGTGGATGATATGCAAAAATTGAATGAGACCTTACAGAAACATGACAATCAAATAGAGTCTTTCCCTACTCTCCCCACTATCGATAAACATGAAAATCCAACCATTGATCATTACCCTAATTGTGATGTAGTCATTTTAGAAGAAGCAATTCCTGAATGTCGTGAACATTTGATTTGTAGTTTTTATAAAAACTCTCCTTCTAGGGAGAATATCATGGTGCTGGACAAAGGCAACAATAATAATAATGTGTCTTCCTTAAAAAAAAGGTGATCCTCAATTTCCCTTTATTAGAGATACATCAACCCAAGACCGCTGAGGTTATGAATGCGCAAGTGTCCATTAGACCCCCCTCACTCAATGGACCTCATGCATACCCTATGGGACATCCTAAGAATCCTCTCATTCTCTACCCACCTTCACACATACACCAAACTCAAAATAAACTTAAACTTATCCTTTACCCTCCTCAAAATAATGTTTTGCAGCAACTGAGTCATAATACCATTGCTCATACGTATAACACTCGAAACAATCCACAACCCCCACAACCAACCCTGACACCATTACCATTGCCTAATCCTATCCCCCTAACGCTTTCTTACTAGGTCGCAAGGAGTATGATCTTGTCGAACAACTTAAAAATACTCTTGCAAAGATATCTCTTTGGGACCTTCTTCAAAATTCACCTACCTATCACACTATGCTCCAAATGACCTTACAAAAAATTCCTATCCCTTATAATGTGCAACCACATGACATAGAAACCATAATTCAAGGATTGAATGCTGACATTGTTTTCCACCAAAGTGAACTCCCTCCTTTGGAAGTGCAAAAACAAAATGATTCTTCTATGTTCATATCTCAATACAAAACAAAAGGGATAAAGCGAACCCTTATTGACACTGGATCAAGAGTTAATGTGTGTAGTGTGAGCCTTCTAGATAGGCTTGGCATTGATCAATCGAACATTCAACCTAGTTCTTTATCTATTAAGGGATTTGACAATATCGAAATGAAACCGCTTGGGGTGATCGTTATACCTCTTACAGTTGGAGTGGCCACATTGAATACACCAATCCATGTTATGCCTGATAAAATTTCATGTAATCTTATCTTAGGAAGACCGTGGATTCATGCAATGAATGGTGTACCTTCCACTCTTCATCGATAAATGAAATGCATTTACAACAACAAAGTATACACCCTTGATGCTGTTGGAAATATGTGCCTCAAACTATACAGGCTGAAACCTCCATTAGAGACAAGTCAGTGTGACATCTTCATTGTTTGGCCGACTAGCAGCTTGATTCATTCTGGTTTGTATAGGTCGCTGTGACCTTGCAAATGTCTTGCCAAAGGGTTGCATTGTGGAGTCTATCGCTGTGACATAGTGTATTCGTTATGACTTCATAGCGCTCGAGAGACCTCTGGCCAATAGGCCATTCAATTGTATTTCGGGGAGACTCTTGGTGACCATGGGCTTCGGGATAGCTAAAGGTTCTCGCTAAGAAGTCCCAGCGAATGGAGGTCACGCCGATAGGGAAACATTCATACATTCTTTGGAGTAACTCAAAAGTGGTTGGAGAAACATCTTAGCGACTAAAGGTTGTCTTGCCGATAGCTGATGGCTATCGGGGTAACTCAAGGATCCCGGGAAGATATCTTAGTGAATGTTGAATGTCTCACCGATAGGAACATCTTTTGAAGTCTTTGGTGTAGCTCTTGGTGAGTGTTTGTCATTGGTGGAACACAAAAGTCTCAGTAAGAAGTCCTAGCGACTTTGATGAGTCTTGCTGATGATGAAGAGTCTTTGGGGTAAAATATGGAGATCAGTATGTTCTCTCACCAAAGGGAAATTTCTTGGTGACGTGTGAACACTTCGGGGTAACCTTTATGTCTTAGAGAAACCTCTTGGTGATATCGGTATGTCTTGCTGACTATCCTTTGGAGCTCGATATGACTTGTATCTTTGGTATACCTTTTGGTGACTCGCTATGGTCTCCTGGCGAATGTGATAGGTCTAGGCGACTGCTTAGTGACTCAGTGTAACTCATGGAGCTCGATAGAACATCTTAGCGATAACAGAGTCTCTTGGCGACATCGATATGAAGTCTATGTGGCATCGGCGAGACACTGTTAGTGTCTCACAGGGATGCCAGTGCATTGCAAATTCTGTTGATAGAGTAAGACCGTCCTATGTGGAGTTTCATGGATGAATAGGAGGAGCCAAATGGGAACAGTTGGAAGACAGTCAGTTGTGACGATTCTGTGAGGAAGTTCTACAGATAGATTTTGACATGGATATACTCTGTGATTACAGTTTGTAATCGGTTGGGTTGAATCGACAGGTTGTTGAGTGATTATGTCAGTGGATGATTTTTGTGGACTGTAATGTGAAGAATCCTGTACAAGAATGTTAATGGTGAATGCTGCTGTATAATGACACTAGAAAGACAAGTCTGGAATTTGTATGTAATTTCATTACTGTAATACAAAGTGATTTCTCTTGGTGTGGTGGGTTTTTCTCCTGTAAGGGTTTTCCCATGTATATGTGGTGTTCATGTGTGATTGTCAAATACTCTGTTTCTATTGTCTATTTCTTAGTGCATCTTAATTGGACTGTAATTGTAAATTTTAAAGTGTATCTACATTCTTTCCTGAGGTATTGATGTTAGGAAAATTGTTTTCCGCATCTGATTTTCCTTACAAGGGTATCAGAGCCTAGCCAGTTGTGTTATCCTTGTGGGTAAGTTGGGTTTTTTGTGTCAATTCTATTCAGTGGGAGTCTTGTAGAGTTTTTCAATTTCTAATTATAGTTTAAGATGGCTAGTACATCTAGAAAGTTTGAAATAGAGAAATTCAATGGCGGTAACTTTGAGTTGTGGAAACTCAAGATGGAGGATCTTCTTGTTGACTGTGATCTTTGGATTGCTGTGGCTGGAGTGAAACCTATAGGAATGAAGCAAGAAGATTGGGACCTTGTAGATAGGAAGTCTAAGGGGTTGATAAGGCTCTGTTTGGTAGACTCAATGCTTTTGAATGTGCATGAGGAGAAGACTGCATCTTCTTTGTGGAAGAGACTGGCATTTATTTATCAGGGAAAGTCCTTGGTGAATAAACTATTCCTAAGGAAGAAGTTGTACTCATTGAGAATGCAAGAAGGAGGGTTTGTGGCTGATCATTTGAATGCATTTAACATGCTACTTGCTCAATTGACATCTGTTGGTGTGAAGACTAAAGAAGAGGATTGCTGTATACTTCTATTGTGTTCTTTTCTAGACTCATGGGATCATCTGGTGATGGTGATTGGGAGTACAACATCTAGTTTCAAGATGGAAGATGTTGTTGCATCTTTGCTGTCAGAAGAGATGAGAAGGAAATCTTCTGAGATGGTAAAGGAAGCTCTTGCTGTCAGAGGAAGACCGAAGGAGAAAGGAAAGAAGAAGGACAAGAAGTCCAAATCAAAATTAGAAGGGAGTTCAAAGTCTCCTGGCAAGAAGTCCAAGGTGAAGTGCTAGAACTGTGGGCAACCTGGTCATGTTCGAAGGGATTGTAAAGAGGAGAAAAAGAAGAAGAAGGGCTCTTCTGATAATGGTTCTTCTCATAGTGATGGTGATGCCTTCATTGCAGCCTTGGCTACACAGGCATCAAATGATGTCTGGCTGATTGATTCTGAAGCATCGTTCCACATGACATCTCATAGAGAGTGGTTCACAAAGTATGAAGAATATGATGGTGGAAAGGTGTACTTGGCGAGTGATTCAACTTTGGAGATTGTTGTCCATGGAAGAGTCAAAATACAATTCCCTGATGGCAAAGTGAAGGGAATTAATAATGTTATGCACATACCAGGTCTGGCTCAAAATATATTGTCTGTAAGTATGTTGAACAATATTGGAGTACAAGTTACGTTCTCTGGAAGTGGCTGCAAGATGACTAGAGGTTCAATGGTGCTGGCTAGAGGTGCTCGAATTGGTACCTTGTACAAGCTGGATGCACAGGCTGTTCAATGCAACAATGTCTTTGGAAAGTCACTGAAAGCTACTCATGGAGGTAAAGAGGGAAATATCCCTAATTATGTAAATTCTATGAAAGTAAAACTTTTTGTAGAGAAGACTATGCTTTGGCATCATAGGTTAGGCCACATAGGAGAGAAAGGTTTAAAAACCTTGAAGAACAAAAACCTGGTTGAGGGGCTTGAAGATTGTAATCTTGAATTTGAATTCTGTGAACACTGTATATATATGGAAAGTAGCACCGTGTTTCATTTTATTCCAGTCCTCATAAATCTTCTAGTTTGTTAGATTATATTCATTCAGATGTATTTGGTCCAGTGGATGTTCCTTCTTTGTCTAAGTCAAGATACTATGTGTCGTTCATTGATGATTATTCAAGAAGAGCATTTGTTTATTTTTTGAAAAGTAAATCAGAAGTGTTTAGTCGATTTAAGGAATTTAAGAACCTTGTTGAAAATCAGATTGGTAGAAAAATAAAATGCTTAAGGACTGATAATGGCGGTGAATTCTATTATGATGAATTTGAAAGATAATGTAAAGACCATGGAATCAAAAGGCATAAGACTACACCTTATACTCCACAACAGAATGGAGTTGCTGAAAGGTTCAATAGGACAGTGATGGAGAGAGCACAAAGTATGCTCAGTAGTGTTGGCTTGGAGGAGAAATTCTGAGCTGAGGCTGTATCTACTGCATGTTATTTAATTAATCGGTCTCCAAATTTTGCTCTTGTTGAGAAAACACCTTTGGAAGCGTGGTCTGGTAAGAAGCCCTCACTTAGACATGTTCATGTTTTTGGCTGTGAGACATATGCTCATGTGCCGTATGTGAAAAGATCTAAATTGGAGAACAAGGCTGTCAAATTTATTTTCATTGGCTATAGCGCTGTCATAAAAGGATACAAGCTTTGGAATCCTGATACAGAGAAGGTTGTATATAGTAGAAGTGTAATCTTTCGTGAGCTGAAACCTTCCACTTTGGATCTGCACTCAGAGACAAAGTCAGATAACAATAAGGATGTATCGATAATTCCTCCTACATCTAAGAAAGAGGAATTGGAAATTCAAAATGTACCTAAAACTGAGAGCTCAAGCAGTTCTAAAAGTTCTGAAGAAGAAGAACCTCAGCCTCAGCAAGTGAGGAGGTCAACCTGAGAAAGAAAACAACCAAATAGGTATGGTTTCTCATTGATTGATTCTACTTGTGCCTATGCTTTGATTTCTAGTACTGATGAGCCTAGGACTGTGAAAGAGGCATTTAAAATGTTTGATTCAGATTCTTGGTTGGAAGCCGTGGGAGAAGAGATGGCATCTTTAGATAAGAATGAAACTTGGAATCTAGTGCCCTTGCCTAAAGGTAGAAAGGTTGTTGGCTGCAAATGGGTATTTAAGAAAAAGATTGGTCTGGATGGCAGTGTAGAAAAGTACAAGGCAAGACTGGTTGCAAAGGGTTATTCCCAGGTAGAGGGAATCGATTATGGGGAAATATTTTCTCTTGTAGCAAAGCTGACGTCCATTAGATTTCTTTTGTCACTTTCAGCAGCTTATGACTTAGAGGTCGAACAGATGGATGTGAAGACAACCTTTCTTCATGGTGATCTTGAAGAAGAAATCTATATGTCCCAACCTGAGCACTTTGTTGAGAAAGGTAAAGAAAAACTAATATGCAAATTAAAGAAGTCTTTGTATGGGTTAAAGCAGTCACCTAGAATGTGGTACCATAAATTTGATACTTTTGTATTGTCTTTGGGATTTGTGAGATCAAAATATAATCACTACATATATTATAAAGCTGAAAGTGATCAAGTACTTGTTATTGCTCTTTATGTTGATGATATGTTGTTCATAGGAAATAGCAAGCTAATGATTTCGATCTTAAGTCTCAGTTGTTTGTTAAGTTCGAAATGAAAGATCTTGGTGTAGCAAGGTATATTCTGGGGATGGAGATAACTAGGGATAGGAAGAATAGAAAGCTTTGGCTCAGTTAGATTAAGTATGTCAGGACTGTTCTTGAGAGATTTTGTATGAATGATTGCAAACAACTAGTGGTCCCAGTCATGCATGGAACAAAGCTATCTATTGAGGACTGTCCAAAATCTCCTACTAAGATGGAGGACATGACCAGTGTACCTTATAGTAGTGGTAGTAGTCTTATGTATGCAATGTATACAAGGCCAGACATTTCCCAAGTAGTGGGAATACTTAGTCAATTAATCTCTAGGAAGAATTGGGGGATGTGAAGAGTGTCTTTAGATATTTGAAGGGTACTTCAGATTTCACTTTGTGTTACCATGGGAATTCGATTGAATCACAAAGGACTCTCAGCATTTGTGGTTATGTAGATTCTGATTGGGCAAGGGACATTGACAGTAGGAGATCCACCAGTGGATACATATTCATGATGAATAGTGGTGCAGTGAGTTGGATGAGCAAGCGGCAGGCTGTAGTCGCTTTGTCCACTACAGAGGCTGAATACATGGCAGCTACTCATGCTTGTAAAGAAGCAGTTTGGTTGAAACGTTTGTGTTCTAACATTGGTTTTGATGCAGGTGAAATAACTATTTTATGTGACAGTTAGAGTGTAATTTGTCTGGAAAAGAACCCTACTTTCCATGCTAGGACGAAACATATTGATGTGCAGTACCACTTTGTATGAGATATGGTTGAGGATGGAAAGGTCAGTTTGGAAAAGGTTGATACTCTGGAGAATGTTGTAGATTCATTGACAAAGCCAGTGAGTACAAATAAGTTCAGGTGGTGTGCCAATTCAATGGGCCTTAGTGCCCATGATTTTCAGTAAGTTATGATGTGCTCTGGAGGTGCCTGTATGATCTTCGTCAAGTGGGAGATTGTTGGAAATATGTGCCTCAAACTATACAGGCTAAAACCTCCATTAGAGACAAGTCGGTGTGACATCTTCATTGTTTGGCCGACTAGCAGCTTGATTCATTCTGGTTTGTACAGGTCATTGTGACCTTGCAAATGTCTTGCCAAAAGGTTGCATTGTGGAGTCTATCACTGTGACATAGTGTATTCATTATGACTTCATAGCGCTCGGGAGACCTCTGGTCGATAGGCCATTCAATTGTATTTCGGGGAGACTCTTGGCGACCATGGGCTTCGAGATAGCTAAGGGTTCTCGCTAAGAAGTCCCAACGAATGGAGAAGGTCATGCCAACAGGGAAACATTCATATGTTCTTTGGAGTAACTCAAAAGTGGTCAGAGAAACATCTTAGCGACTAAAGGTTGTCTTGCCGATAGCCGATGGCTATCGAGGTAACTCAAGGATCCCGGGAAGACATCTCAGCGAATGTTGAATGTCTCACCGACAAGAACATCTTTTGAAGTCTTCGATGTAGCTCTTGGTGAATGTTTGTCATCGGTGGAACATAGAAGTCTCGGTAAGAAGTCCCACCGACTTTGATGAGTCTTGTCAATGATGAAGAGTCTTCGGGGTAACATATGGAGATTAGTATGTTCTCTCACCAAAGAGAAATGTCTTGGCAATGTGTGAACACTTCAGGGTAACCTTTATGTCTCAAAGAAACCTCTTGGTGATATCAGTATGTCTTGCCGACTATCCTTTGGAGCTCGATATGACTTGTATCTTTGGTATACCTTTTGGTGACTTGCTATGGTCTCCTGGTGAATGTGATAGGTCTGGGTGACTGCTTGGGGACTCAGTGTAACTCATGGAGTTTGATAGAATGTCTTAGCAATAACAGAGTCTCTTGGCGACATCGATATGAAGTCTATGTGGCATCGGCGAGACACTGTTAGTGTCTCACTGAGATGCTAGTAAATTGCAAATTCTGTTGACCAAGTAAGACCGTCCTATGTGGAGTTTCGTGGATGAATAGGAGGAGCGGAATGGGAACAATTAGAAGACAGTCAGTTGTGACGGTTCTATGAGGAAGTTCTACAGACAAATTTCAACATGGATATACTCTGTGATTACAGTTTGTAATCGGTTGGGTTGAATCGACAGGTTGTTGAGTGATTATGTTAGTGGATGATTTCTATGGACTGTAATGTGAAGAATCCTGTACAAGAATGTTAATGGTGAATGCTGCTATATAATGACACCAGAAAGACAAGTCTGGAATTTGTATGTAATTTCATTACTATAATACAAAGTGATTTCTCTTGGTGTGGTGGGTTTTTCTCCCATAAGGGTTTTCCCACGTATATCTGGTGTTCATGTGTGATTGTCAAATACTCTATTTTTGTTGTCTGTTTCTTAGTGCATCTTAATTGGACTGTAATTGTAAATTTTAAAGTGTATCTACATTCTTTCTTGAGGTATTGACATTAGGAAAATTGTTTTTCGCATCTGATTTTCCTTACAGATTCCAATCCTAAGCCTTATAGTGTCTTACAACTTTAGAAAAACAAAGAAAAATCCCTTGAACATATCAACCTCCATTACACACACAAAACCCGTGCAACCAAAAGACAAAGAACAACCCTCAAATCTATTAGGTGATGATTGGGGTTCCTTGGACTTCACACCACCACTCATGAATGATTACATGATCATAAAAAAATATTCAACTAAGGGAAATGAAAACATTGTCATAACAACACAAAACTCAGACAACCCTTCGAAAGCATCCACCTCAACCACTTTAGACCATGACACAACAAATTACACAACAAAATTTGACGAACTTAACAACGAAAAACCACCCGATCCACAAAAAATGAAAAAGCTTTATGGATGAGGTTATGAACTTATGAAACAACTTGACTATAGTGGAAAAGGATGTGGTGCTAATGAACAACGTATTCGTAACCCTATAGATCCTCTTACACAACAAACCACTCATGGTCTTGGTTATTGTCATTTGATAGAGACCGCCAAGCCTTCACTCAACATCAACAATCTCACACAACATACTCCTAAATCATCCTTCGTAGTCGTCCATCCTGAACTCCTCGACACTAGTGGTATTGAACATCATCCATTACATAATATGACACAAAAAAAACCCTTCTCTTAATGTCAATGTCATCTCGCAAGACACCAATAATTTGCATTTGATAGATTTTCCCTCCTCCTATAAGAGTGAGAACAAAATATCACAATCTAAAGGGTCTTGCATAGGTATGACAACTAATACTAAGCAAGATGTATCTTTTTCATCAATTATAAGACCACCTTCTACCATTGATCAAGGGGGTATCTTGTGGAGACTCCTCCAAGATCACTTGATCACCCTCCCTCCCAGAACTCGTAAGAAATTCTATTACAAGACTTCATTTTGCACCTATCATAGAGTTCATGGTCACTTCACCAATGAATGTAAGGATTTGACTTGTAAAATCCAACATCTTAAGGAATTTGGTATTCTTCCTTCTATGGGGGCACCTCATTCCTCTAGTTGATACTGATTTTCACTCTAGCTTGCATCTCATCAATCATTTTGACTCACCCTTTTCCTACACTAAGTAGGGGCAAGGGGTTATGTAGCCTTGTCCTCGTATGTCACTTGTCATTGCCTCTTTTGACTAGTCGTTAACCTTTCATGAACATATAAGAGCAAGCTTGGGATGTGGACGACATGCCTTAAGTTGGCTCGCATGTGACATACTCCCCTCTTTCATGATGTAGCTTATTGGAAACATATGACTTGGCATAGGGCTTTTCGAGTAAGCTCTCATGATCTCCTTCTACTTTAAAGCAACTACTCACAGTATTGGTGTTAGCAACCACTTTAAAGTGGGGGCATACATTGAAACTCACATTTCATTGTGCAATTTTCTATTTCTTGTGATTTCCTCTCTTGGAAACATTAGGTACAATGTTGCCCAGGATGAGACCTTGCATGAACTAAGCAAAATCCCTTTGAACATTCCTTACACTATTTTTGCATTTCCAACGATTTTCATATGACCACCTTGCATAAAACAACTTGCATGCCTATGGTCTCATCTTGTTTCTCTATGAGTGTCAAGCATACAAAGTTTTTATTACCCCATAGAGCTCAAAAATCATTTTCGTTGTGGCGCCTTATCAAAGTTATCAGGAGATATAACCTTGGTATGGTTGAGCAGGAAGCCCATTCTGAGGCACGACTTTCCCCATAGCCACCTTTCAGGATTTCTCACCCTACAGACAACCAGAAGTTTCGTGGCCACAAAGTGAGTATACTTTGGCCTTCTCACCCAACAGACCAAGAGTTTCGTCAGCCCAGAGTGAGTATACATTTTCTTTTTTTGAACAAACAATCCTAGATCTAATGCACAATGTGATGGAAAAACGGTCGAAGCTTGATCCCCCCATTTTCATTTCCTTCTAGTTCTTGCCATTGCATGATTGTGTATCTTGGTCTACTGCATATTATACACCTTGTATATATCCTTTTGCACTCATATTGTTTTGGCTTGGGATCTTGGATCTTGGGGGCTTGCGTAATCTCCTTTGATCTTTGTCATTATTTTTCATCCACATTGGTATGATTGGACTCTGCTCGAATGGCTACTTTAGCGAGAGTTTGAAGCAAGTTCATCCTCTCACTAAAGTGGGGGATTAATGTGTCACCAAAAAGTGTATGCTTTGCTTGATTTGGGAATAATTGATGATAAATTGGACTTAATGAGGTCTTGATTTTTGTGTTGTGACGTGTCTACACATCCACACTAGGTTTTGAACCCTTGCAAATTGAATAAAATACATTTATTGATGTCTTGCAAGAGTGTTGTAAGGTGTTGTAACACATCTTCACACTTTTTTAGGGCCATAATGTTATAATTCACCTAAATAACCTTACCAAGACCTATTTCAAAGTGTTGTAAAGTGTTGTAAAAAAATTTCACACTTTCCTAATATTCTCATCAATATTTACACATTTCTTATGTTTTAAATGGCCCCTTTATGCACTTACAGGCCTTAATTAAGTGTCTTGTTGAAGAAGAACATGATAAACAACATTTAATACATCTTAATCTCTGACATCCACTCAAAATTTTCCAAGTGGACTAAGTCACCACCTTGGGTGGCTTAGTCCCATGTGGCACAAAAATCAAAATTAATTCAAATTTCTTTCGGGTTTTTATTCTTTAAGACCTAAAGTTAGCCTGTGATGAGGTATTTTGGGAATTTAGGCATAATTGTGTATAAATGAGGGTTTTACCCTCATTTTTCAATCTCCTAACTCATCTTAATTCATAACTCATTATAATTCATGACTCATCATATTCTCAAGTCAAGCAAGCTAGGGTTTTATCATTGCAAGTCATCAAGATAGCTTCCTAAGACATTCAAGGGCAGATTCTTCATGTTTTTCTGCAAAAATTCAAGTTCAAACATCATGGCAAGGTATTAACTCCATTTTTGCATGCTTCATCACTTTATTTCTTCATTTGGTTGAATTACCTAAAAGGGGTTTGACCAAGGAAAACCCCCATGGCCTAACAATCAACATTTTATCCTTCTATCTCCCATCTCTCTCCTTTTAGGTGAAAAACCCTAGAAGAGTTAGAGAGAATTAAGGTGCCAAAATATTTGTTTACATTATGCTAGGGAGGATGTTAAATATTAATAATGCCTTAACTGAGGAACAATAAAATTCTTTACAATCATTGTTGGAAGCACACTTAGCCCAATATGCATGGGATTACCATGATATGAGGGGCATCGATCCTGATCTATGCATGCAAATGATTTACATTAATGATGACTACAAACCTATAAGACAACCACAAAGATACATGAATCCATCTCTAAGAGATATAGTGAAAGTTGAGCTACAAAAGCTTTTAGATGCAGGTTTTATATACCCTATATTAGATAGTGAATGGATTTCACCATTGGTAATAGTTCCCAAGAAAGGTGGGAAATTGAGAGTCTGTGTTGATTATAGGGAATTAAATGCTACCACAAGGAAAGATCACTTCCCACTGTCATTTATTGATCAAGTTCTTGATTCTTTGGCAGGAAAGAAATATTTTTCATTTCTTGATGGCTTCAATGGTTATAATTAGATCAATATTGCAATAGAAGATCAAGATAAGACCACATTCACCTACCCTTGGGGAACCTGTGCATACTATGTATTACCTTTTGGTTGGTGCAATGCTCCGGCTACCTTTCAAAGAGCAGTACTCAACATATTTTTTAATTTTGCACATGGTTGCATGGAGATATAAATGGACGACTTCACCACTTATGGTGAAATTTATGAAGAAGCTCTTAATAATCTGGAAAAAGTGTTAAAAAGATGCACAAAACACAATTTGTCTTTGAGTAATGAGAAATATTTTATGATGATGACAAAGGGAATTGTATTGGGACATTTTATTTCAAGAGAAGGAAAACAATTCAATCCAAAGAAGATTGAAATTATATCTACCCTGCTTGTACCACAGAGACAGAGAGATGTCTAAAGTTTCCTTGGACATGTAGGTTATTACAGGTGACTCATCCAATATTTTTGCAAAATTGATGCACCCTCGTTTACTTTGTTGACAAAGTACATTGAGTTTGATTGGACTAAAAACTATCAGAATTCATTTAATAAATTAAAAACAAATCTAACTCATGCACCAATTCTAAGAGGTCCAAATTGGACATTGCCATTTCACATACACACTGATGCATCAAAATTTTCTATTGGAGTAGTCCTAGGGCATAAATAAGGGAATAAGGAATATGCAACATACTATATCAACAAAAACCTACAAGGAGCGGAGTTAAACTACACTGTAACAAAAAAAGAAATGCTTGCAGTTGTCTATGACATTAACAAGTTCATACACTATATTACTGGCTATCAAGTGTTCATACATACAGATCATACAACAATTAGATACTTGATGAATAAACCAGTAGTAGGTGGAAGGCTTGTAAGGTGGTTGTTGTTATTGCAAGAATTTGATATAACAATAGTTGACAAACCCATAAAGGATAATGTGGTTATTGATTTTCTTTCTAGATTGCCTACCCAATTAGTAGAAGGGGTGGTTGATGATTCTTTTCCTGATGAGCATCTATTTTCTCTAAATGTACACACTCCATGGTTTGATGATATAGCTAACTATTTGGTGATAGGGAAGATTCCAGGTTACTTTTCTCCAAGAGAGAAAAGATAGTTCACAAATGCTTCCCTTATTCTTGGATTTCTGGATTTTTATTTTACATTGGGCCAAATAACATTATGAGGGGATGTATCATGAAGGATGAAGTGTTTGATATATTGAAAGCATGCCATGATGAACCCTGTGGTGGAAATTTTTTAGCCAAGAGAACAACCTTCAAAACCTTGACAATAGGATATTACTGGCCAACCCTACATAAAGACTCTATTAAGTATACTAGAAGTTGTGACCGATGCTAGAGAATGGGAGACCCACACGAAGTGATGAAATTCCTTTACAACCCTAGATAGCACT
Organism: Sequoia sempervirens; assembly: GCA_007258455.2. NCBI lineage: Eukaryota > Viridiplantae > Streptophyta > Pinopsida > Cupressales > Cupressaceae > Sequoia > Sequoia sempervirens. The sequence continues at coordinate 643,250,453 of VDFB02281492.1, forward strand.
CAATTCTTTCAATAAATGGGGGCCAAATTTTATTGGACCTATCTCTCCTAGTTCAAATAACAAGGAATACATATTGGTATGCACTGACGACTTAACCAAATGGGTAGAGTTAAAAGCATTGCAGTTTTCCAGAGATGACAATGTAGCAAAATTATTATATAAGGAGATATTCAGTAGGTATGGTGTACCTAAGGAGATAGTGACTGATCAAGGACTAGAATTCACATCAGACCTAATTGCCAAATTGGTAGAAGAGTATCAGATCAGACAAAAGAAATCTACCCCATATTATCCTCAGGCTAATGGTCAAGTAGAGGTCACCAATAGGGAGATTGAAAATATATTGAACAAAAATAGTGCAGCTTCATAGGAGAGATTGGGTATCTAGATTACCAAAATTTGTTTGGGCATATAGAACCACATGGAAGACAACAATAGGTTTTACCCCTTATGAATTGGTCTATGGAAAAATAACAGTATTGCATATTGAGTTTTAATATAAAACATTAAGGAAAATAGTAGAGTTAGGAATGGATTTAACAAAAGCATAGAAGGAAAGGTTGCATTCTTTGAATGGGTTGGATGAGATAAGAATGGAAGCAATCCATCATAAAAAAGTGATACAACAACAAAGAATGAAATGACATGATCAATACATAAAAACAAAAGAGTTCACTGAAGGAGATTGGGCTCTGTTATATGACTCAAGGTATAAATATTTCAAAGGAAAATTCTAGTCTAGGTGGTTAGGCCCTTATGATATTAGTAAGGTTTACCCTAATGGAGCAATACAGTTGCATACCATTGATGTAGTCCGCTTCTCACTTCTTGTTAATGGCCACCGATTGAAGTTATACAAGAAACCAATGCAACATGATGACTTCATCTTTTCATTGATCCAACAATATGGTGCTCACAATGAACCTAAAATATAAACTGATTCACAGAGTCCTACATCAATACTGTGGGACATACCCAACACGTCTGGTGATCCAGAGGTTGAGTTACACAACTCAACCCCTAAAATCACCCAGGCATAAATTTTCATGCTTTAAACCACCTACACACACAACACCTTATTCATGCACACACTACATGATTCTAATAATGTTCATAATATCTTCCAAGGAACCTGTTATAAATTTTCACAAGGGCCATGATGCTTAAGGGACCTGTAGCTTCACACTATCAATGTTCAGAAAGGGACTTGACATTGTAGGTTCCCATAGCCACAATGGATGGCTGGAGGAATATTCAATGCATTTGGTGCCATATTTATTGCAAGGTTATGCATATTCATTTCCAAAATATCTACATGTTTTATCCATTAATTCATGCTAAGTGTCGTGACATAATTGATTTATTGCCTGCGATTCATTTCAAATCTTTGAAGCTATCAAATTGCCAGCTCCCATCCGTCTCATCATATTGACTCACCATTCGATACTCATTACCTTGCAATTAATATTTGTACCATCAAATCAATAATCAAATATGTTCTTTCAGTTTCCATGCGCCACCAATGGTTATTTTTACATGACAATACTTAAGGTATGTTGTTATGATTAATCAAGTTTTCTTTAAACTTTTTATGCACTTTTCATTTACTTCCATGCATGTGAACTATTAAATTATTAATTTCCATCAACTCATGTTTATACCACCTCCAAATCATCATCATGAAGTGAGGTTACTTCACCAATTAAGTTGGGGGGAGGGTACACTTACTCGATCTTTTCACCAGTCTTTTCGAATCTGCCATCCTAAACTAAATTTAATGAAAATTATGACATGAAAACCCTTAGCCATATATATATTTTTTTGCTATTTCTGATGCTATTTTTAAAATTTATAAAAACTTGAAACCTTGTGGAGTTTGTGAGAAATTTATCTTGGTTTATACTAGAGCTGAATTTGAAGAGAAATTTGCAGTTATAGTGTAGTGAAATAGTAAAAATATATATAGTAACTAAGGTTTTCAAGTCATAAGAGAAGTTGAGGGTGGTAGGCTGTGATTGAGTTAAATTTTCACAACTAAATTTGGTATACTGAGTAGTAAAGGAAATTAGGATGGGAGGAGATGTCATAAGGAGAGAGTCGGTGGCTCATCAACAAATTTTGGAGGACGTAGTTGTCCTTCCTATCTTCACAAGGGTTGATTGGCTCGATTATTTTTTGAAATTAACAAAGTATAGTGATGATTTAATGAGAATATTTGTAGAAACTATCCAATACGATGAAGCCGTGGTGAAAGGAATTTTTGTGGATGTATCAGAGACCATCATTTCTCAAGTGATCAGATTGCCAAGAATAGGAACAAAATTTCCAACTTGGTCTGATGTAGTTACAACTTAGGAGGAATTTTACACAAGAGGAGAGGAGTTGGATTTCTCATCACAAGGTATGAAAAGAATGTCTCTACACTAGTTGTGGGAAAGATGTGTCACTTATATTATTAGATATATTACCTATGAAGGAAGATAAAATCTTTTGTATACGGTCCATTTCAAACTGTTGAGTCATCTCAGGCATAATAGGATAGTAAATGTACCAAATTTTCTCTATAACTTGTTGAAAAGAATAGCTTCAGAATACTAGAGAAGACTGTTCGATACTTCCCTCTCTCACCATTGCTTAGTTACCATGTTGATAAAAAGGAGCTAAGAATTCAATACCCACAAGTAAGGTGGGAGGATTTTAGGGCCAAGGAATGTAAATAAATTAACGGTTTGCTGGAGGCACCCATAATACCTGGGGATATAGGAAATCAAAATAAACCCCAAAATGAGCCTGAAGAGGAAAACCCTAATGATTTTCTTGTGGCCTCACCTACCTGTAGCCAAGGCGAGAATGAAGAACTTGTAGAGCCAAAGTCTAGACCATCTAAAAATGAGGAGTTACCTTCTTCTTCTAAGTCACGAAAGTCTAAGAGTAGGAGAAGTAGTGTATCCACCACTTCCACACCCTCTAAACCAGAGGAAGAAGTTTTAAAAGGAAAATGGGTTGCTCAAAAATAGAAAAAGGAAAATTCCCCGAACAAGAAGAGTATTAAAAAATAAATGAAGAAAATTGAAGCAGAAATACTTACACCAAGATGATCCGGTAGGGTCAGGAAACAACATGCTAAAAAGGGGAGCCTGAAGAAGAAAAGGTGATTGGAGAACAACTCTAGGGAAATAAACCCTAGTAGGAACAACAACAGGAAAATGTGATGGTTGTAGAGACTGATTCTAAACTAGGAGGGGATGCCCCTGGTGACATGAATGCACCTGTGAAAAATAGAAGGTAAATGATAATGAGTTTTGATTATAAATTAGAGGACCCATTTGTTGCAAATAAATTGAGGACATAAGCTCTAGATAGTCCTATATAGGGAGGTTATGAAGGATGAAATAAGCAGTTTGAAAATAGAGAAGACGTTTCCTTGAGGAGAGAAATGTGAGGCAAGAACTCTAGGAAGCACTGGATAGAATTAAAAACCTAGAGGAGTTGGTGAAAAATTATGAACAAAAGGATAAAGAAAGGGAAGTAAAAATGAAAGAGATGGAGGAAAAACTATAGTTGTATGGTCATGGCGCTAAGTTAGATTTGTTGGCACAATTGGCTGTCACTAAGACAGGGGACAAAGAATTGGCTATTCCAAGTGAGAGACCCCCTCCTCTTAAAAATATTGGTTATCACACAAATTTATCTCTAGGATACCAATTGTGGAGTGCAACTAATGAGTTTGCAAAGGAAAAAGAAAAATGGAAGAAGGAAAAGGAAGGATATATGAAAGAATTAGAAAAGAAAGAAACAAAATTGAATAAGTTAGCACTCTGATTGGAAGAAGTTGCAGATAAGGCCACACAAATTGTCAAGTGTAGGCCTCCACCCAGGACTTATGCATTGTTTCTACAAGAAAGGTTATTTTGTTTCTATTTTAATAGATTAATTAGCAAACAATCTACTGCTATGAGTCAACCTATTGATTTTCTTAAAAAATTTGCTACTTCCACATTTGAAGACCAGGATCAATTATGTGAATTTTACCTGCACAATTATGTGATTCCTAATGAAACAAAATAGAACCCCTTAATGTTTGTGGGGGATCTTCAAGTCAGAGAACTTTCTTATTACTACTAGAATGAACAACTTAGAGTGGAAATTATGGAAGAATATGATGAAAAATAGAAATCTATTGCACTTCCAATAAGAAGAGAGGTTAAGGATTCAGATGCAATTATTGATGAGTGGATGCAACTTCTTGGGTATAAAGGAGCTGGAAAAAGAATAATGAAACTCAGGGAGGTAGAATATGAGAGGGTGAAAGTGCTAGTTGTAGATATTGTACAACAGTGTTATAAGTATGTACAGAACTACTGGAATGATCTAACCCCTGAATTGCAAAAGAAAGAGCCACATTATGTATACAATTTTACTACTATGTTCTAGAGGGTGCATAAATATATGGTAGTCAGTATCAATAAAGGAGTTCATTGGATACCTCTCACATTTCAACCACCTATTCTCCTTTTTCCAATTCCACATTGGACTGGAGATAAAATTATTGAATGTGAGAGGAAAGGAGCTATCAGAATGAGGAAACTTTCGACATTCCAAGGTTTTTATCTATAGTCAGGGTTCTAGCACAATCATGGACCTAAGGAAAATTGTTCTCCCATATAATCAAGACCCTTAGTATTTTGCTTGGGGACAAGCAAAAAGTTAAGTTGGGGGGAAATGATAGGTCTAGATAATAGTTTTTTTTTTTTTTTGTGCAAACTTTAGGATGCTTTTAAACATACTTTCTAAACAATATTCCATATCATACTATCCTTTTTATATCCATTATGCAGACCTAAACTCGAGAAAAATATGGTGATGGAATTATGGTTTAATATATTAGAATTAAATGGTTTATATGAATATGTGTATGGAAATGTTGATGGAATGCTATGTTTAATTATGATAGTTATCCTTGTGTATGTGTTTTGTGAAACTAACTTGTTTGTAGTTAAAGGAGGAACCATGATACACAACAGTTGCAGAATGAGCCCATAGCAAAAGGGGTGTTGGACACCAAAACATGAGGAATTGCCGAAATAGTTGAACGTGATGATCATTGGTTGAGGCACTTAAAGAAGATAAAACACACGTTATTACAATCAGTTAATAATGCTGAAGAAGAATTATTTCTTAGATGGGACTTTGAAAAATAGGCGTATGGTTGCATGCATTCTCTTTTGACAGAGTTATAGTTTTGATAGGATTCTCCTTCTTTTTTCAGTTATAGGTTGAATAATTCCAAGTATTAATTCTACACTCTAAATATTTGGGAGTCGAGTTAATGATTTTAGTTAAGCCGTTGCTTTCAATAAGGATTCCCTCAGTTTGTATATAACTGTTGGTTGGTTTTTTGCAGTTTTATGTTATTTGATACTTTTAGTTTGAAACATGAATCTTCAGAATGATTGAGTACAATTTGTGCAAGAATATTTTGTAATCTTTCATCTTATGCAATAAATGGAGATCAATTCATGGAATGCATGAAATCTATTAGTTAGATTGAGTTTAGTTAATGTGGGAACAATTACTTGAGCATTCCACTCAAGGTATTGTTCTTCACTTCACCTTTTCAGTTATTTATTTACGTTGATAGTTGTTAGTAGCTTATTATTGTTCATAAATCATATGCAAGTTAATTAGGATTTCATTTCTTGCTTATTATGAATGAATTCTTAGGAACATGCATGTAATGATCATTGGTAGTACTCCAGAGGATAGTTTAGTTGAGTTATTAGTTTTTATTAAGTTTCCAATTAATACAGATCATTTCACTAGCAATAGTTCAGTCACAAATTTTGTTGTAGGTATTGTAAGTTAGGGAAAATTAGATATAAAACTAAAACAACAAGATATAAAAACCCCTAACTAGCACAATAGAGTATGAGAAAGCATGAAAATAAAAATAACAAGTGAATGAAAACCCAAATCCATGTTAAACTCGATTTATCTCCATTACTCTTCTCCACCTCGCATGAGAATACAAGATTTTGAAGGTTTGATTGTTGATGGAGGAATGTTGGTTGCTCACTATTTCAGAATAACATTAAGATGGAGATGATAAATGGTAGAGGATAGATAGATGATAAGATTGAAAGAATTTTGGCAGAGTGAGGATACTAGAAGAAGATCGATGTAAATGGCCTGTGAAAGGCTAGATTTATAGGAAAGAGATGATATGATTTGATGGCTAAGATTAAAATTCAATTGTGTGATCTATATGGCTAGGATTAAAAGTTGGTTTTAGTGCCTATGACACACATTAAGTGGGTTATGACATGAGGCTAAAATTAGGATGTGAGGGAATAAGTAGGATTCTTTTATTTATTTTGGAGAGAAAAGATGCCTATGATGCACAATGAATGGGGCTAAAAATAGGATGTAAGTGGGAATCTCATTATTTAAATAATAGAATTATTTAAATTATTTGTGCATGTGAAGAGTTGTAGTCATGTGACACATGTTACAATGTGGTAATAAGTGAGGGATGAATTCAAATATTTAATTTGAATTATTTTGAGACATGTGAAGAGGAATTAATTAAATAAATGAGATTTATTGGGAAGGTGATTAAGTGGAATAAATGGGATAAGTGGGATAATGTAATGAACTAGGGTAAAATATTATAATATGTTTTACAAGGTCATGTATGACTAGGTAATGTTACGACATGGACAATTTTGGGTGTCTACATTTAGCCACTCTTTGAGATGGTGAGATTTATGTTGAGCAACATCATTTCAAAGAAGCTAACGTATGGATAGAGGAAAAAATGATGATGCCCCAGCCACTTGAGGAAGTGAGGAGTAAGATGAACGAAGAAAAGGGATGATAGAAGAATATGATGATGTAAAAGATATGAAGAAATGGGATGATGATGCCCCCTCAAAAGGATAGGTGGGTTGGAAAAACATGGGTATGCTCTCAAAATGAATGAATGAATCGATAAAGGAGGGATAAGATGAATGATACAAGATAGGAAGTGAATGAAAGAGAAGAATGACACGTTATGTTGCAATAAAGTGAGCAATCATATGTTTGATGTAGCACTAGACGTTATGCACCAAGGTATAAAGACCAAGGTGACAATGTGTCTCATGCCCTAGCATAATACAACCTTGTCTAGATACAAGATATGAATATTAGTTGGGAGTGATTCGAATTTGATGCAATTGCAAATTGAAATGATAACACACACAAGCAAGCAAGTATGCACAAATGATACAAAAAAAAACAAGGTATTGCCCTTGTCAAGCTGTAAACTGATGAGTAATTGATTGATTGATGATGATGATAGTGTTGTCATTGTGGGGAACGATATATCCCTAGATCAACACAAGGATGATTGATTGATTGATTGATTGATTGGGTTTACAACAAGATTAGGATCAAGACCAAAGGATGTGATTGGATAATTTGACTTGTTTGATTGACTTGATTGGTATGGATTAAGGATTGACTTGTATTTGGATTATTGCTTGGAATGATTGAAGATGATTTGACATGGATTTAAGAATTGAATTGAATTTGAGTTTATTGAATTAGATTGATTGGATGATTTGAAGAGTGATTTTATTAGAACGATTGATTGGTGATTTGAAGGAGTTGAATTGATTTAAGGAATTGATTAGAAGAAGTCATTTGGTTTGATTTTATTGCTTGGATTTTTGCTGGCTATTTGATTTTTTTAGTATTTGGGAATATTTGATTTTTTTGGTTTTTTGAAATGTTTTAATTTTTTTGGATTTTTGAAATGTTTTTTTATTTTTGGATTTTTGAAATGTTTTGATTTTTTTGGATTTTTGAAATGTTTTGAATTTTTTGGATTTTTTAGGACTTTTTTCATTTTTTTTGTATTTATTTAGGACTATTTTTTGAAATGCTTTAAGATGTCAATGGATGACAATTTGGGTAGCCTTTGTGCTAGATACCAATGACAAGGGAAATCAAAGTCTAGGTGCAAGGAGATATATGGGATTGATGGATGAAAGGGTGGGTGATAGGATAAGGGATAAAAGGCTCATGATAGATGGATGGATTAAAAGGATAGGTCATAGTGAATGGAATGGATGTATGCAACATAAGAGAGCAAGGATGTGATCTCCAAAGACTATGTCGCATAGGAATAACATGCCCCATTCTAGATACAATACTTAGGATTTTTATGACAATGATTAGAACAATAGGATAGTGATAAGATTGTATTGGAAAAGATGAGGTATGTCAAGAGATACCCAAAAAACCTGTTTCAACATTTTTTCCCTATGTCTTCATCAAGATCAAAAGAAGGGTGGATAAGTGGACTCAATATGATAGGTATATATGATGGCTAAAGATGGTAGGTAGGATGGAAATAATATGATAAGAAGTGACATGATAGGATAGATAGTGCAAATGAGACAAAGTGCCCCCAAGTGTAAGTGACGTAGAAGATCAACCTACATATGACACCTCTTTGCCAGGTTTTCATCATGGTACTTATCCATGGTGCTTGTTTACCAGGTTTTCACCATTGGACGAGGGATTTCTCTTTACTTTTTTTTAATTTATTTTTTGATATTTTTGACTTTTTTGATTTTTTGACTTTTTTTATTTTTTTGACATTTAAATTGTTGGATAGGAGAAGGGGAATATGTATAGGAGGGACTCAAGTGTCTAGTTACATGAAAGGTGATAGTCCCACTAGAAATGGATTTCATCGCATGGACCATGTCAAATGTCATTATGCTCATAGATTTTGATAAGGGATGACATGAAAGGGAGATGGAGTAGGTAGATGATGGATTATGGAGGGATGGTGGATTATGTAGGGAATATGAATGGGAGGCTTAGCCAAAAGCATAGACCATAGGAAGGTGATGGGGGAGATATGTAGGATAATGAGTGAAGGATGAGGAGATGGAGGTATGCGGAATTGTTTTGAAATAGAAGGGAACCATGACCAATGGTTGCACACATTGTGATAAACGTTGAAGCTTTTGATGTGGAGGGGGTGTAGGAAGCAATGGAGATGCTTTCTTAGGAGATGGGTGATGAAGTGCTTTAGGTACCCACATAGACATTATTTTTATGACTTTTATTTTGCTTGTGGGATAGAATATGAGATTTTTGAATAGAGTGGGAATGTGAGGTGGAAGTGGATGGTTGGGATCTTTGAGATGTAGATGCCTTGTTTGACTTGCTTTCTTTTTGCTTAGGTACCCAAACCATTTTGTTTTTAGACTTTTCTTTTGAAGGTATGGACTTATATTGCTTTTTGGATGTACTTGGCTTTGAATTTTTGCAATTGTATCCTAAGGCATTAGGACCTTTAGGATTTTTGACTTTATGTGTAGAAGCATCCAAATTTTTATTTTGGAATCCCTTGGGTTTGGTGGAATGAGTGAAAGATTTATGTTTAGACAATGTGTGCATTGATTGGTCATGATTAGGATGTTTAGAGGATTTATGGATGGATGGATAAGGGGATTGTATAATGGAGATATTAGGTGTTGGGAGTAACAAAGGTAGATTAGATGGATGGATATTAGGAGTTGGAAGTAATGGTGGAAAATTGGATGGTGGAAGATGTACAGTCACATGCTTTTGACATTTATAAGATGATGGAGGTGAAATGGCAACATATGTTTTGGGTGTATGATAGGGCTTATGATGGAAGGAGGTGGACTTAGGATGCATGGAGGAATTACCAACATCTTGAGATTGGTGTCCTTGGGGTGTGTATCCAAGGCCATATGAGCGTGGTGGGAATTTGACATAGATGGGCTCCAAAATACCTTGTTCATGAAGGCCTAAACCTTTACCTTGGTAGTTCATGTTGTGGAGTATGTGATAGACAATGGGATTAGGTGTAGGTGGAAAATTAAACACGAGTTCATTATTGGATGGAAAAGACGAAGTGGATAATGGTGGTTGTGGTTCTAAGGAGGAACATTCATGAATGAGGGTGGAAAGACCAAGTGGATATGATGGATTTGAAATGGAGTTGATGGTGGATGTTTAAGGATCATTGGGATTTTGATTAACATCATGTTTACTAAGATCCAATATATTTGTTTGATCTTCTATGCTTGGTTGGGAGGCATGTGTCTCAGCATGAAAAGTGGATAATGCAAGATCATGGATAGGACTAGGTAGGGGTGGATAAGAGCAATCAAGGTTTCTTGCTCATCGATAGGTGAAGCGATAGGCTCTTGACCATGGAATGCATAGAGTTGGCTAAGAGGATCATCATGGCCTTCTTGATCATAGGTAGTATCTAGATCATAGAGGGGAGCTTGATCATGAATAGTACCAAGTATGTTATGAATGGGATCATTAGAAGGGCCTAGATCTTGATTAGAATGAGAGGTTAATGTTTCCTCATGCTTAGGATAATGATCTTGACATAACTATTTTGGTTTCATGGAAATGGATGTAAGATAATCTTGGGTAAGTTTGATGGGTTCTTGATATTCATCAACAAGAGAATATGACAGACTTTGATTTGGGCTCATGATAGGAGGCTCTTGAATAGGCTCGATGGCTTGTGGGTCAAATGATGGGCTTGAAGGGATAAGCATGTTAATGGAGGGATCTTGGATAGGCTCAGGGATAGGTGTTTGATAACATGGAGATGGTTTATTCCTTGCTAATAGTCATTGGATCACATCCTTTGCAAGAGTATAGGTAGATGGATAATATAATGGATGGATGATAAGGGTAGATAGAGTTCTAGGCTTAGTATTAGAACTTGTGGGATGGATAATGGGACTAGATGGATTGGTTTTATCTAATACAAGTTTACCACAATCTTCTAGGTTCTTAACCAATCTTTTAAATTGTATACAAGTGGATATGGGATGGCCCTTACACCTATGGTATGCACAATATCCATCATATTTATACCAATGGGGTTTAAAGTGGATTTCTTCAAAGAATGTTATCAGTGGTAGCTTAATCAAATTTTCTTGGACCAATAGTTGTAGGGTTGTCTCTAAGGGATCCTTCAGTGGAGGGCTTGATGAATTAGAAGGTTGATGGATCAAAGGATTATAATTTGGATGATATGAAAGTTTTGGGATAGGACTAGTAGGATCATGTGTTGGCATGTGATTGGATAATGAAGGTGACTCATAGGATACATACTCTAGATTGGTTTCTCCCTTGTCAAAGGTTGTTATGTCTTGTTGCAAATATGGACTTGGGTGCGCATGTTTTTATTGTGAAGGCCATCAATAGTTTCATGAATGAATTTCATGGTAAGGTGAAGTGGTGGGATATGCAGATAAAAGATCTCGGGATTGGTGTGAATTTGAGGGAATTTGATCTTGTTGCCAAGGTGGACTTGGGCTCCTATGTTCTTTTTGTGATATGGGTGGATATGTTGATGTGGCATTGACATGATAGGTAGATGGGTTAGGTTGGCATGATGATGAAGGTGACACGTAGGATTTTGGTTGAGTGTGTTGAGGTTGGAATGGTGTTTGGACTTGTTGTGGTATGATTTGTTGTTGTGATAATGATGGAGGGGTTGCATCGGATAATGGTTGTTGAGAGGTGGATTGAAATGGATAAGGGTTGACATTGGAAGAGGTGTGATAGGTTGATGAAGGGGTAGCATGATATGTGGATGGATGAGGTTGATATGATGATATAGGTGACACATAGGATTGATTTGAAATTTGTTGATGTGGTGATTGGATTTGATGTTGTGCTTGTTGGATTTGACAAGTGGCCATGAGGTATTGGGCTTGTGCTATGAGTTGCATTCGAGGTGATTGTTTTGTTTGCAGTTGAAATTATTGGATGAGGCCTTGGAGCTCATGTATATTTTGTTGGTCTAAGGGTTGTGGTGCTTGATAAAGTGATTGGAGGAGGTCTTGGAATTAGGGTATTAGGTCTTCTAATGTTGGCATGGTTTCACTTTTGGAATTTTTTTGATTAAGATCATGATAATGATTTAAAATGATTAGTATGTGATTGCTTGAATGGCTAGGATGATTTGGCTTGGAAATATTAGATGATGTGGGAAATGTTTATTGAAATTTTGACTTGGGAAATATCAAACAAAAGATCTCACATGTAAATGCATGAACACACACACCAAACACAATGATACATTTGTCTTTCAAGATTAAATGTTATGATTAAGCAAACACTTGAATACACAACAAAAAGCCTAATGTTAGTCAAGTAGGTATGGCCAATTAGGTCTTAAGCTAGGATGCATGAGGTTGAATAGGGATGATTTGAAAGAAAAATCTTGCCATATAGCTAGGAGAAATGGGTAACCCACCCTTCACCTTCACTTCCCAAAGGTATAAAGTTCTTTGGGGATTAACCAAGAGTGACAAGATTTCAACTCCCAAAGGAGGGTGTATTTTGATTCACCTCTCGATTGAGGCCATCCCTTGGAGTGGTGTGTCTCCAAGCAGGCCTCCTAAGAAGGGTATGAAAAGAGTGAACCAAGTGAGGTGTTTTTGATCACACACACACTTGATTCACACTCGCAGTTGTTAATTTCCCTTTAGAAAATTGAAATGTGTGTAAAAAATTTCAAGCACTTGTTCTTTTTAGATCCCAAAGCCAAATGTGTAGGAAGAATTTTTTTCATTTTAACCGAATTTCAATGATGTGATAGCAAACAAGATGTTCTTTTTAAGCCCAAAATCCAAGTGCATGATCGAACAAGTTGTTCTTTTTAAGCCCCAAATTGAAGTGTGTTGACAAGCAATGAATAGAGATGAAAGATGGAATGTGTGCACCTGATTTTTTTCATCCTTAAATCTGTTATAGATGTTGATTCCAATAGCTCCTTAGATTCACCTACAAAATCAGAAAATGATATTATAATGTAGCCATAAAAAAAAGCTCATGAGACAAGAAAAATTGTAATTTCAAATACATGGCTGAATTATATTAGATTATTTCAAGACATTTTTTATCTGAAAACTAAAAAATTAAAGAAGATACCCCTACTAATTTTTTGAGATCTTTCCAGAAATGTAAAGAAGTCAGAAAAATTCACTATTTTACATGCAAAAACATGAATTTGTGAAAATCCTACAAAAGATAAAGATCAATTTTTTTGCATTGCATTTGACCTCCAAATTAAATATTTAAAACATAGACCCCTATTAGAATTTTAAGAGATTTCCAAAAATGTAAAAATTTCTAAAAAATTAGTTGATTTACGCCCAAAAAGTTAATTTTATGAAAAAACATAAAATCATGATAACTCCTACAAAAATGGTGATAAACCCTCAATTTTTCTGTTGTAGCTTTGTTAGAAGATGGAAAAACTTTCATGAAAATATTATAGAAAAAATCACATCTATTTGGAAGATATGAAGAGATTTGTAAAACCTTAGGTTTTGTCCAAAAATGACATAATTCTACAACAAAAATTTAATGAAACCTGCAAAAAAGAAAGCTAGATCAAAGGATTCACGTCAGGTTTACCAATGTAAGTTAGGGAAGATTAGATATAAAACTAAAACAACAAGATATCAAAACCCCTAACTAGCACAAAAGAGTACAAGCAAGCAAGAAAATCAAAATAACACGCGAATGCAAACCCAAATCCACACTAAACTCGATTTATCTCCATTCTCTTCTCCACCTCACATGAGAATGCAAGATTTTGAAGGTTTGATTGTTGATGGAGGAATGTTGGTTGCTCACTATTTCAGCATAACATTAAGATGAAGATGATAGATGGTAGAGGATAGATAGATGAGAAGATTGAAAGAATTTTGGTAGAGTGAGGATACTAGAAGAAGATCGACGCAAATGGCCTATGAAAGGTTAGATTTATAGGCAAGAGTTGATATGATTTGATGACTAAGTTTAAAAGTCAATTGTGTGATGTGTATGGCTAGGATTAAAAGTTGATTTTAGTGCCTATGACACACCTTGCATGAGAATGCAATATTTTGAAGGTTTGATTGTTGATGGATGAATGTTGGTTGCTCACCATTTCAGCATAACATTAAGATGAAGATGATAGATGGTAGAGGATAGATAGATGAGAAGATTGAAAGAATTTTGGCAGAGTGAGGATACTAGAAGAAGATCGATGTAAATGGCCTGTGAAAGGCTAGATTTATAGGCAAGAGTTGATATGATTCGATGGATAAGATTAAATTTCAATTGTGTGATGTGTATGGCTAGGATTAAAAGTTGATTTTAGTGCCTATGACACACATTAAGTGGGTTATGAAATGAGGCTAAAATTAGGATGTGAGGGAATAAGTAGGATTCTTTTATTTATTTTGGAGGAAAAGATGCCTATGATGCACAAATAAGTGGGTTATGACATGAGACTAAAATTAGGATGTGAGGGAATAAGTGGGATTCTTTTATTTATTTTGGAGAGAAAAGATGCCTATGACGCACAATGAATGAAGCTAAAAATTGGATTTGAGTGAGAATCTCATAATTTAAATAATAAATTTATTTAAATTATTTATGCATGTGAAGAGTTGTAGTCATGTGACACGTTGCAATGTGGTAATAAGTGAGGGATTAATTCAAATATTTAATTTGAATTATTTTGAGACATGTGAAGGGGAATTAATTAAATAAATGAGATTTATTTAATTAATTGGGAAGGTGATTAAGTGGAATAAATGGGATAAGTGGGATAATGTAATGACCTAGGGTAAAATATTACAAGATGTTTTACAAGGTTATGTATGACTAGGTAATGTTACGACATGGACAATTTTGGGTGTCCACAGGTACCCATAGCAACTCGTTTCAGTTTATACTTTTATTGTTTTATAGTTTTATGCGTTTCCAACAATTAGAATGACTTCAATAGGATAGTTCAGGTAGTTTAAGTCCATGAAGGCATATACAATGTTGCACCATCATAATCTTACACACCTTGGTTGATGATTTAATGTAGTCTGACCAATGTGAAGTGGATTGTTCAGTTAGTTAACCCTTTGAATTGAGCAGATTTTACCAAGTTTACAGAACACTAGCTTAGACTCTAAAAAAACCACCAACTCTTATATAAGAAAACCTTTGAAACTAGATAAAATGATTGCCATAGAAGTTAAAAAATTGCATGGCTTCTAGTGAAAGTCGCATCTCAATTTTTCCTTGTAACTCCCTAGTCATCCTCATGGTAAAGGTGTCAGATATCCATTCGTAGTGAAGGAAAATCTTGTTCAATTGTAGCTTGTAAAGGTACTAAAAAATTGCTACTTGGTAATGAGGAAGGTCACTTAGCCTCAAGCCTAGCCACGGTCTGGTGTTTTCAATGGCATAAATTAAATATGAAGACATGTGGAAAGATGTGTTGATTCTAAAGAAAACTAGCAAGCTATGTATTATACCACTAATGAGTTGCACACCCAGTCTAAAAAATTGTTTCCATCAAGTATAATCCGAATCCACTCTTGGAACCCGTAAGCATCTTCATTTCCTTAAACTCTACGCAACAACATAATTATATCAGATATCTCATCGATGAAGTGATTCCTATGTAGGTTTTGGGGAAATTGAGATTTGCCTAGGATTTGCCACCAAATTCTTTGCCATCACATTCTAGTAAAATCCATTTTTGAGTGAGAACTCAACCTAAGTGTTGGTGAGATCTAGGGCCGAGTAAGCTTCTCTTTTAGGGATTCTCAAACATGAGGTAAAGGTGGTTCTTTGAATTTTAACCACCCACCTAGTGCTCTAATTTCTCAATCTTGAGAATCATAATGCCTGATGCATTCAAGAAATAACTATGGGAGGGTGATCCCATAAAGCTGGTTTACAATTTCTGGGAGATTCTGATTTTTGCTGGAATCACATATTTTTAGAAAATATAATGATTTAAGCCTTAAAAATTTCTATTTAAATCATTCGAATTGAAGAGGGTTTGATCAAACTACCTTAAATCAAACCCCCTTAGATAGAACCTCACTAGTTTTAAACCATACCTATAACATAGTCTCCTTTACACCTATCAAAATGTTGATAGAAAACCACTTTTGATTTACCTTTTGGGGGTCAAATGAATTAATTTAAAATTTATTTTTTGTAAGTATGTATTCCTTATTATAAGCTTCCCAAAAAGTATAATTTTAAATAAATTTAATTTAATTATTATATTTATTTTTTATTTCTTGTGAATGTAGGTTTTTACTGAAAATGAAGCTTTTTGTTCTGCACATGTGGAAAAATAGAAGATTATTGATTTTTTTTTTTTGAAAAATATGAGTGCACCATATATTGAAGTCCTTGATCCAAAAATAAATAAAATTGAATTTTGATACATAAAAAAAATTTACGCGTTATACAGTCTGCCTATGTCTGAATTATAATTGGTTTGACTTCAAAACTTTATTAAGGAAAAAATATTTAATAAAACACTATCTAACCAAGTGGAAACACTAGATATCAAAGTTAAAAATCTAAATTCAAAAGAATTATAATTTTATCCTTCATGGAAAAAAGGTTATACGTTATACGATGAGCGCACTCCTTAAAAATGTTGTTTTTTGAAAAAAACTAGTTTTCGAGGGAGATGGAAAAAGAGGTACAATCTAATTTCAATTTTTTTGAAAAAATAATATTTAGAATCTAAAGACAATATGTCACGAAACTCTAGTTTACATCATCTTCAAATTCCTCATGGTTTAGCCTCTATAGATTCCTGAAAGTGAAGATTTAGTTAGAAAAAATTATTCCAGTGTCTAGTTTGGCCAAAAATTGTAAACCACTATTGTGGGATCACCCGGGCATTCGACCACTACAGGGAATGCAACTACTTCAACTAATCCACTATTGACTACTTTTTGTGTGATGGGTGGTGGACTATGTACATTGAATTTTTCCCTAAATTCATTCATATTCACCTACCTGAGCTTAGTGTCCCCTATCTCAGGCATGTTGCAAGTTAACCCTAAAATATACTCATAACCCTGACACTTATATCTTTCCATGACTGAAGTCCTAGGGTTTGAATGAACTTTCATCGGGTAGATTGCAATGCAAAGAAAATTAAGCTTGAAAACTGCAATTTGAAAGGAACAGACAAGAATGTAAATACCTTAGGATAACCCCGAATTTAGAGGATGAAAATATACATCGACGTTCTCTTCTTTATCACATCTCCTTTTAATTCCCATGAGAAATGTGCAAGTAGATGAGCAATAAATGATGGCCTCTTTTCATATAGGCACGTGTCAGCTTTCATATCACCACTTCATTGGAACTACTTTTCAAAAATTTGAAAAGGATCGACTATAAGGGCAGAGAGATGGATAGTTCACATAACCTGGTAAATCATCGCCAAAGTAAATCTATCATTGTAAAATACCACCCGCCTTTCAATAAGCTTTAACAAGCTCATCATTCCTTCTTTGAGGCGGTAAAAGGGGAACTTCACAAAACACTGCCTGCATTGCCTTAACTCAAAAATAGACTAGAGCAGGAGTTGCAAAAGTTTACGTAACTCAACAAAGCACCACTACATATTAAAGACAATGCAAGGGAAAGAGTCTCATGGCGTACAAAGAGGAAGTTAGAGAAACCTTGGTAAACACCACCAGAGTTATACTGTTCACTTAAAATACCATCAATTCACAACTTACCCAAAAATCAAAAATAAAATGATTTTTTCTAGGGATGACCAAAAAACATGGTAACAAATGGAAAAGGGGAACACATACAAAATACACTTTAAGGAAACACCTATGAACTAATTTCTCTCCATTGCTCTCTCTCCACTCCTCTCTCTTTGTTGATCTCTTTCCATCGTGTTCTCTCCACTGCTCTCTCCCCCTTAGGGGCACAAGATATGCTCCCCCTCACTGCACCAACAAAAGACACCACTACCTACTCCCCTTGAGAGGTAGCCTTCATCAGTCTAGGATAAAGAATAAATCTTGAATTTCTCACCTAGATAGATGCACCAACACATGCATCTAGTTGAATGAAGGAGGGACAATAACCCACAGCTTCTGCCTGAGATACTAAAATATATATTTTGAAAGAGACTTTGTGAAAATATCTGCTATTTGATCCTTTGTAGGCACATACTCCAACTTCACTTCATTCTCAAAAAATTTCTCTCTTAGAAAGTGATAGTGTAATACCCCTCCTCTTACTGTTTGGATTTATTATTTTTCTATGTGTTCGTTTGATACCTTGATACTATGATGGTACTGTTATTGTGTGAGTTGGATAGTTAGACATTTGATGATGTTGTTATTCCATTAGTGGACATGATTATTTCATATGACATTGTGGTTGGTGATGTTAGTTGATTTTCAGAAGTATATTATGATGCAGTGATTTAATAAATTATGTCATGAGATGAATTGTTAGTTTAGAAATGTTATTTTATCAATTATATTATAATTGTTAGGATAGATGTGATGAAGGACAGTGTAGCATCACTCGTTTGTGAGTGCTATGTTACGCTGCGATTCCTTCTCACAATGCAATGCTTCGATTTAATGCTTTGATTTTATATATATGTATGCACATGTACACGACTTCATTTGTATGCAGGATTTGCAGGTACAGAGTCTCGATTCCACCTGCTTCGGCAGGACAGGGCGAGCACCAATAGCCCAACGGTTAAATGTTGAAACAGAGGTGACGATGAAGTCATCTTGTCCCATGATGTCAGACCGTTTTGTTTGATTGGTATTGTATGTTTTTGTAGTTGTCGTTATTGTGGTTTGTGGTTGTGTTATGTCGTATTTTATTAATGTGGGTATTTTATAAGTTGTGAATTAGTTAATTAAATGTTGGTAATAATTGTTTATTTTAATGTTAGATTTATTTGTATTTAAATATTTAAATGTTTTATTTAATTTTAAAAAGGTCATGTGTTTTATTAAATGATAATTAAAATATTAAATTGTGTTTTATTATTTTAATTAATTATCTGGTTGAGGATAATTATTAGAATAAATTATTTAAATTAATTAGATAGTGTGCTTTGCAAGTAAAGTTGTAAAAACAGAAATTAAAACAAAAAGTATTGAAAATAGAAAAATAAATAAATAAAAGAATGAAAAAAGTTGTGAGAATGAATGAGAACTTAGATCTGACTGAAAAGCTTGCTTTGAAAGAATTAATTTCTTTTATTGTGGATTTTTGTGAGCTTTTGGAAGAAATTGAGATTATCTTTTATTTAATTAGGAATTTTGTGAGTTTTTCTCACACAGAGGTTTTGTTGAGACAGAAGTTGCATAAGTTATTGGTGATGTATTTTTGAATCTTGGGGGAAGTTTTTAGGGAAAGATATTTCAATATTTTGCTATGTTTTGAGAAGAGTTTTAGAAAGGGATTCTCAATCTTTTACTGGTGTTATTCTGGAGAGTCTTCTGAACCAAGCATTAGATTCGAGTTCGAGCATGAAATTTAGGAGAGGAGATTTGGAAGCAGGAACGATAAGCTGTTCTTAGAGGCCATCGGGGTCAAGCAAGCTTCATCAACAGTCAACAACACAGGAATCTAGGTTCCTCTTACTTCTCTTCAGTTTCTGTTTCAAAAAGATATTAGATAAATAAATGATTAAATATGGTTAATTGATGAAAGAAAGAGAAAGCCTGTAGGGTAGAAATTATTGAATAGTAAATTTATTGAAAGAACCAAATTGGGTATTTATGAAAGTTGCTCTACGATTATTCTTTCAATTTGGCTTTGAAGAAAATATTGTTTGAGCCTGTGAAAAACTGTGTTTTTACAAATTGAAATTTTGTTGGAAAAATTAGTTTACCTCTCAGAACATTTATTTATGGGTGTTGGAATTTATCTTTATATATATATGTGTGTGTGTGTGTGTGTGTGTGTGTGTGTGAATATTTTTAATTCTGTCCTTCTATCTTTCTGTACCGATGATTAGAATATTATTTCATATGGGCTTCTATAAATTATCTATCTATATATATATACAAATTTCGTATATATATATATATATATACATGTATTCTTTGCATTAAAATCTATTTGAAAATTTTTGTTTAAAATCGAATTCATGGCCGATATGCTTGTCGGCGTCCATACCAGGGACGAACGTTTTATTTTTAAACAAAATAAAGTTTCTTTAAACAAATTTTAAAATAAAAAAAAATATTAAAAAAAAAGGTTTACGGAAATCAAAATTTTATTTTATTAAAGGTTTTTGTATGGGGTTTGGGGAGGGCACGACAGGCCATACCCGCCCCGCCCCCACTGTGGCACGGACTGCTGCGTACAACAGCCCGTGGGGACTGCGCGGCAGTCCCCACTTGGTCCTCTGTTTATTTGTTTTTAAATTCATTTTTTTTATATATATGAATTTATATATATATAAATATATATATGTATATTTATATATAAATAAACATATATATATTTTTATTTATTTATTTTATTATTTTTGTTTGTTTTTATAATTATATATATTTAATTATTATTAATATATATATATATATATATATATAGAAATAAAGAAATGTAATTTTTCTTTAGAAATAAAATATTAATGATTTTTAGTATAATAAAATTTAATGTATTTTTAGATATTTATCAGATGTTCTTTGTTAAGAATTAAATATTTTGATTTAGGATTATCAACTTGTTATGTTCTTTATATCAATTCAAAATTGAAGTAGTTATGCAATTGAGTGAATCATTTTCCTTAAACTATGAAATCGTGTGGTCTCGTTATTGTTTTCCCTTTTAAATGATTGTAAACTTTACTCATCAATGTGGGAACTGTTGTTGTTTGTGAAACCTTGTTCCAGAGGCTTGTTGTTTTAGAATGTTATTCTCATCTTGGTTATGCTTTTGGAGTTTTTGGCTTTATGATTGGAAGGGTTGAACGGTTTTGTAAGACTTTTGGTTATGAGTTATTGTGAGAGGGTTAATGCCTCGCATGTTCTTGTTGTGGTATTATGCTTTTTATGCTATAGTTCAACCCTTTCCTAGTTTGATTTATGTTAGGGGTCATAGGGAGAGTGGCTCTTCGTGGGCACCGACACCTCGGAAGGAGGAAGAGCTCAGGTGAACACACGTAAGAGTAGTTAAACAAGTGATAACCTAAAAATAGAATTTAAGGGGATGGGTAGTAAAACACACAAGATAATAAACATTGGATTCCTCATCTATGCATTAGGGCTATCATAGACTAATGATAGACTGAGTAGGCCGTGGTCGGCAAAGTCATAATCTCATCTTCATGAGAGGTTATTGACTCCGCATGAGCTACCCTATGGTGCCGGCGCCTCAAGTAGGAGGAAGGGCTAGGGGATCCATAGATGGGTGTCGGTGCCTCAGTTGGAGGAAGGGCCAGGGGATCCCATGAGAGCTATGCGATGGCACTCTCCACTTGACACATGTTTGCCTTGTTTCTTGTTGCCTCTAGAATTGTGTTCTGAATTGTTGTTTTAGATTTATATCAAATCATGTTCTTTTTATTGTTTCAGACTTATTTGGAATTGTACTTTTGAATGTTGTATCAGTTCTTCTGGAAATGTATTTTGGAAGTTGTATGCTTAATGTGTTTCAGAGTCTTTTGAGAATGATTTATGAATGTTCTTTGGACTTGTTTAATCGTCATTGCTTTGATTAATTGTGGTGAGTGTCTTACCTTTATCTTATTTCTTGATTCGTGAATGTTGTGGTTTATGTCTTTGTAACCCTAAGTTGTATTTGTATTCGTACTATGTTGTTCATGCAGTTGATTTGACAATCATGGTCGAGTTAACTTCCTTGTCACCTTCGAACACGGGGGGTGAGTTATTCATAATTCACATGGTTGGGTGGAACGTGCTCCTCACCCGTTGGGTTCCCCATCAACATCCTGTCTTCTCAACATTTCCGCGGTTGGAGTTGTACAAGTATTTACTTTGTATTTCAGATTTCATTGTTCTTGTATCAATTCCCCATGTTGGGAAATTCATTGTAATTCATTTATCAAGAGATTGTAATGTAACATTAAAACGATGATGTAATAGTTAGGATCATTTGTATCTTTATTAAGAGATTTATTAGGGTTGTATTATGTGATGTTTATTATTCTCGCATCATGGTTATTGGATGTATCTGTATTCATCATATGACCAATGACAAGATAGGAATAGGTTCATCATATGATACTCTAATATCCTTCAATGTATGATTTATCCACAACACCTATGTGTAGCAAGATGTTGTCACAATGTATTTTACCTCTATAGTTGATAGTGACACTGAATCTTGCTTCTTACTCAACTAGGAAACCAATCTGCTTCCAAGAAATAAAGTGCCTCCACTTGTACTTCTTCTACCGTCTATACAAATTTCCCAATCTACATCTGTATAAGCACTCAAATAGAAATTAGTTTCCCTCGGATGCCATAGACCAAAGTTCAGAGTTCCTTTCAAATATCTAAATATCCTTTTTACTATTGCCAAATGTGATTCTCTAGTATCTTCTTGAAATTTTGCCACAAGACATACTACATGCATGATATCTAGTCTAGTAGCAGTTAGATATAACAATCCACCAATCATGGATTTGTATTTTCTGTGATCTACCTTAGGGGATTCATCATTTTTTCTCAACTTACAACCAATAACCATGGGAGTACATACTAGTTTAGAGTCCTCCATTCCAACTTCTTTAACATCTCCTTGACATACTTTAATTTTGAGATGAATATACCTTTATCGGATTGACTGGCTTGTAGTCCAAGAAATAAATTCATCTCCAAAAACATTGACATTTCAAACTCATTTTGCATCTCCTCTGCAAACCTTTTATACATTTCCTCATTTCCTCCAAAGATTATGTCATCAACATACACAACCACAATCAATATTTGATCTCTCTCAACCTTGTAGTAAATATTGTTTTCTTTAGTACCCTTTTTGAATCCCTACTGCAATAAGTACTTATCCAATCTTGTATACCAAGCTCTAGGAGCCTGTTTGAGTCCATATAAATCTTTCTTCAACCTGCATACCATATCAAAATCTTTTGATAACTAAAAAACTTTTGGTTGTTCAATGTATACTTCTTCTAACTCACCATTCAAGGATGTAGACTTGACATCCATCCGATACACCTTGAAGTGTTTATGGGTTGTAAAATCCAAAAACATCCTAATGGCTTCCATTCTTGCTACCGAAACAAAAGTCTCTTCAAAATCTATTCCTTCCACTTGTGAGTAGCCCTTACACACAAGTCTAGCCTTATTTCTAATAACTTCTCCATTCTCATTCAACTTGTTCCTAAAAACCCATTTAGTTCCTATTACATTCTTGTTTGTTGGTCTTGGGACTAGTTTCCATGTCTGATTATTCTAAATCTACCTCAATTCTTATTCCATAGATTTGATCCAATTTTCATCCTTGCATGCTTCAGTTGCATTTTTAGGTTCTACTTCAAAAAGTAAACAAAAGTTTACATGTTCCTCTACCTTAACAACCCTTCTTCTTTTCATCACACCTTTTCTCTTATCTCCAATGATTTTATCTTTAGAATGATTCTTCTATGCATACTTAGGAGTCTTAGGATTCTCTTCTAGAGCTTCTTCCTCTTCCATTGTTATCTCTTTCTCTTTCTCTTCTTCTTCTCTACAAGGGGTTTCATCTGATTAATATCCTTCTATCAACATTAAGATTTGGTGTGATTCTAAATCCGCTTTGACACTTGCACTTTTAACTGTCTTCTTTAACCTTTTTTTGTTGCACCTATATGCCTTTCTCTTTGTACAATATCCAAGGAATATTCCTTCATTTAACCTTGCATGAATACCCTCATGAACGAGAACAACATAAAAATCCTCCCTCAATCCCTAGACATCACCTAGTAACACAAGAAAATTTCTATATCAAATAGAAACAACAAAAAATAACTTGAGGAATTAATTACAAGGTTAAAAGATACAGTTGTAACAAACCCTCAAAGGAGAGGCCTTGCTGAATCTCTACAGTCTATCGTATCTCATTTAGGATCAATGAGTGTATAATTTAGTTTTTGGTCCAATAAGAGGGAGGAACAAAAATAATTTTATGCAAACAAACTTCTGTATGATCAAGTGAAGGAAGAGAAAATAACCAAATCTTACTTGTGTGCCCTCTTCACAGACCCACGAACCAATAAAACTTTATCAGCTACATGTAGGAGGTTCCACATCCAAATCCTCATTAACCTTTAAACCCTTATTATGCATCAACTTGTATGTAAACTAATGAAACATAAACACATTCATAACCATACACCATATTTATGTGGAAAACCCTTATTAGGGAAAACCATGATGAGGATTAACTCACATATATATGAATAACACCGATTACAAAAGGCTCACTACTTAGAAGAAAAGAATGGCTCACTTCCCAAAGGACTCACTTTCAAGCATACAAAGAGAATAGAAGATTAAAATTACAAGGAGGTTCACTACCTCAGATCAACATGAAGATTCACCACAACAACTCTACACCATCCACAACCTTTGGATCACTTCCTCCAACAAATTCAGGTACACTAAAAATGTAGACATCTTCTTCTCACTAATTTTGGTAGCCTTAGGTGTACTTGCATATATATCAACTACAACCTCAAAGAATCTCTCTAGGTCAACCTCAAAGAAATGTATGCACATCAAATTTGTAGCCACCAAATAGGCCAGCACCAAAAATTTTTGTGGTGGAAATAAGTGAAGGAAGAACAAACTAAGGGTTAACTAGGACCCAAATCTCCATCGATAGGCTACACCATGCTTCCACAAACAACAAAACATCTCCTTAATCAACACTGGCATGCCAGGTTGGACAAACCTTAACACTACCAAGCATTGGAGATGTATTTTTGCTTTGAATACTAACATGGATGAACCCAGATCTGTAGAATAGGCATTAGGTATGAATGATGTAGAATCCTGGAAGATTGCTATGGATGAAGAAATGACATATTTGAAAAAAAATGATACGAGATCTTGTACCATTGCCTAAAGGATGAAAAATTGTTGGTTGCAAATGGGTGTTCAAGAAAAAGATTGGTTCAGATGGAGGTATTGAGAAATACAAAGAAAGGTTGGTTGCGAAAGGTTACTTTCAAGTTGAGGGTGTTGATTATGGTGAGATATTCTCTCCTATTGAAAAATGACATCCATTATATTTTTGCTTGCTATTGTTGCTGATTATGATTTAGAGGTTGAGAAAATGGATGTGAAAAATGCTTTCCTTCATGGTGACTTGGAGGAGGATATTTATATGACACAACCAGAGCACTACATGGTGAAAGGTAAAAGTAAGTTCTTTTGCAAATTGAAGAAATCTTTGTATGGTTTAAAACAGAGTCCTAGGATGTGGTACCAAAAATTTGATACATATGTGTTTTGTTTGGGATTTGAGTGTTCTAATTCAGATCATTGTGTTTATTATAAAACTCATGGTGATCATTTCCTATTTATTGCATTATATGTTGATGATATGTTATTTATTGGTTGTAGACACGTAAAATGCACATGCACCTGATCCTGATTTTAGTAACACCAGTTCATCCTGAATCATCTCTCTGCTAATCATTTAATTAAATAATCTCTATTTAATTAAATTCATCACATTTCATCTCTTAATTAAATAAATCATTTTTTATCTGATTAAGTCATCATCTCCTATTAATTAAATAAATCACTTTGTTTAATTAATCCTATAGTCCCTCTTTTAATTAAATAATTCATTTTATTTAATTAATCTCTAAAGTCATCTCATTTAAATTAAATAAATTAATCTTTATTTGATTTAAAGCTAACACCATCCTCTTTAATTAAATAAATCAAATCTTATTTACTTAAGTCTAAAATCATTATTCCTCTCATTTTGATTTATTTTAATCCAAAAATCTAAATCAAATGGTCAAATCTATGGAATAAGAATAAAAGATATTTGCAGGATGTGGGATAAAAGATAAACCAATGACAAGATAGGAATAGGTTCATCATATGATACTCTAATATCCTTCAATGTATGATTTATCCACAACACCTATGTGTAGCAAGATGTTGTCACAATGTATTTTACCTCTATAGTTGATAGTGACACTGAATCTTGCTTCTTACTCAACTAGGAAACCAATCTGCTTCCAAGAAATAAAGTGCCTCCACTTGTACTTCTTCTACCATCTATACAAATTAAATAAATCAAAATGAGAGGAATAATGATTTTAGACTTAATTAAATAAGATTTGATTTATTTAATTAAAGAGGATGGTGTTAGCTTTAAATCAAATAAAGATTAATTTATTTAATTTAAATGAGATGACTTTAGAGATTAATTAAATAAAATGAATTATTTAATTAAAAGAGGGACTATAGGATTAATTAAACAAAGTGATTTATTTAATTAATAGGAGATGATGACTTAATCAGATAAAAAATGATTTATTTAATTAAGAGATGAAATGTGATGAATTTAATTAAATAGAGATTATTTAATTAAATGATTAGCAGAGAGATGATTCAGGATGAATTGGTGTTACTAAAATCAGGATCAGGTGCATGTACATTTTACGTGTCTACAACCAATAAATAACATATCATCAACATATAATGCAATAAATAGGAAATGATCACCATCAGTTTTATAATAAACACAATGATCTGAATTAGAACACTCAAATCTCAAACTCAACACATATGTATCAAATTTTTGGTACCACATCCCAGGACTCTGTTTTAAACCATACAAAGATTTCTTCAATTTGCAAAATAACTTACTTTTACCTTTCACCATGTAGTGCTCTAGTTGTGTCATATAAATATCCTCCTCCAAGTCACCATGAAGGAAAGTAGTTTTCACATCCATTTTCTCAACCTCTAAATCATAAGCAGTAGCAATAGCAAGCAAAAATATAATGGATGTCATTTTTCAACAGGAGAGAATATCTCACCATAATCAACACCCTCAACTTGAAAGTAACCTTTCGCAACCAACCTTTCTTTGTATTTCTCAATACCTCCATCTGAACCAATCTTTTTCTTGAACACCCATTTGCAACCAACAAGTTTTCATCCTTTAGGCAATGGTACAAGATCTCGTATCATTTTTTTTTAAATATGTCATTTCTTCATCCATAGCAATCTTCCAGGATTCTACATCATTCATACCTAATGCCTATTCTACAGATCTGGGTTCACCCATGTTAGTATTCAAAGCAAAAATACATCTCCAATGCTTGGTAGTGTTAAGGTTTGTCCAACCTGGCATGCTAATGTTGATTAAGGAGATGTTTTGTTGTTTGTGGAAGCATGGTGTAGCCTATCGATGGAGATTTGGGTCCTAGTTAACCCTTAGTTTGTTCTTCCTTCACTTATTTCCACCACAAAATTTTTTGGTGCTGGCCTATTTGGTGGCTACAAATTTGATGTGCATACATTTCTTTGAGGTTGACCTAGAGAAGTTCTTTGAGGTTGTAGTTGATATATATGCAAGGTCATTTGTTAGAGATGTGTGTGGTGTAAAAATATGTAAGTGTGATCAAGTGTTGTGATCTAAGTGGGAGATTAAACACCTAAGGCTACCAAAATTAGTGAGAAGAAGATGTCTACATTTTTAGTGTACCTGAATTTGTTGGAGGAAGTGATCCAAAGGTTGTGGATGGTGTAGAGTTGTTGTGGTGAATCTTCATGTTGATCTGAGGTAGTGAACCTCCTTGTAATTTTAATCTTCTATTCTCTTTGTATGCCTGACAGTGAGTCCTTTGGGAAGTGAGCCATTCTTTTTTTCTAAGTAGTGAGCCTTTTGTAATCGGTGTTATTCATATATATGTGAGTTAATCCTCATCATGGTTTTTCCTAATAAGGGTTTTCCACGTAAATATGGTGTATGGTTATGAATGTGTTTATGTTTCATTAGTTTACACACAAGTTGATGCATAATAAGGGTTTAAAGGTTAATGAGGATTTGGATGTGGAACCTCCTACATGTAGCTGATAAAGTTTTATTGGTTCATGGGTCTATGAAGAGGGCACACAAGTAAGATTTGGTTATTTTCTCTTCCTTCACTTGATCATACAGAAATTTGTTTGCATAAAATTATTTTTGTTCCTCCCTCTTATTGGACCAAAAACTAAATTATACGCTCATTGATCCTAAATGAGATACGATAGATTGTAGAGATTCAGCAAGGCCTCTCCTTTGAGGGTTTGTTACAACTGTATCTTTTAACCTTGTAATTAATTCCTCAAGTTATTTTTTGTTGTTTCTATTTGATATATAAATTTTCTTGTGTTACTAGGTGATGTCTAGGGATTGAGGGAGGATTTTTATGTTGTTCTCGTTCATGAGGGTATTCATGCAAGGTTAAATGAAGGAATATTCCTTGGATATTGTACAAAGAGAAAGGCATATAGGTGCAATAAAAAAAGGTTAAAGAAGACAGTTAAAAGTGCAAGTGTCAAAGTGGATGAAGAATCACACCAAATCTTAATGTTGATAGAAGGATATTAATCAGATGAAACCCCTTGTAGAGAAGAAGAAGAGAAAGAGAAAGAGATAACAATGGAAGAGGAGGAAGCTCTAGAAGAGAATCCTAAGACTCCTAAGTATGCGTAGAAGAATCATTCTAAAGATAAAATCATTGGAGATAAGAGAAAAGGTGTGATGAAAAGAAGAAGGGTTGTTAAGGTAGAGGAACATGTAAACTTTTGTTTACTTTTTGAAGTAGAACCTAAAAATGCAACTGAAGCATGCAAGGATGAAAATTGGATCAAATCTATGGAATAAGAATTGAGGTAGATTTAGAATAATCAGGCATGGAAACTAGTCCCAAGACCAACAAACAAGAATGTAATAGGAACTAAATGGGTTTTTAAGAACAAGTTGAATGAGAATGGAGAAGTTATTAGAAATAAGGCTAGACTTGTGTGTAAGGGCTACTCACAGGTGGAAGGAATAGATTTTGAAGAGACTTTTGTTTCGGTAGCAAGAATGGAAGCCATTAGGATGTTTTTGGATTTTACAACCCATAAACACTTCAAGGTGTATCGGATGGATGTCAAGTCTACATTCTTGAATGGTGAGTTAGAAGAAGTATACATTGAACAACCAAAAGTTTTTTAGTTATCAAAAGATTCTGATATGGTATGCAGGTTGAAGAAAGATTTATATGGACTCAAACAGGCTCCTAGAGCTTGGTATACAAGATTGGATAAGTACTTATTGCAGTAGGGATTCAAAAAGGGTACTAAAGAAAACAATATTTACTACAAGGTTGAGAGAGATCAAATATTGATTGTGGTTGTGTATGTTGATGACATAATCTTTGGAGGAAATGAGGAAATGTGTAAAAGGTTTGCAGAGGAGATGCAAAATGAGTTTGAAATGTCAATGTTTTGGGAGATGAATTTATTTCTTGGACTACAAGCTAGTCAATCCGATAAAGGTATATTCATCTCAGAATTAAAGTATGTCAGGGAGATGTTAAAGAAGTTGGAATGGAGGACTCTAAACCAGTATGTACTCCCATGGTTACTGGTTGTAAGTTGAGAAAAAATGATGAATCCCCTAAGGTAGATCACAGAAAATACAAATCCATGATTGGTGGATTGTTATATCTAACTGCTACTAGACTAGATATCATGCATGTAGTATGTCTTGTGGCAAAATTTCAAGAAGATACTAGAGAATCACATTTGGCAATAGTAAAAAGGATATTTAGATATTTGAAAGGAACTCTGAACTTTGGTCTATGGCATCCGAGGGAAACTAATTTCTATTTGAGTGCTTATACAGATGTAGATTGGGAAATTTGTATAGATGGTAGAAGAAGTACAAGTGGAGGCACTTTATTTCTTGGAAGCAGATTGGTTTCCTAGTTGAGTAAGAAGCAAGATTCAGTGTCACTATCAACTATAGAGGTAAAATACATTGTGACAACATCTTGCTACACATAGGTGTTGTGGATAAATCATACATTGAAGGATATTAGAGTATCATATGATGAACCTATTCCTATCTTGTCATTGGTTTATCTTTTATCCCACATCCTTCATATATTTCAATATTCCATCCTTCTATTCTATAAATAGAGACCCTCTCTATTGTTTTGATCATCCATAATCCATGTAAGATTATCATGCTCATTTGGATCCACAAGTTCATCCATTTTCATCATGTTTTCATAGTTTTTATCATTTAATAGCTAGGTTATGCAAGAATTCAACCAAGGAAGCATCAAATCATCATCAATCTTCATCAAAGATCATCAAGCTTTCAAAGGAGTTGGGAAAGGGCCAATTTCCACATCAAATTGGCACCAATTCCCCCATGGGATAGTGGTTTGATTGTTTTGAATAAGATTTGATAGTTTTCATTTGAATTCTATGCTTATTTCTTGTTCACTTCATTTGAATGGATCTTATGGGGAATGCTTGTTTTAGACTTGTTTGTGGACTAACATTGTGTTGTTTACTCATGTTTGTGCAGGTCTAGATCAAGCATTCACATTGGCAAAGGGAAAGGTATGATTTTAGAACCAAAATCTCAACTTGCTGCTAAATTTGAAATGAAAGATCTTGGTGCAGCTAGACACATTATTGTGATGGAAATTAAAAGAGATAGAGTGAACAAAAAGCTATGGCTTGGCAAAAGTAAGTATGTCAATTCAATTTTACAAAGATTTAACATGCAGAATTGTAGACCATTGTGTGTTCTCCTTTCTATTGGAACAAAGTTATCTATTTTAGATTGTCCAACATCTACATCAGAGATGGAAGACATGAGCAAAGTGCCTTACCAGAGTGCAATTAGAAGTTTAATGCATGTTATGGTTTGTACTAGACTAAGCATTGCCCAAGTAGTGGGAGTTCTTTCCAGATATATGTCTAATCCTGGCAGAGTTCATTGGGATGTAATTAAAAGAGTCTTCAGATATTTGCACAGTACCTTAGATTATTCCTAATGTTATCATAGTAATGTGGTTGAAGATGAGATTTCCCTTGATAATCATGGTTATGAGGATTCGGACTGGGTAGATGATATTGATAGCAGATGATCCACCAGTGCTTATGTGTTTACTTTATTTGGTGGTGCAATTAGTTGGATGAGTAAGTGACGGGTTGTGGTTGCTTTTTCCACTACTGAAGTAGAGTATATGGCAACTACTCATGCTTGTAAAGAATCCATTTGGATCAAAAGACTGTGTTCAAATACTGGAATAAAACAAGGTGCAATGACAATTTATTGTGATAGTCAAAGTGCGATATGTCTAGCCAAGAACCAAAAATTTAATGCCAGGACCAAGCACATTGATGTACAATATCATTTTGTTTGAGATATGGTCGAAGATGGCAGGGTGAAGTTGGTTAAGGTAGAGACTTTGATGAATTTTGTTGATTCTTTAACTAGGCCTGTGAGCATAGAGAATTTTAGATGGTGTTTAGAGATTATGGGCCCCAGCAATTAAGAGACAATGTTTACTCCCTCTCATTGCTCTTGCAAGGTGTTTGACAAGTGGGAGATTTTTTGGGAAATTATGTCTCAACCTTGCAATTATATAAAGCATATTGTTGATAGGATATATATATGAATATATATATATATATATATATATATATATATATATATATATATATATATATATATATATATATATATATATTTCCTAGTTACACGATATACAATGGTATAAGGGGGGGAAGTAGGATGCATGTAAACAATTTTTGTTAACTTTTTTAGGAAACTCCTAAAATGGCCGACATACATTAGATAAATGATTCATTATAAATCTAGACTGTTAATTATTAGGTTTTAGATCTAATGGTGGATATTTTGTTAGCTTGTCTTGCCCTAGAATGTAACCCTATTTTATGAGGGCGTTGTATTATGACTGCAGTGTAGAGAGATGGTGATGTATTCTGAGAGTCTGATAGCAGTCATGTTGTATCTTGATCTCTGAGTGGTGATACTCCTATGAGAAGCTTGCTCTGCAGGTATATTGTAATCTTTGTGATTTACTGAATAATATATTAGGTGGATTTTGGAGTGTGGGGTTTTTCTTCCGAAAGGGTTTTCCCCACGTAAATCACTGTGTCATGGTATGCATGATATTTGTGTTTATTTTTGTTTAAGTTTATGTAATTGTTAAAGATCTATAAAAATTTTGCATTATTTTCCTCTCAATATTAGAGTAGGAAGTTGTTCCGCTACCTTAGCTTCCTTACATAAAATTTCAAAAAAATATATGATATGCAAATGTGGTAGAGCAGAGCAAATTTTTGTCATGTATGGTGAGTCACCTACATGTGTGTAATGCAGTGATAAACATATTATGTGAAGCTCATTTTGTACCTCAATGGAGTTGTAATCTAGAATATGATAGATTCCATTGTATCAGTTCAAATAGGAATTGTTTCCAACCCCTTCTTTGTTCTTACTCAGTGAGCTGTGAGATCTTTTCTAGACAGTGTGTCCTGGCAGTGAGCCTTTGTAATATCATATATCCAGATATAATATAATGTGAGCTAACCCTCACTGTGGTTTTTCCATTTTTGGGTTTTCCATGTAAAAATATTGGTGCTCATGTGTCATGTGATTCTGTGTTTGTATTTATTCTTTCATTATTCATTGGACATATTTCTTTTTGGTTAATTGGATAGGTTGTGTTTAATTAGTTTAGAGGAATACTGATTCACCCCCCTCTCACTATTCTAGGTGTTCAACAACTATTCTATGTTAACAAAATGGTGAACACAAGGCATAAAGAGCATCATGAGTGAGAGTTGAACCCTCCCCAACATAGTCACCATTTTGTTAACACAGACCAGTTGTTGCTACACCAAAATCCTAAGTTGTCAGTGAGTGTGCCATCAAAGAGGTTAAGGGGTGTCGATGAGGGTTGAGGATCTCATGTGACAATAATTTATGCCACCAGTCGAGAGGTCAGAATGGACATAGTCAACCACAAGGAAAAAAGAGCATGAAGAGTAGGTGTAAAACCCTCCCTAACAAAGTTTCCATTTGTTAACATAGATCAATTTTTGCTACACCAAAAGCCTAAGCTATTAGTGAGGGCACTAGCAAAGAGGTTAAGGGGTACTGAGAAGGGTTGAGGGTCCTACATGACAACAATTAACATAGATCAACTATTGCTACACCAAAATCCTAAGCTATCAGTGAGGGCATAACCAAAGAGGTTAAGGGGTACCGACGAGGGTTGAGGGTCCTATGTGACAATAGTTTACCCCCTAGTTAAGAGGTTTGAATGGACACAGTTGACCATAAGGTGGAAAGAGCATCAAGAGCAAGATTCAAATCCTCCCTAGTAGAGTCACCATTTTTTTATCATATATTGGTTGCCACTACACCAAAAATGTAAGTTGTTAATGAGGGTTCCATTAGAGAGGCTAAGGGATACCGATGAGGGTTGAGGGTCCCGTGTGACAATAGTTTACCCCCCAATTGAGAGGTCCAACACAAATTGATTTTCGCTACACTAGAATCCTAAGTTGTCAGTGAGGGAACCATCAAAGAGGTTAAGGGGTAACTATGAGGTTTGAGGATCTCACATGTCAAAAATTTATCCCCCCAACTGAGAGGTCTGAACAGGCATAGTCAACCACGAGGTGAAAAGAGTTTCAAGAGCAGGAGTCAAACCCTCCCCATCAAAGTCACCATTTTTTAACATAGGCTGGCTACTACTACACCAAAAGCCTAAGTTGTTAGTGAGGGCACCACCAGAGAGGTTAAGGGGTACTGATGAGGGTTGAGGGTCTCACATGACAACAAAAACCAATAATTTATTATCAAAAAAAGAAAGATAATATAATTCTAAACTCCAAGCTCTTCTAGAATATCTATGCTCACACTCAAGGAGAAATTAATAAAAATATAATATGAATAACCTCCTACCCAAGTCCTCTATTTATAGAAGTATAGAAACAAGAAATGGAAAACTTACTATTTTTTCTTGTCACAATTATTTAATTCCCCAATAACCAAAAATCAATGCACGAAACATCTTCAAGTTGGGCACTCAAATTCACCTATATTAGCAAGGGTCTACATTGTTAGAGTCACTCAAGGACTCAAGCTCCCAAGATCACCTACAAAACCAAAATAACCTTCTTCAAGAGAGAAAATAAAGAGCATAAATTTAAAATAATGGATGAAAATATATTTGATCAAATTTGATCTTATGCAATAATATGCAATACAAAATATACATATGAGACATTGCTTACATAGGAAAGGTTGAGAGATAGGACAAACTAGGATGATGAAAAGTGTGATAATCCAATGTCATGTGACAACTAGGGGATAAGATCACATGTCTATAGGAGACTTATATAAATATTCCTAATTGACTAAGTAAACTTAACATGTGAGCATGTGTGAAAAGGTCCTAACTAATGACTAGTTAGATAATGTTCTTTGTTCACACTACAAGGGGTAGTTTGGATAAAAAAATGATGTTCACACCAACACCCCCCTTTAAGTGAAACTTAGGGAGAATGATGAACAAATGAAAATTATGCAAAGATGTAAAGATTGATCCCAACTACTAGGCCATGTTAGGTACCCATGTATAAATGCAATCTCTCAAAAATGGAGAAAACCAAGAGGTATGAAAATCCTTCCCAAAAGAGAGAAAAGATAGGAAAAAAGATCTCTAGAAGATGAGATGAACAAAACCCCATGTGAGGGAAAAGTAACCCCATAAGAGAGTCTAAGAAGAGAAACCATGGATCCCCCCCTCAATGTAGAATCTATACCAATCATAGATTCTCAAAACTAAATGTAGAAGATAATCCATGACCATCAAAAAATGTTCCTTCCATTAGGAAGAAATAAAACCAAAGGAGTATGAATGATTATTCTTGAAAGGAATATGAAGGAAGAAAACTCAAGATGTATGAATTCTCTAAAATTTTCTCAAGTGTCTCCATGTCGATGATGAAAGATGTCACTACTAATTCAGGTGTTCTAGGCCACATTGATGAAGATGAAAATCTAAAATATAGTGTGTTGCAAGAATGATGGTGTTGTCATTGCTTTCAACATGAAGTCTATTGACTGGTGTTGTCATTTATGTCAACTGTGGGATGAAGATGTTGAGGATATTGAGAAAATTGAGAAATGAGGAAAACAAGTTGTACATGTGTAGTTGAGACCTTGAGGAAGTGTTGTGAGTACATGGAGATATTATTTTGTTGCAAAGTCTGAAGATGAGTTGGATTGGAGAAATGATCTAAGATGTTGGTTCTAGTACTTGGTTTCCAAGTGCTTTTAAAAAAAAATGATAAACAAAGTACTGTATTGTGCAAACGTTCATGATGAGATCCTTTATTGTGCTCCGCATTCTTTTTGTGTTGATGCTATGCCTGTGTGGATCTTACAGGTTATTCAAGGTTGACAGATGTTGCTATATTCAAAATTTGGGTTTCTGGATCATTGTACAATGTGAGATATTTTCACCAATGTGTGAATCAATTGTTCAATGGTGTTTTCTATTGTCTAGGAGAAATGTATTTGCTTTGCGTTTCTCTGCTAATTGGATTCAAGTTGTACGGATTTGGGAAGTTGCTTATGATATCTTTATCTTTTTGGGACCAAGTTTTTAATTCATTTGGTGTAGTACAGTGTATGTTTTAGTTATCAGTATGCAAACAAGAGTTATCAGTTGTCCTACGTTAAAGTAGTTGTTGATGTGAAGCTTGGATGATGTATTCAATGAATCATAAGTAGTTCATGGATTGTTTTGGATTGAATTCAAGTAAATTACATTGTCCAAAAATTTTAGCTTGATCTAAGGAAGCGTGTACTTAATGTCTATGGTGTTTTGCATGGGTGTTGGTCGACCTTATGTTTAACACTACATGCGAGGATTGTGGAAGTGTGTTGAGGTGTACTAGGATCTATTTGGGTCTTAATTAAGGATTTTTGTAGGTTTCCTTTCATTCTTATCCACTGCAAGAATGTTTGGGTGTCGACCTATTTTAGAATTTGAATATATAACAACTAGTGTCCAACATTAGAGAAATTTTTGAGGTAAAGGTTGATATAAATATGAATGGTGTTGTTGAAAGGGAGTGTGAGAAAGAACAAGAAGCAAGATATATTCGAAGGTAGATGTGATTAAAGAAATTTTAATTTGAGCAGAGTAGTGTGAACTTCATGTTAAGGTTCCTAAAGGCAGTGAGCTTAGGGAATCTAAAATATTTCATGTGAGATTGTGAAAGTGTGCGAGAAATTGTGGTGTTTAAAGGTGTGACCCTTGGTCTTCCTTGCAGCACTAGTGCTTGGGTTTGTGACATGGTCTAACTACCTCCTATGGTTCTTAACCAAAGCTTGTATCAGGCATTGACAGGTCGATCTTTTGGTGCAACGACAAGTCCAAAAATTGATATCAGAGTTGGTCACAAGTTCAAAACCCACGCTTGTGCTGGGGGGGATTGTTTCAAGGTGTGACCCTTGGTCTTCCTTGCACCACTAGTGCTTGGGTTTGTGACATGGTCTAACCGCCTCCTGTGGTTCTTAACCAAAGCTTGTATAGGGCATTGATAGGTCGATCTTTTCATGCAACGGCAAGTCCAACATGTGGTGGACTCCTTGTTGCATTGAGAAGTGTTTCTCTGTGTAACATTCTTCTTCTATCTTCTTGTATTATTTTTGTGGAAGTGAGCCCTAGATGTGAGCCTTTTTGGATAGTGTTCTATTCTAGCAATGAACCTCTTTATACTGGTTTTTCTATTACTTATATTGTGAGCTAATCCTCTCCATGGTTTCTCCCTCATTTGGTTTTCCACGTAAATCTGGTGTTCTGATGTTTGTGGTGTTTTGATTTTAGTTTCTATTATCTACATTTCATGTTCAATCAATCTAACAAAATAAGGACTTAATGAATGCTTGTGGATCTGATTACTATTGAGGGTTTTGAAGGTTTAATTTGCTACAACTTATTCACCCCCCTCTCAGTTGTCTTGTTCATTTCAACAATTGGTATTAGAGCAAGGTTCCTTGAAGAAGAGCTTAACCACTTGAGGTAGATCCAGGATGGCGAACAAGATTGCATTGGAATACCCTAGATTTGATGGCACAAATTATGCATTTTGGAAGAAACAGATGGAAGGATATTTGTGCGCTTAGGGATATGAAATTGAGAAGGCTTATTAGACTCCATACACTCCACCTTCGAAAGGTCTGAGTACAAGTGCAGAGGTCAAGGAACATGAGATCAATGCTAAGGCAAGGTACATTATTGCAAATAGTCTTTCAAAAACTAAATTAGTTAAAGTTACAAGTTTGAAGATTGCTAAAGAAGTTTGGGATAAGTTAGAAAGCATTTATGAAGGAGATATGAAGGTCAAGCAAGAAAAAATGTAGAACTTGAAGGAACAGTTTGAAATGATGCATATGTATAAGGATGAAATATTTAAAGGATACATTTAGAGAATTGACAAACTGGTAAGTGATATGAGAGGTCTTGGTGCAATGGTTAAAGAATCTAAAGTGGTGAAGAAAATTATCAGATCTCTTCCAGATTGTTACAGTGAAAAGGTATCTACTATTGAGGAAACAGTTGATTTTGACAAATATTCCAGAGATTAGTTGATTTGATTACATTTGAAATGAGGAAAATGAAGAAAGGTAAAAAAGTAGAGACTACCTTTAAGGTTGAGAAATCAGAGAAGGTTGAAGAATTAGGTGAAGAAGATCTTGATGATCTCGAAGCTAACTTTATGAGGAAGATGAAAAAGGGCACTGGTAAGTATCAAGGTAAATTACATTTTAAATTTTTTAGTTGTGGTGAGATAGGTTATTATGCTTCTAGATATCCAAAGATAGATATAAACAATAAGAATAAAGGAAATAAAGGGAAGATGATTATGAAAGCTTACTAGATGTGAGAGAAGATGCTGGTATTTTTGATGATGAATATGATTATGGAGACTATGATGATAATGCATTCCTATTTTTTGCTATAAAAGATGAATTTGGTTCTGCTAACCCTGAAAGTTGTGTGAAGGAAAGTATACCAGGGATGAAGGATAAGGTTGAAGGTACTTTGGTTTGATCTTTTCATGTCAAAGAAGATAGAATTACTAGGTTGTTGACAATGGCTACTCTAATCATATGGTCAAAGACAAAGGTAAGTTTGTTAAACTTGAAAAGTATGATGGTGGATTAGTTAAATTTGGAGATGATTCAAGAGCTAAGATTTGTGGAATAGGATCAATCAATTTTGATGGCAAGCATAATACTGACAATGTTTACTATGTTAAGGGCTTAAAACATAATCTCAAGTGTTGGGAAGATGTGTAGCAAAGGATACAATCTTGTGTTTAAGGATGAAGCATGTGAGATTCAGAAAGGGTCTGGAATTGTGATTGTTGCAAGTAAGAGAACAAATGGAAATATCTATCAACTTAAGGGTGTTGATGGTCATTGCTTTATGTCATAGGTTAATGATAGTTGGTTATGGCACTGAAGGATATGTCACATGAATTTTGATAATTTGGAAAGAATTAGTTTGGTTTATGCTATGAGATATTTACCTAAGATCATAAAACCTATCAATGTTGTTTGCGAGAGTTGTCAATTTGGAAAACAAACAAGGAGTAGCTTTAAGAGAAAGGAACAATTTGCTATCGAACTGTTGGAATTAGTGCATACAGACCTTTGTAGTCCTACAAGGGTGAGAAGTCTACAAGGTGATAGGTACTTTATGATTTTGATTGATGATTACTTTAAAATGACATGGGTTACTTTTCTTAGAGAGAAATCTGATGCCTTGGAAAAATTTAAGGCACTTAAAGCTTTGGTTGAGAATGAAATGGATTTGAAAATAAAGTGTTTAAGATCTGAAAGAGGTGGTGAATTCATCTCCAATGAGTTTAACATGTTTTGTGAAGTTCATGGAATAAAGAGGCAATTGTTTGCCCCTAGAACTCATCAAAATGGAGTTGTTGAAAGGAAAATCAGAACTATCTAGGAAGCTGCAAGGACTATGGTGAAAGAGGAAAATATATCGAAAGTCTACTGGAGAGAAGCTATTCATACTTCTATTTACATACTTAACATAGTTCAAGCTAGAGCTAACATCACAAAGACTCCTTATGAGCTATGGTATGGAAAGATTCCTACTGTGAAGTACTTTAGAGTGTTTGGAAGCAAATGTTATATCAAAAGAGATGAAGAAAACTTAGGAAAGTTTGATGCAAGGTCTGAGGAAGATATCTTGGATATTATATTAAGAGCAAAGCTTATATATGTTACAACAAAAGGTTGAGAAAGATACTTGAGAGTGCAAATGTTAAGGTTGATGAAAATTTGCAGAGTTCTATTATAGTAGATGGATATGTTTCAAATGAACTTGATTACAAAAGAGTAGAAGGAATAATGGATAAATGAGAGGTATAGAATGAAGAGGAAGAAAATTTAGAGAAGACCCCTAAAACCCCTAAGTATGTGTAGAAGAATCATTATGAAGAACAAATTACTGGAGATAAGAGGAAAGGTGTATTGACAAGAAACAAAGTTGTTGAAGTTGAGGTAAATTTCTATTTACTTTCTAAAGTTGAACCTAAATTAGTGAGTGAAGCATGTAAGGATGAACATTTGATAAAAGAAATGGAAGAACTTATGCAGATAGAGAAGAATCAAACTTGGGAATTGGTCCCTAGACCAGGAAACAAGAACATAATTGGAACTAAATGGGTATTCAAGAACAAGCTGAATGAGAATGGAGAAGTTGTTAGGAAAAAAGAAAGACTTGTGTGTAAAGATTAATCACAAGTAGAAGGCATAGATTTTGAGGAGAATTTTTCTCCTATGGCTAGGATGGAAGCTATCAAAATGTTTTTGGCATTTGCAGCACATAAAGATTCTAAGGTCTATCAGATGGATGTGGAGTTTTCTTTTTTAAATGGAGAATTGGAAGAAGAGGTTTACATGGAACAACCAAAAGGTTTTCAATTATCAAATCAACTGGAAATGGTATGTAAGTTGAAGAAGGTACTATATGGTTTGAAGCAAGCTCCCATAGCTTGGTATGCAAGGTTGGATAGGTACTTGATACAACAAGGTTTCAACAAGGGTTCCGCATATAGTAATCTTTACTTTAAAATTGAAGACAAAATCTTGATAGTAGTTGTGTATGTGGATGATATTATCTTTGGTGGAAATGAGGCTATGTGCAAGAAGTTTACTGAATAAATGTAGAAGGAATTTCAGATGTTAATGTTTGGGGAGATGAATTTCTTTCTTGGGCTACAGATTAATCAACCAGATAAAGGGATTTGCATTTCACAGTCTGCATATGTCAAAGAAATGTTGAAAAAGTTTGGAATGGATGAATCCAAACCGGTATGTACTCCTATGGTGAATAGTTGTAAATTAAACAAAGATGATGATTCACCTAAGGCTGATCAGAGCAAGTATAGATCTATGATTGGTGGATTGTTATATTTAACTGCTACTAGACCAGATATCATGCATGCAATTTGTCTTGTTGCTAGATTTCAAGAAGATCCTAAAGAAAAACATGTTACAACAGTGAAGAGAATATTTAGATATTTAAGAGGCACATCAGATTATGGTTTGTGGTATCCTAGGGATACTGATTTCACATTAAATGCTTATACATATGTAGATTGGGCTAGTTGTGTTGATGACAGGAAAAGTACAAGTGGTGGTACATTCTTTCTTGGATGTAGATTGGTATCATGGCTAAGTAAGAAATAGGATTCAATTTATTTATCCACTGTAGAGGCTGAGTATATTGCAATAACATCATGTTGTACACAGGTATTATAGATGAGGAAAACTTTGAAGGATATCAGAGTTGTATTTGATGAACCTATATCTATATTTTGTGATAATACAAGTGCAATAAATATTTCAAAGAATCCAGTAATGCATTCAAGGAAAAATAATATATCTATCAAATATCAAATTTTGAGAGAGAAGATCATGGAGAATGAAGTGAAGCTTGGGTATGTTCCTACAATGGATCAGATTAATGACATATTTACCAAGGCTCTTCCTAAGGATACTTTTGAGCATATTCGAGAGAAGTTGGGGTTATTTCCTCTCCTTTCTTGAACTAGATGCATATAGAGGTGCATTAGTCTAGTGGATCTATGGATCTATCTCTTGTCTGGACCAGTGTTGGTGGCTACCTCTCAGAAAAATAGGTAGTATCATGTATTTTCATTGTGTTGTTGATTTAGTTGGGTGTACTCCTAAGGGGGAGTATTCAAAGCAGGTAATCTTGGTTTAGTGTCAAAGAGGTAGAACAAAGAAAAAAAAATCCTTTGTCATTGATGTCAAAGGGGGGGAGAAAGAAATATGAAAAAAAGAGAATTTATCTACTCAAAGGGAGAAGATCGTCTGAAGAAAAAGAGAGTGAGCATTCAAAACTATCTTTTGGTCTTTGGTGGATTTTCACATCTTGTGTTTCCATCAATGACAATGCGGGAGATTGCTGCAAGAACGATGGTGTTGTCATTGATATCAACAAGAAGTCTATTGATTGGTGTTGTTGTTGATGTCAACTTTGGGATGAAGATGTTGAGGATATTGAGAAAATTGTGAAAAGAGGAAAACATGTTGTACATGTGTAGTTGAGACCTTGAGGAAGTTTTGTGAGTACATGGAGCTATTATTTTGTTGTATATTCTGAAGATGATTTGGATTGGAGAAATGAGCTAAGATGTTGGTTCTAGTACTTGATTTCCAAGTGCTTTTGAGAAAATTTGATAAACAAAGTAAACTATGTTGTGCAAATGTTCATAATGAGCTACTGTATTGTGATTCATGTTCTTTTTGTGTTCATGTTATGCCTGTGTAGATCTTACAAGTTATTAAAGTTTGATAGAGGTTGCTATATTCGAAATTTGGGTTTCTGGATCATTGTACGGTGTGAGGTATTTTCACCAGTGTGTGATCAATTATTCAATGGTGTTTTTTGTTGTCTGGGAGAAATGTATTTGCTCCACATTTCTTTGCTAATTGGATTCAGGTTGTGCAGATTTGGGAAGTTTCTTATGATGTATTTATGTTTCTGGGATCAAGTTTTTACTTGATTTGGTTTAGTACAGTGTAAATTTCAGTTATCAGTATGCAAACAAGGGTTATTAGTTGTCCTAAGTTAAAGTAGTTGTTGATGCAAAGCTTGGATTATGTATTCGATGAATCTTAAGTAGTTCATGGATTTTTCTAGATTGAATTCAAGTCAATTACGTTGTTTGAAACTTTCAGCTTGATCTAGGAAGCGTGTACTTAATGTCTATGGTGTTTTGCATGGGTGTTGGCTAACCTTGTGTTTAACACTACATGTGAGGATCATGGAAGCATGTTGAGGTGTATTGGGATCTATTTGGGTCCTAATTAAGGATTTTTGTAGGTTTCCTTTCATTCCTATCCACTACAGGAATGTTTGGGTGTCAACCTATTTTTAAATTTGAATGTATAATGGCTAGTGGCCGACATTAGAGAAAATTTTGAGGTAGATGTTGATATAAATATGAATGGTTTTGTTGCAAGGGAGTGTGAGAAAGAAAAATAATCAAGATATATGGGAAGGTAGATACGAGTGAAGTGATGTGAATTTGAGCATAGTAGTGAGAACTTCATGTTAGGGTTCCTGAAGGTAGTGAGCTGAAGGATGAAATATTCCATGTGAGGCTGTGAAAGTGTGAGAACAATTGTGGTGGACTCCTTGTTGCATTGAGAATTGTTTCTCTATGTAACATTCTTCTTCTATCTTCTTGTATTCTTTCTATGGTAGTGAGCCCTGGTAGTGAGCCTTTTTGGATAGTGTGTCTTATTCTGGCAGTGAGCCTCTTTGTATCACTTTTTCTATTACTTATATTGTGAGCTAATCCTTGCCATGGTTTTCCCTCATTGGGTTTTCCATGTAAATATGGTGTTCTTATGTGTGTGGTGTTATGATTTCAGTTTTTTTAATCTGTATTTTATGTTTAATCAATCTAATAGAATATAGACTTAATGAATGCTTGTGGATCTGATTATTGTTGAGGGTTTTGAAGGTTTAATTTGCTACAACTGATTCACCCCCATTATTAGTTGTCTTGTACATTTCAACATAGTGGATATGAATGTAGAGAAAGATCCAAAGACTCAAGTACCTCCTCTAAGGACAAATATGCCTCCTCCAAATGCTTCTCAAAAGTATCCACACTCATGTCAAATTATGATGAATGATCATGTGGAGAATGAAAAGAGGGTTTGGATATTCCTTCACAAAAATTGAATAAGAATAATCTCCATCAAAGAGAATATGAATGCAATCAAAAGTTTCTCCCAAATCTAAAATGTGGGACTTTACAAACAAACCTGCAATATTTTTCAAGTATTTATCCAAAGTGGCCATATCTAGAAGACAATTAATATTTTGCTACATTGAATCACAAATAGCCCTAAATGTAGTAAAACAAGCATCATTTTAAGAAAAAATATATGGAGGAGGTGAAATCCAAGGATCAATACACTAGATCACTTGTGAGAAAATCCAAGCTCAAATATCCAGAATTCTCCTCAAAGTCATAGTCCACACTAGAAGTGTGATCAACACCCAAAGTATCAAATCCATCATCAAGATAAATGTTTAAAAATGTGTATAACCAAGATGCATGATCAACCATCCCATGTTTAAAAATGTGTATAACCAAGATGCATGATCAACCATCCCAATATAAATGATATATCTACTCTCCAAGTGTATAATGATATTTGAATCAAGACTGAATTCCATAGTCTTTCATGCTCCACCATGGGTAATATGATAAATAGAAAGAATATTGTTTGAAAAATAAGGTACACACAAAACATCATTGAAATTTCTCTCTCTAATCTCAATATATCCCTTTCCAAATATATTAATTTATGTATTATTTCCCATAAAAAAGGTGACATAGCACAAGTCTCAAAAGAAGAGAATGTAGATTATGAAGATGCCATACAATGAGATGCTCCTAATCTAGAAGCCATCTCCTTGATCCAAGACCTATAGAAGCACAAATAGATTTTATTTTATTATTGTTTGATGTAGAAGAAAAATGTGCAAGGAATTTTTCCTTATTAGAGAAGAAGTTCACTCATACATTTTGGAAGGTAGATCAATGTGGTTCTTCTTAAGAATATATTTGAATTCATCAATATCCTTCTTATAACAAGAATGTTCTTCATGTCCAATATTCTTGCAATATGTACAAGTAGGCTTCTCCATCTTAGATGATTTCTCTTTGGAAGAGGATTTATTTTGTGCTTGATTTGAACATGGTTTGTTCTTTGAATTCTTCTATTTTTTATCAGATTGTATTGACTCTTTCACCTAACTAACCAACAAAGCTTGAGATTATGATGAATCTTTAAGACCCATAGAAAGAAGCTTATGTTTCTCATGTATTAACATCTCAAAAAAAGATACAAGTGAAGGTGTAGTATATTAGACCCTACAATTAGCTTGTGAGTATGAAATCTAGAAATAAAAGATGCATAATCAAGACCGGGTTTGTCCAATGTATTACAGACTAATTAAATGTTTTTTTTTCTCAATTCCACATGCATTAAATTTTTCTCTTAGATCATTAAACTTAGTAATGTAATCCTGGATATTTTTAAAGTTCTTGGGATCAAGGCTCATCAATTCATTATCAATTTGATAACCTTTTACTTTATTTTTTTGTGTTAAATATA
Organism: Sequoia sempervirens; assembly: GCA_007258455.2. Lineage (NCBI taxonomy): Eukaryota > Viridiplantae > Streptophyta > Pinopsida > Cupressales > Cupressaceae > Sequoia > Sequoia sempervirens. The sequence goes on from VDFB02281492.1 coordinate 643,295,132, forward strand.
ATGTTTTCAATTTTCTCCATGCTTCATGAGAATCCTTACATGATTCATTTGAAACAATAGATCAAGTGAAACAAAGATACAAAGACATCCAAGAGATATTTCATGATTAATAATCCATTTTATCTTTCCATCGTCATTTGTAGGTTTAGGCACATTTTTCTCAATATATAGTGAGTGGCCTAGATTCATTAAGGTATTCCATACATGTTGATGCGAAGTTGAATAGTTATAAGGTGTTAGAAAAAGGAACCTTAGAAATATCCATAGGAGCACAAGAAATAGATTGAAAAAATTCACCAAGAGACCCCCCAAAATCACCCAATCAAGAATCCCCCTAAGAGTATGATTTGAAACTTTATATGTAGTGTGATTACAATCCCTAAAATGGTTTCCAAAGTTTACAATGTCAAGATGGACCAAATATGGAAAAATACAATATTATCTCAAAGTAATATCCTTAAACCAAACTTACAATTTCCCAAATGATCTAGGTTGAAAATGAAGTCTTCCTTAAAGAATACAACTTCTCCAGGTGTTAGTGTGTCCAAGTTATCAACTAGAATGAAAATATACAAAAAAATGAATAAAAGATACATGTGGTTGAATTTGGAAAAAGTGTATGGGTAGATTTGAAGAGCTCCTCAATACCTTTCGAATGTTGTAATAATTGTGAAAATTGGATAAAGAGGAATAAACAAATTTATGAGAATGGAGGTACAAAAAAGGAAGATATGACTTCAATTAGGAATAAAATTCACCTGGAACAAAATTTGGAAAAATGGTTTACCCCTTTGCAAAGTTCTTGGAACCAAATTTTTGATGATATCTCCTTCACAAAATTTTGATATTGTAACAGAAAGTCATGGTGTTTAAAAAATACCTATTAGGGCATCAAGGGGAAAAATCTAACCCCTAGACATCGGGTCTTAGGTCACCCATGTGATCATCCAATTCTTAGCTAAAAACTAGTTTATTTAAAAGATAAATGCACACTACCATAGGCAACGGGTGGGTGGAGCCTAGTAGCAACAACTATGTGTCGCTTGGGTTTAGCCCCCCTACTTTACAAAATCAAGGGCTCCTAGATAACCTCATCAGGGACTTAACCAAAATTAAAATAATTTTTATTAATAAAAAACTATGGAAAATGTATTGATTGACATAAGATTGACAACCATTGATGCAAAATTATGCCTATAATCCATTCCCACGACATGCAAAATACTCAATGAAATATGTCAATTCTATCAATGGTATGCATGTGACTAACAATGGCAGGTTCATATTGTACAAATCATATAAATTTTATATGATTGTACAAACATATTTTTTGCAGCTTGCCCAAACCCTAAAAATGGTCAAAACAAATTTATTGCCAAAATATAAAGTTTTTTATTTGAAAATATGGGTTTTTGGGCTTTTTGGACTCAATGGCGAGGTCTAATTTGTCCCAAAATGCACCCAAAAAAATTTCATGCCCAAATCACCCTCAACTTTGAGAAAAGGAGATTTGTAGAATTGAATCTTTGATACCATGTTAGAGTCACTCAAGGACTCAAGCTCCTAGGATCGCTTGCAAAACTAAAATAACCTTCTACAAGTGAGAAAAGAAAGAGCATACATTTCTAATAATGGATGGAAAATATATTAAATCAAATGTGATCCTATGCAATATTATACAGTACAAAATGTACACATGAGACATTTCTTATATAGCAAGGTTGAGAGATAGGGGAAACTAGGATGATAACAAGTGTCTTAATATTATTTCATGTGACAAATAGGGGATAAGATCACATGTATACAAGAGACTTCTAGAAATATTCCTAACTTAACATGTAAATGTGTGTGAAAAGGTCCTAAATAATGACTAGTTAGATAATATGCCTTGTTCACACTACAAGGGGTAAATCAGATAGGAGAAAATCCTATTCGCACCAACATACATGTTCTCCAAGGCATCTGAATTTTTCCCTATAAATATAACACCCAATATTGAATTTCTATATGTGATCCAATCATTTAAATATTTTTAATAATATTGAATGCATTTTATAATAAACACCATAAATTAAATGCATTCCTCCAATAAGCCCAATAATCCATGCCCCCATTAAACCAAAACCACTTGAATATTAAATGTATTTGCAATGTTAAACACAAAACCCCCCTCAAAATATATATTGGAATCCCTCAAAAAGTGGCGAACCATTTTGAAAAGAAACATAAATTTATAAAATTTATAAAATATTTATATTCAAGGTGTACAAAACCTTCTCAATATTGATGATAAATATAATTTCATTGTTAACTTCCAAACCATACATATAATGAAAAATAATATATTACTCAAGTACTATATACATTGAAAAAAAGAATGCCATTTGATATAATGAACAATGATTGTAGAGAGGTAGGTTTGAGAATAATTTACACCCCATAATTTTTTTAATACAATGATAAAGTGTGGGATATAATTTGTAAGGCCTTGCCCCGTAGGTGATTAATACAACCCTACTTTGTTACATACTTTATCTAAATAGATAGTTAGGATTTATTTTAGGTGATAAGTAGGGCGATTTTGTGTGGCAGCAATATTGTATTTCATTTCTTCATGTTTTACTATCATTACCATAAAGGGGTTATATAGTCATAAATTGGGGATTGTGATCGAGATTATAAATGGGAAGCGAAGGAGGGTGTTAACCCTATTGGATTAAGAGTAGGATATATATTTATATGTAAAGGAAAAAGTGTGGGAATAATGTTTGGTGAAACATAATTTTTGTTGAATATATATATACATATATAGAGGTGTGAGTGTTGGTTTAAGAAAAAAAAGAATACTATTATCATTCAATTAGTTATTTTGTGATAACATAATTCATTATTGGTAAGTCTTTTGGTGAGGTGAATAAGAATATTATTTAGTTAAATTGTTAATCGATAATGTTATTATTAAATTCAAAAAGATTTAATTTAATAATACCAATATCGTTAAGGTTTATTAGTTGATCAAAATATAATATTTTTATTGATAAGGATCATCAACTAAATAGTTGATGGCATTTAATATGTGTATTTAGTGATAATAATATTATTATTTATAACCTTGGCATTATGTTTTGTTCATTTAATTTGTGTTGGTAAACTGCACATGTATTAATAATGATTATGTTAACATTAATACCAATAAAGTCCCCTTTAATAACTTGCATTAAAATTAATATGAAAGCGGGTGCTTCTATTACTATCTTATTAATTACTCATTAATAATAATATCAATATGGTTATAATATCAGGATATATCTTTGCCAATAATCAATATCTTATTTATTGTGGATAGATTACCATCACATCAATCATTAAAATAATAGTGACTTGATTTGGATTCGTTTCGATTTCAAAGATCTAATCCCTTAATTTCTCCTCCAATCACGTGGTGTCATTATGCCGATAGAAAACCATATGTATGTTAATATGTGGAGAGTATGTGTTTATACATGGATGCATTACATGTGGCTAGATTAAACAATTAATAATAAGTAGTAAATAATGGAAGGAAATAAATTTAGAAAAATCTAGATTTTTCTTCTTTAAAAAGAAACTAAGGATTATTTGATTATGAAATATGTGCAAATGGAAGTAGAATGATTCCATCCAATTGTCAAATCAATATTATCTGACTTTTATGTGATAAATGAGATTTTGGAGACTTTTAATATCAGAGGAATTTACCTTTAATGTCGCTGAAACTTGTCTTCTAAGTCTTCTCGACCCCTCAAGTACAGTGCCTCTGGACTCAGAGTCCAGAGCCAACGTTGAGTGAACTTAATGCACACAAGCATTAAAGAAGGGAAGTAAGGCAAATTTATTGGCCGACAGCCTCGGAGGACGTGGGAGATGACAGGTGAGGTTGAGTATGTTGTAATAAAATGGACAACCCAACGGATGTGACCAGTGATAGCCGAAGCTAGGTGAAAGGGGGAGTTAAATTCTCTGAGTTGAAAACACCCACCAACCTCCCAGCGAAAGTCTCATATTGCAGCTTAATGCCCAACAACAATACATTAACTGTGCATGACTATACAGTGTTTGCTCATTCAGTTACATTAAATAAGGGCGATGGTGTGGTTTTCTGGGGGGTAACATTTCGTGGATGAAGGGGGTGCGTGCACACCACTGAGTTAAGGGAAACTGAAACGAATGAAGCAAAGAGGGGGGGGCAGGTCATAGTAAGATTAGTGATTGGAGGTTGCGTCTAGGCATGATGAAGAGAAAAAAGTAAAAATAAAATAAAATAAACCGTGATAGAGAAGGGGGGGGAGGTAGTCATTCCTAATGGAGCCGAGGAGTACGAGGAGTGCAACAGAAAGAGCGGGCATTCTTGATCTTCAATATTCACCACCATTTACGTTGGAACCATGTATGTAGAAAAGGTGCCATATATTGTAATAAATTTAAATAGATTGTTGTTGTTTGCGTGGTGACTTTCAAGAGACAGTTTATTAATTTGTTGATCTTGTTTGTAAATAAGTATTTAAATTCATGAGACTTATTATGGTTTTACGTGGTTTGAGGTGCATCGCTTGCCCTGGTTTTCATTAGATTTTATTTCCCTTACACCAAATTTCTCAAGGCAATGAACTGGTGATAAAATCAATGGATAAATTATTTTACAAATAGTTTTAAATAAATAGAAAACCAACATTTTCATTTACCTTAAATCTAGAACATTATCTTTGTTCTAAAGTCGTAGACTGCAGTTTAGTTGAGTCGTTGACATAGGGTGCACCTGGTGGTATCATGTGCTTACTCTCCCATGATGTAGATCTCAATACCATTGCTATTGAGTCATATGGATTGTCCAGATGTAAGAGACTGTATGTTTCCCACACCCAGAACTCAATATGTCAGACTAGAGAATCGAGTATTTTATAGCGTGTTTGCAGTGTGCCATGTAAGAATCTGTAGTATGGCAAGCCTAAGAATCACATACCTCTTCAAACTGTGTTGTTTCCTCAAACTCCATCAGAAATTTTAGCATTTTATGAGAAGAATTTATCTTCAATAGAATTTCAGTTATGCAAGTCACAAAAAAAAAATAACAAGAATAAAATGTAGAGACTGTGAGTTCCTCAGTGAAAGAAAGCAGGCAAAACAGTGACTTATTAGTGTGTGGCCTCATTTAGGCCTGTGTAAATCTAACCTTCTTATTTTCCCACAGAGGCTATTTAAGCTTTTGTATTTCTGACCATTGTATTTTCTTGAGAGGCTGTATAGGTTTGTGTTTAGCATTGTCCTTATAGTAAAATCTTATATGGGGTCTTTACCTCTCATTCTCAGTGGAATGTCAATCTTTTAGTTTGTGCTTACAATAAATAATACTAGACTAAATTGTTCTCTACTCTTTAACCAGGCCCTGTTAAGTCCATCGACCATTTTTTTTAAGTGCTTTCGTCTTCTTCTTGTTTAATGGTTGTGTTTGATGGATTTGACCTGCCAACGAGTTTTGTAATTATAATCCACAGTCAGACGGAGAGTATGGTGTTGAGAGAGAGATAAAACTAAAAATAAAAATAAAAGTAAATGATATTTGAACAAGATTAAGCAAACAATATATAAGTTAAGTTTAGAAATGGCAAAGAGAGTAAGAAGAGTAAAAATACAGCATTGTTAAGTTTAAAATCAATTTTCCAACTGTGGTAGAACTGGTGCAATCATTGAGATTTAAAAAAAAATATAAAAAAAATAAAATAATTCTGTTGAATTTGGTTGCAGCTGGTGGAGTCAGCATAAAATAAATAAAAATAATATAACTCTTTATTGCCTATCCTTATTCTTCCCCTGGGTGCATGTTATGGCCAAATATTCACTTCCTTATGTTTCTAAATGGCTGGCATATCAATGACAGCAACATGCTTTTTGAAGAGTCAGAGCACTTCTGTTGTTTTCTTGAAGGCAATATTCTGCATTTTTATATGTGCTTGAATTTGATAACATTAGAGTTACCTATTTTGCCTATACTTCATTTCTTTTAGATGTACATAACTTATGTAATAGTAGTATTGAGAATTCCATCATCTTAACTGTCAAGTAACAAGTTTTACCAAAAAAAAATTCAGTTTAGTCAATTTCAAAAAAATAAATAAAACATTCTACTTCTTTTGGCACATGATCTTGAATGTTTTAGTTGAACATGTTTTCATGAACAAACTCTTTTTAACAATTAGTATTCTCCCTATTTGTTAGTTAGATATAAAAATAGGTAAAGTTATTTCATTATATGAGTGATTTTTTTTCATTAACATTTCACATTATAATTAATGTTATTACTGCTTTATGACCAAACTGTTGTTTTGAGTAAGTTAATGAGTTGTGTTGCAGAAAAAACTGCTCGCTTGAGTTTGAGTTTCTTATAAAATGATTTTTGGGTTTTATTCTTTGTTATTTCCCCTTTCCAAAACATATTGAACTTTTAATTTTGGCTAAGGGACATAAAAGTTATGATTGTTTCAATTCTGCCCTTTTTTACTACAATCTATAGATTTGATGTTATGAATTGATTTATATGATGTAATTACTTTTCTTACTTTCTTTTGTTTCACTATTACAAAATAATATGTGATAAGAGTATCCGATGATTTATTATTTCCTTTAAACTATAATCCACTATAGAATGTGTTGGATTGTTTTGTTGGTACCATGCATGCACAATTAAATTAAATTGTGGTCATCATTATAATTTATGTAGTGAGTAAATCTTTATCCACTAATAGTGATTGCTTAGCTATTGTATGAGCTACCATGTTTTAGCCAATAATTGTCATATGTAAATCATTATGTTATCAATCTAACATTTCTTAGTATTGTATAAATATTGGTAGGATGTTCATATAATTGGTATTCCTTAGAAGTTCAAGGTCTAATATTATGAAATTTGGTATGTAATGTTTCTACCTTTGATATCAAATTTTTTTGGGATCATATGGAGTTTCATAGTCATGGATAATAGTAGGATTGATAGTGAGAATGTTTGAACATATAACATTATTTTGTAAATTAATAGTACATATTTTAAGCCTTGAGCATATACCATTTTGTTAGCTGTCCAAGTGTGTGATGGTTGAAGTCCTTGATGTTAAACTACGGTTCCTCTGTGAATTATATACATAGGCAAGGCCGTCAGAGACGAGCCCCCGAGGAATTAGGTTTGGCTCCTAGGCTTGTCTTTTTGTTAAATATTTAAAGTTTCTATTGATATATATTATTTGCATAACTAGTGACTTGAACTAAGTCTATGTTTATTGATGAGTTAGTGGAATTAGTCAAGCCTACCTTGGTGATGTGGATTCATATATCTCCATTTGAAACTTGACCATGATTGTCAATTCAACTGTGTTGATGGCCAAAGTCCTTATTAATTATTGGTTTAATGTTTGTTAGGATTTTATGAGGTTCATGTGTAGGAAGCAGTCTTTGGGAATTATGTTAGTGTTTATGGTCAAAATTTGAAATTTATGTTTTGTCTTTAATTGTATTTTTAGTGTAAATTTTAGGCATTACATAATTTAAGGTCCCTCTACAATAACCTCAATTTTTCATATCTCCAATCCATTTGGTTGTGGTTGCAAGTTTTCGCACGTTGAAAAAAATGTTAAATTCATTGAAGAGTAAATTGCAAGGTGACATAATTTTGGTTTTGTTCATCATGCAGCCAAAATGATAGTTCCAACACGTCCGGGTGGGTGGTTTTATGCTAGGAAAGGTCATGGAAAGGTCATGTTTTTCACTCCAACATGTCAGATTGTTCCAGTCTACATTGTATCGGTGCTTTCTCTTAAAATCCATATGTGCCAAAAAGTGAACTTTGAAAGGTTTTTTCTTGGAAACCATAGCACTTAGAAACATTATGTTTGAAGGTACACAGTTGCATAGGATCACTCTATAATAACCTATCTCATTTTTTCATATCTCCAATCTATTTGGCCATGGTGATAAGTTTTTACAAGTTGAAAAAAGTGTCAAATGTATTGAAGAGAAAGTGCAAGTGGCACAATTTTTGTTTTATTCATTGTGTAGCCAAATTGATAGTGATAACACATCCGAGTGGGTGATTTTATGCTAGGAAAGGTTTTGTTTTGCACCCGAGCATGCTAGATCATTTTAGGCTACATTGTACCAGTGCTTTCTCCTAAGAGCCCTAAGTGCCAAAAAGTGGCAAACTTTGATGAGCTATTTTTTAGATCCATGACACTTAGAAATGTTTCATCTAAAGGTACAAGTTTTCATAGGTTCCCTCTATAATAATCTCTCTCATTTTTTCATATCTCCAATCCATTTGGTCATGGTGAAAGTTTTTTTACTATCCAAAAACCATCAGATGCATGCAATGTGAAGTTGTAAGGTAGCCTAATTTTTGTTCTATTCTTTGTGGGGCCAACTATTTAGTGCCAACACATCCAAGTGGGCATGTATATACTAGGCATGGTCCTATTTTTTACCCCAACTCTCCCTAATGTTCTAGGCTACACTGTGTCAACACTTTCTCTTAAGATCCCTAAGTGCAAAAAATTATCAAACTTTGACATGTTGTATCTCAAAGTCCGTGGCACATACGAACATTTTGTCTAAACCTATCGGTGCATGAGAGGCCCATCTACAACAACCTCCCTCAAATTTTGAATAATCAAAATAATTTCACCGTGGTGAAAGTTTTTTGGTTGCCCCAAAAATCATCAAATGCATGCAATGTCAAGTTGTAGGGTAGCCTATTTTTTGTTGTGTGTCATGTGGTCAAACTGTCAACCCCAACAAATCTAGGTGAGAACATCTACATTGGGCATGGTCTTGTTTTGAACCCCAACTCTCCAAAATGTTTCGGGCTACACAGTGTCAACGCTTTCTCTTAAGATCCATGTTGTCTATTTTTCAATAATTTTTGGCATTATTAAAGGTTTGGTTTAGTTAGTTTTTGTCTTCAGTCTATAAAAAAACTCATTTAAAAAATGAAACATTTTATTTTGCATATTATGTGCCAATGTTCCATTGTATGTGTTAATTAATGATTAGGGTTGTGTCACTAAGCCTCTATTACTTGAGACCCCTTATGAGGGTGCTTAAAACATATTGATACAATATAGTCAAATAAAAATTCTCTAGTAAGTGCACCATAAAGGACATTGGGTAGAAGTTGTTTAGGACTCTAGTAGACTATTTTTTAAATTTATGGTTGTTGATAATAAATAATGTGAAAATATTATATCATACATGTTTTTGAGTAGGTGTGTAGGAATTTTCTTCTCCAACATGAATAGATGGTTAGAGAACATGACATGAAAAAGGTCGATTGAAAGCAAGGTGAATATGATGAATATGAAGGCTAGAATAATATGGATATAAATGGTTTTGTTATAGGAGGAAACAAGAATGTAGCAAGAGGAAGATGTCATGTCTAAGCACATATACTCTTGGGTGACAAATATCTTGAGGAGCTAGTATTGTGGGTGTAGGTGATCATGGAGTGTGAGTTTACATAACAGAAGCTTGAAGACATGTAAAATGTATATTTCATAAAGAGGAGGCTATATGATAGTGTAATAAAATATGTCTGTGTGGTTGTTACATACAATGATCACAATCACATGGACATGACTAGCTATTCCAAGCCTACACCATTGTATTTCATAATCTCTATGAGAGGTTAGGATTATTTGAGTTAGAGAAACATCGAGTCCTCAAGTACCATAGCAAACGATGAACATCCAATTAGTCTAAGATGAATCTAGTTAAAGTCAAGAAGATATGAGAAGCCTATCACTATGTGAGAAACATTAAGGAAGAGTTCAAGTAGAAGGGCAAGTGGGAAAATCACACCACACCAAAGAAGACATTGCTTTCAGAAAAGAGAAAATTGTTCTGCCAAGTAAATGGTGCAACAAAAACAAAAATAAAAGTGCTCCAATGTTGATTGCCATGCTTGAATTCTACAGATCAAACCAAAAACTTCATAGTGGGAAAGAGTACACCATCGAAAGAAAAACATGATTGATTTAAATTTGGGATAGGGAGATATAGCCCACCCTACCAATTGAAATTTCAAAAAATTCTCTTACGTAGTACAAAGTGGAGGATGATGATATCAAGCCCTCAAAAGGAATTATTAACAAAAATCCTAGAATTCTAGTCAAAACCACATAAACAACCATGCCAAAAGATGAACCAAGGTGATTATTCCATGAAAATAGATGTGGGTGCAAGGGTAGCCACTATAATTTATGATCAATGGTAGTAGCATGAAGAACCTCATTTATTTAGCAACCACTAAGTGACCAAAGTTGCCAACCATGCTTCATCTATAGTAGTACAAATTAAGATGTTTTAGCTCCTACAATACCAAAGGTACATGTGTTACTCTCCATTGTTTCTTTCAATATGCTCTTTTTTCATTTTTAGAAAGATTAATTTTGTGATGTAGTGCTAATGGGTGAGTGCAAGAAGTTGGGTCCACTTTTAGGGGAAGTGTCATTTTTTCAACTTTAAAACATGTACCCAATTTAAAGTGGGTACTCATTCCAAAAAGTTTTAAAGTCACAATCCATGCTTTTCATTTGGATTTAGGCTCAAGAAAGGCATGGTAACCCAAACCTTAGCCTTGGACCTACAAGTACAAGGTCGTGACAATGTTGAGAGAAAAAATTGACTATGTCAATATGGCTGACGAGTTTTTTTCAAAATTATTTTGTGAAATTAAAATCCATTATAGATTAGACTATTTAGATTTAAAATATGTAATTTTCTTGCAATTGTATTATTTTTTCTAATTTTTAAATAATTTTTTATGAAACTGGTCCAATAGGTTTTCTTATTTTTTTAATCTTTTTATTTTTTACATTTTTTGAAAAAAATTATATGTGAACAATCTATAGACATTTTTTTTCAATTTGAAAAAAAATAGAAAATGATAAGTTTGGGTCTACTTATGCTTGATATACACAAGGGGTTTTAAGAACAACAATTACAACCAATAAAAAATCAATAAAAAACAAATATTTAGAAAAAAATTACAAAAAAATATCTTGAATAATCTTTAGTGTCTTATAGATCTTTTCCCAAAAGGATTTAGAAAAATACTTGTATTTAGGTCAAAACATGGTTGAGCATGGTATGGTCCTAAAAAGGTCACTTTTAAACAATGGTTTTTAGACATGCCTATTGAAAATAAATTTGTATCATCTAGGTATTAAAAGAAATTACATATTTGGAAACTAGACTCTAAGTAATACATTTCATATTACTCACTTTTTTTAAGATTCAATCTTTAAGTGCTTTAATTTTTTAGGTCAAATGTGACAAATTCTGAAAAAAAAAAAAACACTTCCACTTTTTGGCCAAAAATTGGACTCAACTTCTCGCACACAACCTAATGGAAGTCTATAATATTGGGAAAATGTGTATCAACTTTGCAATTACATAAAGTATTATTGATACATAAGTGATGGGGGGCCGCGAGGGGGTACCCCTTGCGAGGGGTCGAGGGGGGATCATCCCCGTGGCGGGGGGGTTCGAGGGCCACGTGCCACGATGAGGGCTTAGGGGCAGCACTCCCGAAAGCTAAATTTTATGTATATTTTATTGTTATAAATCTGGATTGTTCGTCATTAGGTCTTAGATCTGATGGTCGATATTTTGTTGGATTGACTTTCCCTAGAAGGAAACCCTATTTTATGAGGATGTTGTATTACGACTATGTATTGTGATGTATTTTAAGAGTCTGATAGCAGTTGTGTTGCCTCTGGATCTCCAGTTGGTGACACTCCTATACGAAGCTTGCTTTACAAGTATATTATAATCTTTGTGATTTCCGAATAATATATTGGGTGGCTTTGGAGTGTGGGATTTCCTCCTAAAAGGGTTTTCTGCACATAAATCACTATGTTGTGGTATGCATGATATTTATGTAACTGTTGTAAATATTTGTAAAGTTTTGCATTACCCTTCTCTCAAGATTAGTGTAGGAATTTTTTCTGCTACCTTAACTTCCTTACGTGTAATTTACTCATTGGACATCGATACATGCATAGTCACAAGTGTATATATAATGCCAATCTTCACATTGTAGTTGTGTAAGTGGGTAATAAGAGATACTAGATTCATAAAATGATTTCATGATCAACATGTTTGCTAGCTCTATAGAAGATTATATCATACAACTATACATAACTGGATTTCCACAATTCACTATCAATTGACACACAACTTGTAATGGAAAAGATAGATTAGATTTTGGAAGCCATCTTTACATAAAATTATTCTATGCCTATGTAAAGTCTAGTTAAAGTGAGCTAGCTCCCAAAACAAGCTAAATGGTTTACTAAGTAACAACTATAGATCAAGGTTTTGCACCTACTTTGTAGATAATGCAAGAGACTATTGCTTTACAAGGAGAGGTAATTGATCTAAGAGGATCAACTAATATTGATTTTATAATAATTCCAAGACCATTCTCACAACCTGCAATTGTTGTGGTAAAATAATGGTCTATTGTACACCAAAGCAACTCCCAAATTCTCACAATTGTGCTAAGAACATCAATCTATCTCCAAAAATATGAAATACCCTAATAGTGGTGCAAATTACTATACACAAGATAGGACTTGGCAATAACTATACTTTTTCCATCCTTTTATAGTTTCTAGCATGGCTTTAGCAAGGTCAAACATACCTCCAATGCAAACTACAAAGATGAATTTGCATCACACATCATTGCATTGTTTCAAGTGTTGTTCTTAAGACATCAGACAATGTATCATCATGATAACCCAAGTGGCACCACCGAGATGATACACATGAAAATAGTTCAACTATTATAATAACCATCACCCTTCATGGCATGGAATCCATGCATACATGTAACATTAGCAAATAAAAGAAAATAAAGAACAATATATAAATAGATGACATTATAAAATAATAGCCATACATATTCCTCAAGAGTATACCATGTAAGGTTGAGCAAATAAATAAAACATATTTACTATTTTTAATTCTATAGCAATCTAAAGCTTTGTAATGCTTTGTATCATAAAACTTTCACACATACATACACACATAGATTTATCTAGATCCTCATCCTGATAACAATGGTAAGAAAATATTTGCATTAACCAAAAAGCCATAAGGCCTTACAACATTGTATGTTGATAAAAGTATACAATACATCCAACAAAGTCATACAAGCTTAAAAAAATCTATATGGACATAAAATTTCGCACATCCATAATACAAAATATATGTTCAAAAATTCCATATAGGCATACAAAAAATAACCCTAATACATAGGCATTTCCCACTAGGGGAAGGAAATAGATCATGAGCTACCTTTGACTATCGATTGGATGGAGATGCATGATATGTTGGTGTCTTTCAAGTGCACTCACTTGTCCTCCTTTATAGACTACTTCAGATGCCCATATAATACAATAAAAAGTATATTCATTAATATATAGAAATTTGAATTATGGAATGCACATAACAGAATAATCACTTACCGCATACAAATAATCAACATGCTCATTGACAACAGGGGCATTTTCATGATCTAGAGTGAAAATCCCCTATAGCAAGCATCAAGATAGAAATTAAACTACATACAAGTATCATTAATTTTTTTAATAATAGACCAACAAAAGAACAAATATAATGTGAAATTTACTAATTTTTCGCATACCTCTGTCAAAGGATCAGAACTTGCTACTACTGTAGCAACACCATGGTCCATTGTGGCATGAACATCAAGAGGACTATCTAATGTCAACATCTAAAAATGAAATAACAAATGTTGTTCAATTACCAAAACTACCTAACATTGTTTTACAATACCATTAATGAATAAAGGTTACTTGAGTGAAAGTTCGTCGATGACGATAACTGCAAGGTGTTGATGTCGAAGGTCCACCATGAAACTATTCAACATCCAAGGTGATTTATTAGAAAATCATTCATATAAGTTTCAATTATTCACATGTAATAATTATATTTCTTTACTGGTTACATACTTGTGTACTTGATGACACACTAACTCATTTGACTGCAAAATCCGACGAAATATGTATAATTTGATGTATTGTCAATTGCTTGTGATATTTGATGTGTAATTTTCAATTTTTGTAAATTTTATCCTCGATGTTTGTCAAAATTTTGATGAACCTAGGGTTTCGTCGAAATTTTGACAAACAGTTTTGTCGAAATTTCGACAAACATGGAAAATTAGAAAAAAATCAAATTGTCGCCAACATAAATAAAAGTGATTTCAAATGCCAGGTTATTGCGATAGTGCTTTTCTATACTTGTGAATTTTCTCTACTTGCAACAATTTGTGGAGAACTAAGGACAATTTTCTTGGGAAAAATCAGAAAAAATTCAAGAAGATATCACCAGGTTGAGGGTAGTCATTGTCTTTTTTCAGAATTCATTTGTGAAGTCAGATTTGTACTTCCAGGTTTGAAAATCATATTTTAAAGCAACATCTCATCATATTTCATTTTTAGACTTGTGCATTTTTAGAATTTCATTTCCAGATTTTGTTGTGCAAGTTCAATATTCTGATTTTAGGAGTCTAACAGTTGGAAATCATAGTAAAATTATAATTTAATAATTTTTGGAATTAACATTTTAAAGTGTTTTTTGGGTTCATTAACTTCAGACTATCTTCTCTTTTGCAGGGGTGGTTGCATGCCAAATTTTTTTAATGAAAAATATCATAATTATTAGATTTTGTTACCTGTCTATGATTAAAAAATTATTAGAGTTTGAGTTTGATATTTTTTTAAGATCTAAATATTCAAGCTTGGTAAAGAAAAATCATGTCAGATAATATTAGTGCAGAAAAAAATGAACAAACAATTGCTAGAATGTGGGCTAGATTGAAAAGAAAGGGTGATGGGAAATGTTATTGTCCTTGCAATAATTGCAAGGGCTTAAAGACGAGAAGATTTTTAATCACAACATATGAGCAACATTGTAGGCAGCATGGTCATGTTGAAGGGGGGCATGATTATCGTTCATTGGTAAGTTGTTCATTATATGTCTTTATATTGATTGAATTTGTAAATTTTTATATCATTTTAACATTTCTATATATAAAAAAAATCACATGATCATGATCATGGTTTATTTGTGTTGATTATTATTATAAAGGTGGGGTGCCATAGGGAACAAGATATGGATTATCACGCTCTGGAGAATGTGGTTTTGCAAGCAGAAGAACATGGAGCTGTGAATATCGAATATGAAGTTAATGATCCTATGGAAGAAGATGATCTTGTGCCAGAAAACACAGTTGAAGATGATGGTACAAATACATTGATCCATGACACATTTAGTGGCGCAGCTGATCATGATGATTGAGATGACTTTGATGATGTTCATGATTTACTTGAGAAGGCACACGAGCCCCTTTGTGAAGGCTCCAAAACAACTCTTCTCTCTGTTGTATTGTTATTGGTGAACTTGAAAGTTATGAATGGTTTATCCAATAGAGCAATCTCATGGATGTTAAGGTATGTCATATATGTCATCTTTTTTCATCTATTTTAATTGTTGTTAATTCATCAATAATAAATAAAGGATGAAATATGTACCATTAATATTCTTTAAATTAAAAAATTATTTTTTGTTGTAGATTGATTAGTGAATTTTTGTTACCACCATCAAATATTTTACCTCACTCATACCGAGAATTATCTACCATTATGAAAGATATTGGAATGGAGTATCAAGCAATAGATGCATGTCTCATGATCATATTATATATCATAAACAACATGAATTTGCAATAGAATGCTCAGAATGTCATATCAATAGATATCGAACATATCAACTAACAAAAAAGGTGCCTCGCAAGGTTCTTCGTTACATTCCTGTTATTCCACATATGCAACAATTATTTAGGTGTGAAAGCTTAGCGCAATTTATGGATTACCATGCACGGAATAGAAGTGGAGATGACATTCTTCCAATGATTTCAGATGGTTCTGCATTTAGGGACATAGAGGAAAAATGGCCACACTTTAAACAAGAACCTCGTAATCTCAGACTTTCATTGGCAGGGGACGGTGTCAATCCATTTGGAGAGTTGAGTTCTATTTACTCAATGTGGCCTATTTTTGTTATCAACAATAACATTCCTCCATGGATGTCAATAAAGAGGGAGCACATAATGTTGGTAATGATTGTTTTAGGTATTTGTTTACATCAATTTTCTTTAATGTAGTAGCATCTCATTTTTCTTATTTGTTGCATAATGACTTATATTTTTTTCATTTAATAGTTATGTACATTAATTTATATCTACTACAGTAAAATGGTTATAATAATTATGTAATGTTTATGTTCATTCAACTAGGTAAGTACCAAGTTAAAGATATGAATGTATATATCGAGTCTTTTATCGACGAGTTACTAAAGTTATGGAATGGCGTCACTATGTATGACGTCCTTAGACCAATAGGACAAAGACAATTTCAATTCCATGCAATGCTTGTATGGACAATTCATGATGCCCTAGGGCTAACACATTTTTGTGGTATGTTATAATGTTTGACTGCATTTTAACGATATTTAATTTTATGAAGTAGATATCATGCATGTTTTTTAAATAATCTATTCACTACATATAATTATAAAAATTGACATATTTAATCCAATTATATATGATCTTGCAGGTCTTCAAACAAAGGGAAAATAATTTGCATGTCCAATTTGTAGTCCAAAGATGAAATCTTGTCGTTCAAGAAGTTTAGGAATGTAGGTGTTTGATGAGTATAGACACTTCCTCCACATAAATCAAAAGTATCAAGCTACTTAAAAACATTTTTTCAATGGGAAAGAAGAGACTACATCAAAACCTCGAAGAATAACACCTCGCCTATGGAAGTTGGAATATAATAGAATTAATCGTCAAGGTTATACATCAGATCAAATTGTTTATCTATCATATATGATATGTTTGGAATTTATTTTTTATATTGTGTTTTGTTTGCTCATGTTGTAATTGACAATGATTTTCGTTGTTAATTTGTTTAACTTATATGCTTCATGGAGGTCGTCAAGGCATTAATGGTCGACTTCCATAGGGAATGAAAAGTTATCCCAGACAATTTAGTAGGTTGTTCTACTATGAGCAACTACAAATTGTGCATTTGTTTGATACAATGCATATCAGAAAGAATATAACAGAAACATTATGGGAAATATTAGATGGAAGGCATGACAAAGAAAAAATTGTCAAAATTTGTAGTGACATTCAGGAAGTCAATCATGCAATGAAAAATGTCATTCAATTAAATAGTGATGGAGACCAAATTAATATAAGTGTCCTTCCTTGGTTATTACCGGAACAGCAAAACAATGCTATAAAAGAAGTCATATGAAAAATTTGATTTCCCACAAGATTTGTTGTGAACATAAACAATATCATAACAAAGAAAGGTGAATTTGGGTCAGGGATGAAAATGCATGATTGACATACCTTCATTAAGGTAATTATTCTAGTATATTATATATATATATTTGTATACTACATGTACTTTTCAATGTATTATGTTTACTACTTTTGGAAAAATAATGAAAAGATCATTTTATAATTGTTGCAATATGTTCTACCTCTATCTCTCCCAGAAAAATTTGACAACAATGTCAAACAAGTTATATATGATCTTGGAAAATACATGAGGTAAGTAGCGATATTTGTTCAATTCGTTGTATAGATCTTATAATTGTCATTTGTTTTACTTGTTATCTGATATATTGTATATTTTTGTTAAATGTCGTTAATATATTTGTGCCTTGAATCACTTGTAGATGGATGTCATCTAAAGAAATCCATAAAGAAGATATAAATTATTGGAAGAGAAAAATTCTTCGTCTAATGTGTGAAATGCAAAAGTGTCTACCTTTGACATTTTTCAATGCAAAAGAACACTACCTCATACACCAAGTTGAGGAGATTGAATTGTGTGGACCTGTACACACAAGGTCAATGTGGATGGTTGAGAGGAACTTGAAATTTTTGAAGGCTTTGGCTAGAAAAAGAGCACATCCTGAGGGTTCTATGGTGGAGGGATATATGGTATACCAAACCATGGTGTACATTTCTGAATATCTTCCTAAGTTTGTAGCAAAGATCCATGTAGATTGCATTTGGGATCCCAACTCCATTAACAAATTCAAAGGGGAGTACCTGATGGGGAAAGGTAGATTGAGGAAAGTGAGAGGTAATTATAACACATTTTTCATTTGGTTTTTATGTATATTGTACTTATTTAATTATTAATCTTCAATATACATCAATTATTAATCACCAAAATCACTCTTTCTAGGTTGTGTTGATTAGGCCTATTTTACAAAGAAACTAGTCTTTAAACTTGTCATATGCCCATGAAATATTGGGGAAGCAATTTTTATGCCTCCAAACCTCCAAATCCACAAAAATATTCCACTTGTACAACCAGATTCTTGCCAAACCCAAAAACCCTTGTTTTAGGCCAAAATTATGAGGGTTTATTCAATCTCGTACTTCCACGACCTCCTAGACCTCAAAAACAACTCAGACACAATCCATTAGGTCTGCACATGGGTAAAAATTCATAAAATCATATCTCCCATACATATTTTGTTGAAACCTAGGCTTGAACCTCTCATTTCACATGCTTTTCTTCACAAAATTCTTGAGGACAACAGCTATACCTTCTTTATTTCTTGTCCTATGAAGGTTTACAATGATCACTTTATGCCTTTTAAAGGCCTTTACACCTCAACTACCAAACAACCACCTCTACAACTGATTTTTTAATCTTTTATGATCACATGAAACATAAAACACACTAATTTCAAGGTTGTTAACATCACTATTGAAATGTTTTAATTTTTTGAACTTTCAAATGTATTGAAACTCCTTGACACCTCTAAGACCATGCTAGTGGCTTGATAATAGCATTATTATTGACATGACACTAACCTTGCACCCTTTTACATGTAAATTCTCCAATTTGCCTTAAAAAGGCTACAAAACTCTTTAGTGCAAGACTCAAACTCATAACTCAAAACTTCATCTAGAACATGTCTAATGGTCTTAATTGACCTTACTCAAGACAAAAAAATCCAAAATACTCACTCTACCTATTGACCATCTATCTACCTTCAAATAATCGCAAGTTGAGAATGAGGTATAAGTGCTCTTGCACCACTAATTATACGTCATTTGTGAATTTCAATTTTTTTTGATACAATTGGTCGAGAGTGGGATGCATTACATTTGTACATCGCAAACAATCTTGATTGGATGATGGTATGGATTGAACGATGTCAACAATTTGGTCACACATTAGCATGAGAATGTGTGGCTTCATTAGTTAAAGAAGCTCATCGTAATGGAGATTCCAATGTTACACCAAGGGAAATTGGTTTAGCATATGGTTTAAGAGATAAAAAAGTACATATAAATATATTATCAACCATATTATTTAATTATTTTCAATTATATTGATATATATATATATATATGTTGAGATTTTTTTCTTTGCATACATTCAGCCAAGAATAAATATGTTTATCAACTGACGATATTGCAATAATTTTTTCATGTTTGACATATTGTAGGTGAAACACCACAAGGCTATGTGGTGTAATGGTCATAAATTTCAAATCAAAAACTTGGATGACACAAATGAAAACTTGTGATTCTAGGATAACAACAGTCTTTTAGGTGACTAATATTTCATCTAGAAGCGACATACATCCAGAAGTCTCAGAAAATCGATACTATGGGATTTTGGATGATATACTTGAGTGTGACTTTAAGTCCTTTAAACTAGTTTTGTTTGTCGTCCTATGGTACATGCTACGATTGAATGAAAATGATCCCGAGAGAAATGTTATTGAACATGATAATGGATTTACCATGGTTAATACAAGGTCGTTCGAGCGAGCTGGAAATGAGCCCTATGTTTTTCCAAGCCAATGTGAGCAGGTAGTTTACTCAGAGGTTCCAGGTAAACCGGGTTGGTCATTTGTTGTTAGACATGATCCAAGAGGAAGGCCGGTAAATTATAATGTGGTGGAAGAAGAAGATACCGAAGAACTAGAAGATAATGTAGATGATGATCAAGATCAACATTTGGTTGATGATATCCCTGATGAAGATGTCGAAGAGGAGGAACTAGATCATGATGATGTAGGAGTTAATATTCATGAAGATGATATCCACATGGATGATGACATTATTGAAACTAATATCAATGACGATGATGATGATGTGACCAATCCTTACAATGTCGAATCTGGATCAGATGATACAGACAAAGAGTTGGATGAAGAAGATCAATGAAATTGAAATGTATGATTTATGCAATTGTATTATCTATTTGATATTCATTTCTTGATAGAATTATATTTGACTTATGTGGTTACATAATTAATTCATGATGTTTTTAATTTTTATGCCATTACATAATTAATTCATGATGTACTTTTCAATGTTTAATTTTAATTCATGATGTTACAACTATTGTAGTTCTCCTAGAAATTTTCATATGATCATAATGAATAGTGTTTTGGGAAATTTCATGAAAGATGACACATTGATTGTAGTAGTGTAATAATTGCAAAGTTGTTTAGATTTTTTAGACCAATCACCCTTCGCAATGCCATTTTTAGGATCATCTCCAATTTGATTACTAGGACACATAAGGTTGGATTTGATTGGCTTATCTTGGAGGAACATTGTGGCTTTGTGTAATGTGAGAAAATTTTGGATGGGGTAGTTGCTATTGCTAAGGTGGATCACTCCTTTCTGCGAAGGCCATACACTTATGATTAGGTCAAGTGTTCTTTTCTTTAGAAAATTCCTATTGCCTTTTTGATAGGTTATGATTTGATTAGATGGGTTATGAAACACTTATTTCAAGTAATTTATGTCTATTTTAATTTGTAATTTATTAAATTCAAACACATCCAAAATTATTTCCCTTGCTTTAATTGATTATTACATTATTTAATTATTAACTCAAATGACACCTCCAATTTAACTAAATATATCTAATTGAATATATCTAAAGTGTTGAACATTTTTAGATCAAATTTAGTAATTAACTCAAACAACTTTTCCAATTTAACTAACATCTTTTAAGATATTAAACAAATATGATTTATGAAAGAAGTATTTTGGCGTGAAATTAAATATGATTTGTATTCCAATGTAAAAACTACAAAGAATGGAAACAATTATTTCAACACATAAACTATTGAGTAGTAGTCAATTAAAATGAAAAAGCTTACTCTATATTAGTTAGGATACACAACTAAGAAAATGATCTAAATAGTCTAATAATTTGACCATTAGCATATAGAAATTTCTATAGAGTTGTAGATCTCTTCCATTTCAAAAACACAAAAAAATATTAGGTAGATAATAAAACATCTTCATTTCTACAGTGACTTATTTATCTTAGAGAAATTAAGTATATAGTATACAAAGAAAACGAACAAACCCACAACTACCCCTATTTTGAAGGAATTTAGTTTTCTCCCCTTCCCGATCTCCCTAATATTGTCTAATTATTTTAAAGAGACCAAGGGTCATAACAAACTTTATTCAACCCACCAAATAGCTTGGTTAATGAAACTTGACAAAAGCAACAAAACAATTAATGCTACATTTGGCATTTCATGTGGAATGAAGAGTGGTGACAATAATCTACTTATAGTTTAATAAAACACTATTTTTAGAAGGCTTGACATTAGAGAGATAGAGAAGAGGGGGAGAGAGGGAGAGATAGGTTGAAGAGGAAGAGAGAGAAGAGATGGAGATAGATAGGTAGAAAAGGGAGAGAAAGAAGAGGGGGAGAAGGAGAGTGATATGTAGAAAGGGAGAGAGAGAAGAATTTAGGGGAGAGAGGGAGAGGGAGAGACATAGAAAGGGGGTGATATAGAGAGATAGATGGGGATGGTGAGAAAGAGAGATGGAGATATATGGGAAGAGAAAGGAAGAGAGGTGGAGATAAAGATTTGATCGATAGGGGGGATAGGGAGGGAGAGATGGTGAGAGATAGAGAGGGGGCCGGGAGATAGCTGAGAGGGGGAGGGAGAGAAAGGGATATTGATAGCTAGAGGAGGAGAGATAGAGAAGAGGGAGAGAGAGGGAGAGATAGGTTGAAGAGGAAGAGAGAAAAGAGATGGAGATAGATAGGTAGAAAAGGGAGAGAAAGAAGAGGGGGAGAGGGAGAGCGATATGTAGAAAGGGGGAGAGAGGGAAAGATAGCTCAATATATATAGAGGGAGAGGGAGAGACTTAGAAAGGGGGTGATATAGAGAGATAGAGGGGGATGGTGAGAGAGAGATAGAGATATATGGGAAGAGAAAGAGAGATGGAGATATATGGGAAGAGAAAGGAAGAGAGGTGGAGATAGAGAGTCGATGGATAGGGGGATAGGGAGGGAGAGATGGTGAGAGATAGAGAGGGGGAGGGAGAGAAAGGGATATTGATAGGTAGAGGAGGAGAGATAGAGAAGAGGGGGAGAGAGGGAGAGATAGGTTGAAGAGGAAGAGAGATAAAGGGGGGAGAGGGAGAGATAGCTCAATAGATAGAGGGGGGAAGAGGGAGTGACATAGATAGTGGGAGATATAGAGAGATAATTATATTAATTATATTATAATAATTATAATATTATATTAATATTATAAATTTGGCTATAATTATAATATATTAATATTATATTAATATATATTATAATTATTATAATATTATAAATTTAGCTAATATTATATTAATTATATATAATTTATTATGTAAAATTTAACATGGCACCACAATTTTCATTTTAATTGACATAATCAAAACCTAGCTCATCAAATTGGAGAAGTGAGTCACGCGCCAGCAGAGGAAAGGTTGCAGGAAGCCTAGGGATCGAGCTTGCTTGGCTACAAAAATTGTAATTTTTGTGATTTGTTTTGCCGTGAAGGCCTCTACATCTCATCCGTCGCCAAAATGGTCTGTATATTTCATCTGAAATTTATGAATCAGAGTGTTATAGGGTTTTTTATTTGATTTGGTTTGTGAATATTACTCTTTGTGATTGTATTTTGTATATTTTTCTTCAATGTTGGTGGGACAAACCATAACTCAGTGATTTCAATCACTTTGCAACTCCATTATTGGTTACTTTGTTGTTTGCTTGTGAGAATCACATGTTGGAATGCATGTCTGTTGTTTGCAAGTGAGAATCACAGTTCACCACCTTGTCTATGCTATGACATTTGGGCCCCAAACTAGACATCATCCTTTTTCACAATCACACAAGCTACCCTATTGCAAGGAGAACACCTAAAATCACTAATAATGGGAGCCCATACTAGCCCAACTAGAATAGTTGCACCACCTTTCCCCAAATATGATTAGTGAAAAAAGTTAAACTCTCTCCAAACAAATTTAAGAGTACATTCTAGCTCAAATCTCATAGCTTTAATTTCTTGAAAGAGAAAGAAATCCATTTTAATCCTATTATTGTAAGAGGATCTTAAAATGCATTCTTTCTAGAAGATTCCAAACTCTAACATTCCAATTGGTGCATCCTATTTTCATTTATAGTACAGTCTATCAAAATATTTGGGTTATTTTTCCTCTCCATTTTTTCCACTCTTGTGATTATTAACACATGAGTCGATTTGTTGTCTCTTTTTTCATCCTTCCACATCAACACTTGGCCTAGGGACAAAATCTGCCTAGACGGTAGCTTCATCTTGGAATAGATAATTAATAAAATTGAATCTTTACTCTTAGATTTACTCATGAAAAGTGTATGGGAAAGGTCTTTGTAAATCATAGACTCAATGTTTTGTAGAGTTGGGGGAGCAATGGGAGGTGTATCCAAACTAACAAACAACTTAAACTCTTTCAATCTTTCTAAGACAAGCTCTTGGGCATTTTTTTATTACCTAGAATTATCCTTGAAAAAAAACAAGAAGAGCAAGCTCATTGTTGACAAAAGGCATATATGCAAGGATACCAACATATGCCTCACTAGAATGAGAGTCATCCAATTTTTCAAGAATCTCATCTAAAGTATCAAATTCATTCTCGTAAATTTTTCTATTGTCTATTTTATTATTTCCTACACAATCAAGGATGAAATTCTATTAGCTACAAGTCTATTAATATTCTTAAGAATTTTTGGGCCATGCCTTCTTTGATGACCATCCATTTTACATAGAAAACAAGCATTCAAACATCTCAAAACTTCAATATCATGTTTAGTTTGATTATCACTCAATTGAAAGCACAAAATATGTAGAATACACTCATCAGATTTGAGAGATATAAAAACCCCAAAGTTAAGATGAGGAAGAGTAGACCTTGTTTCTTCCACTTGCAACACATTACCCAAAGATTTGAGGACTTGAGGGATAAAAGTTCACATCTAAGTAGAGATATTTTAAAATTATAACCACCTTAACATATAATTGGCTAAAGCATTACCTAGGGTAGAATCAAGGGTTCAAAGATGGACCTAAAAACAAAATTGCCCATATTCTAAAACTCTTGATTGCATACCATGATTTTTGAAGAATAAAGTGAATAAATCTTTATGTATCATTCTATAGAAAGAAACATAGATGCCCATCAATTTTCCCCCACATATTGACAATCCACTCATCAAAAAAAATTCCTCAAAGAGAGGAAATCAAGACCATACAAATAATGAAGGCATCAATATTTTTAACCACTTCTTTCTTAACAACTTCAACCATATCTAGGTTTGGTTTTATGTGAAGTATTTTAGAAAGATAAGATGCCTTATTCTTTTCTCCTTCAAGTTATTTGATGTGAAAATTCTAGTTCCTTCCTCTATCATCTTCACCATTTACTTCAACGGTAGTATTTTCCAATACCACCACTAATTCATCAACCTTGCAAGTCACCTTGTAAGATTTTCTATCACTTATGATGTTGTTTCCCTTATTTTCTACCACTCTAAATTTTCTACCAGCATTACTTGTTTTATATCTATTTTTTGCTTTATCCATCAAATTTATACATGGCTAATCATGATATCCAAGTTATTAACTCATAACCACCCTTCTAATAGACAAAAAGAGTTGGGAAATGATGATGAATATTAGGAAATAACCACTAAATACCACTAAAACAAAAAACAAAAAACCAAAACATCAAGTGTCCAACTACAAAGTATATCTACTTTAGACACCCATAAAACTTGGGAAACCACAAACACAAAAATCTAGAAATGAAATAGGGTTGATAAAATAAACATGACACACAAAAATATAAGTTCAAATAATCACACCAATTACTCTTTGTGATTGTATTTTGTATAATTGTCTTCAATGCCGGTGGGACAAACCATAACTCGGTGCTTTCAATCACTTTGCAACTCCATTATTGGTGACTATGTTGTTTGATTGTGAGAATCACAAGTTGGAATGCATGTCTATTGTTTGCAAGTGAGAATCACAGTTCACCGCCTTATCTATGCTATGACATTTTTCATACATGTCTACCAAAGCATTTTATCAAACAGTTCATTGCCTTGTTGCTATGGGCTAAAAGCCTAAAACAAGTGCTTTTGAGCAAGCTATGGGAGAAAATCTATTAGAGCATAATAGCAATAGCATAGACAAGGCAGTGAACTGTTTGGAAAAATGCCTCAAAGAATTGTGGTCTCATGGTGATGGAATGCCATGATGAATGCCTATGGCTATGGATTGTCATGGCATTCCATCTTCATGAGACAACATTTCTTTGAGGCATTTTTTCAAACAATTCATTGGCTTGTTATGCTACGACATTTTGTATACATGACTACCAAAGCATTTTATCAAACAATTCACTGCCTTAATGCGATGGCTAAAAGCCTAAAATAGGTGCTTTCGAACAAGCTATGGATGCTTGGAAAAAAATTGTCTAAGCATAATAGTAAGCAATAGCATAGACAAGGCAATGAACTATTTGAAAAAAATGCCTCAATGGTGATGGAATGCCATGACAAGCCATATACAAGGCAGTGAACTATTTGAAAAAATGCCTCAAAGAAATGTGGTCTCATGGTGATGGCATAGAGAACTAGAACATTGATGCAACCACTCATCCTACCTTAAAACATACCAAAAGTCTCCTAGCAATTAGACATAGGAAGATTTAAGATGACTTAAACAATTTTTATTGCCAAAGCATAAACTTATGATGACTTAACCAATCATAGTACACACTCCCTCCTCGTTAACCACTTAGACATATGGAGTTTATTAGTGGACAGTTGAACCACCTCACATGTGCACCTAAATTATGTCTATTAGTGTTCTAGCGATGAAATGATAGATTAATCATAATGTCACCTTGGGATCAGATCACCATGAAAGAACTTCATCCAACATCCTTATGAGTGCAGGTACCACCAAATAGGTATTTTTTAGATCTGTCTTCCTCGAGCGAGGGGAATTCAAGAGGAGAAGAGGAAAATGAGACATGTAGTAGGTCTAAAAGAGGGAGATCAACTAGAGGTCAAAAGATTAGAAGAAAATTTTGTAAACGCATGGAATTTTTTCTTACTGAAGGGGGTCATGTTCTTATGATGATGAGAGCATAGGCGACATTGAGGTGCCCTTGAGGTACAAACATCTATGAAAACAATGGGTACCCAGGGAACTTCCTCCAATAAACACTGATTTTTGTGTCAACGAGAGGATATATCGCATAGCACCATCGTCATTACATGGTTTGGGCCTATTTTGCATGGACAACATAAAGGTCTGTTACAACACAGTTATGAATTGATGGAGTATGTCGACCCTATTATAGTTACAAAGATTGGATGCAACTGGTTCGATATACATGAAGTATGCATAGGTATGCACTGTGAACAAATTATATACAACTAAAAGATAAGGATCAAAATAAAGGAGTGGCTATGTACATTGATAGAAGGAAAAAAGCATCAAGGAATATTGTAGGGTTTATAAATAGTACACGACCTGGGTCAACAAATAAGCAACCCAATTGCATATTTGAGGCATGCGAGGGAAATCGTGTATTCGTATGTGCGATAAAATCAATAATTGCAGGGGAAGAGTTGCTAATTGATTACAATTTGAATCGCTTAGATACAAACACATTTACTATGGGGGTGGTACGTACTATATACCATTTTACCCAACCCCCAATTAATGACTCCAATATACCATTTTATTATTATGTTTTTTTTTGTAAGTCTATTGGTTTCATTTCAGTAATGTTTTTTTATATTTAATTTTTGTCACAGTAGGACATTGATCGTATGGGGAAGGCTCTGACCTAGACCACAGATCGCGATGCATCTTCAAGCACTTCTACCTAACAGGTTTACATCATTGTAATTGTACAAATTAGATATGAGCAAAATGTTTTATTATTATGTTTATTTCATAAGTTTATTGGGTTAATTTCGATAATTAATATTCTTGTTGTAGTCGACTGATCGAAGAAAGGAACCAACAGTAGAGGAGAGCATCCATAAGGTCAAGATGCAGTCATTGTTATTGGATGATGACATCACATATTCAACAAACACTCTCGATATGATAAGGAAGACACAAAAAAAATGCAATGAAGAAATCCTTCAATTGTTATTCCTAGTGCGTCAAACAGATGAGCTAAGAGAGAGGGTTAAAATATTGACTGAGAGAGTACAAAAATTGCAAGTAAGCTATCATGAGGTCTTTAATTATAACATAAGTTCATTCATGGTTTTATAATTTGTACTCTTTTATGCCATGAACTAAATATGTATTATTTTTACAGGATTTTTTGCATCCTCATGATGCTACTGCCCATGATTAGGGTACTGCAAGTGCTGCCCTTGAAGTAGGGGTTGGTACAAGTGTCCATCCTGATCTTCTTGCACATACATCACATCATCCGACCCCATCATTCGTGCCTATATTGTCGACTGAAATGTTGGCAACACATAGCATGCAGGCATCAGGTAGTACTAGTGATGCAGAGGCCACTAGTAGTGGTAATGTTTTAGCAGCATTTCCTAGATCTTCCCGTATTACTAGTACGTGAACATTGCCGGTCACATTTGTGGTGACCAAGGATTTAATTCCCATAAAGATAGAGAAGGTCCTAGGTAATTTAAAATGTCTTAATTATTATTATATATAATCCAATTGAAATTTACTTATTGATCACTCTTTTTAGACTAATGATCCCATGATCATTTGTAGGAAATGATGTTTTTTATAAACATCTAGGTGATATAACATTGGAGCTCTTCGGGCCCACCATACATACACGGTGGAATGCCCAAAATCAAGATTTAAAGGATGAGCTCATTAACCATTTAGTTGTGTTGTTCGGTGATAAAACATTCAACTAAACCAAGGTCCTTAATAAAGCTGGTACATATCTAAAGTATGTGAGGGACCAATATAGGTCACATTTAGAGAAGAAAAAAAAGTATGAGTGTCCCCCCATGATTCTAGAGAGGGAGTGGAAGGACCTGGTGTTGGATGGAAAGGAGAAGGATGAAAAGAAAAAAGGAAAGACACCACTGGGCCAAGGAAGGTATGTGATACTATCAACAATGTAATTATATACTGATTACTCTTTCTTTTTACACAATCTAACATATTTCAAACTTTTCATAGGCTTCCCAACACATCGAAGGCAACAAAGGAAAGACTGGAAAAACACGGGTAGCATAGACTTGGCTCTAGTGGTTATATGAAATTAGCCGCACGAATTGTAAGTATCAATAAATGAAATATTGCATCCAAATAATAATTTGCAAACAATTTTGGTTTTATCACACCATAGAAGCAAAATTCATGATCTTATGCAAAAATGCAGGGCTCTTAATTCAACAGAGTGCCCATAGAAGAGGAAATGAAGATTACCTTTCAGCATGGCTATGAAGCCATGGCTGAATGCCTAAGAGTTTTGATTGGGCAAACACAATATTCCATTGCATCCAACACACAGGTAAATAAACTCAATAAAGTTTATTTAAAATTGAATACTTGTGCAATCTATTCAATATTAATTTCCACCATAAAGTAATTATGTGTCTATTTTTTTTAAACAGAAAAACAATGATAATACTGCACTTGACATTGGAATGCAGCCTAGTGAGGGTGGAGCACAACATGTAGATGAAGGTCATGGTGTGCATCTCGATACTGGATGTATTCATGTGATATACAAAATGCAGTATGGATTAATACAATTCAACATCTTTAATTGCAATTGGTGTATTAATTAATGCAACCTTTCATGTTTCAACTTTAGAGCATGTAGAGTGTGATCAACATGTTGAGCATGATCAGGCTAGAGAAGATCAGTAACATGATGTGGCCCCATCAGGTAAAGAGGACCACTCTAATGTTCTTTTAAACATATTTAATTGCAATTGGTGTGTTAATTAATGTAACATTTTGTGTTTCAACTCCAGATCAAGATTTAGAGGGTGTTCAGCATGTTGAGCATGAGGCTATAAGACAAGATCAGGAACATGATGTTAACCCATCAGGTAAAGAGCACCACTCTAATGTTCTTTTAATTAATAAAATACTTGTAACAATAATAACAAAACATATCAATTTAACATTTCTTTGTTATTGCAGCAGACCCTTCCTTGCAGCGGCCTCCACGTCATGATTAGTACACGACTAGGCGTACATTAAGATCACGAGCAGAGGGTAGAACAACTGAAGGAGGAAAAAATTATTTAGAAAACGATGCTCCACTTCAACTTTTTTTAGCTTCAAAAAAGAAACAAAAAAAAAGTGATTGTAATCGTATTATGGCAACCATATTTTTGATAATATGTAAAACTGAATGAATGAATGTTATATGTTATTAATGGATGAATGAATGAATGTGAATATGTTAATGAATGAATGTTATATGTTAATGAGTGAATATTATATGTTATTAATGGATGAATGAATGAATGTTATATGTTATTAATAGATGAATGAATGACTAATGTTATATGATCAGGTATGGGGAATTGAGAGTGATGTGAGGGGGGGGAGAGGGGCCAAATGAGCTTCCACAGTCACGTGGTTGGCCCTGTTAAGTAGAGAATGTTAAACTATTCTTGAAACAAAGAGAAGCTCAATCCAACTACATCCAAGTATATTTTTAATTCTTCTATCTTTCATCAATCTCTTTACTATTTGAACCTCGTACATATGTTTTACATGAAGAGCCCATTATTGTGAAATGTGCCTCTAGTTGAATAAACTGATTCCATGCTCTACATCATAATTTCAAGTTGTTTCCATTCCAATGTTCTGAGTTTAGTTTGTTTGTATGGCTTTGTATGAATTTCACAGTGTTGTGTGTGGATTTGGTTTCAAAGCTCTTTTTCTTTTGTTTTTAGTGGTGACATAACTCTAAAATTTTACTTTTTGTGCATAACAAGTTAGTGGAAAAATTGATAACTCTGAAGGGTTTAGAGGCTCGATTGAGATAGATACATGGATTTTTGGATCTTGTTGTTGATGGGAGGCTTCCACTTAACCATGAAATTTTGTACCATCTGCAGGTATGCAAAATCTTCTCTACTTACATTCATTCAACTTACTATCTTCCTTACCAGAATCTACCCTTATTAAGCCACAACCATAACTAGAACACTATCATAATGCTTCAATCTTAGTCATTAATCATTTTCTTGACAAAAAGGATAATAGTCATTAATACATTACTAAGGGTAAACATATTTCATACCTAAATCATTAAAAACAACATACATTTCCTTTTATACCTTATCCTTCACCAAAACACCAAGGGCCTTATGCAGTAATTATGTTTAATGAAATTGAGAAAGCACATTCAGATGTTTTTAACATTTTCCTTCAGATTTTAGATGATGGAAGGGTCACTAACACGCAGGTTCGAACTGTAAGCTTCACCAACACTATCATTATTATTACTTCTAATGTTGGTTCCCTATATATTCTAAGTGCTTTTGATGATGAAGTTGGATCAAAAGAGGAAGCTTATGAAAATATGAAGAAGAGAGTCATGGAAGCAGCATAGGCCACCTTCCGACCTAAGTTCATAAATCGTATTAATGAGTATATTGTCTTCCAATCTTTGGACTGTGAACATATAAGTAGCATTGTGAGATTATAGGTATGTAGATCATTTATTTTTTTGAAAAACTTATCATTTCTAAAATACAAACAAAGGTAGAAAATTTGTCTGATTAGTTAATAAATAATTTATTTGTGACTTATAATAATTGAAGATACACATAAAATTGTATAAGACCAAGTACTTTAGGGAATTCATAATAGGATATGCAACAAGGGGGTAACTCAAGTGCTTAATACACACTCTTTCTGTGTTTTATGCATTTTTTGTAATCTACTTTATATGCTTCATAGAAATTAATTTTGGGATAGAAGCAATCAACTCCAATTCTTGTCATCCTCCATTTTTGTTTAGTTGCAAATATTTGGTTGCAGTGATTTGGTCAACAAACCTTGTTTGCTCCTTTGTCTGAATGACATGTTAATGTGCATTAACTCCTAAAGTATAACCATTAGGAAGCTTTATATCTCATCCAGGCATATTTAGCTAGATCACAACATCAGTTATGTATTTTTCCTAGTATATCTTTTGTTATATGATGAAGAGAGAAAACTCACTCTTTTGTTGGTGTACAATGTGAAAGAACCCAAAAGTTTTCTATCCCAAAATTCCATGCTCTTACAAAAAAGGGAATATATACCTTTTCAACCTGCTATTGATTTATAATTGATTCTTGAAAATACAATAATAAGTAAAATTAGACTTTATTTGGTTCAATTATCTCCCTTTTTGGATACCAAATCCATTTTCTAACCTTAGTTGCAATAAAAATGACTTGTATGGTCACCAACATACACATTAACCCAAGTGTGTTACCAATTCATTTATGAGGCTCAACAACATCCTACAATGTACCTAGTAAGTTAGTCTTGTTGAATCCATCTACTATGATAAACATACTTGAGAAGAATGCTAAAAGAGTATAAGAAACCTTCTCAAGGGAGGGATGAGCATCTATGAAATCAAAGACTACAAGCATGATAATTGTAGTAATAATAGACCATGACATGTTGAGGTCATATATTAGGGAAGTCAACATTCCAATGGCCACTAAATAAATAGATCTTCCATGTAATTCTTTCCCACTTCAATTCCTTCTCAACCTTCTATATAAATGCATACAGAGTTTCAAAATCTTTAGGTTAATGAACAAATTTTAGAGGAAATTTCTTCCCTAATTCCTTCTCAAATACAACCACCATTATTATTATCATTTGGAACCCTTGTGTAGTAACTTTGAAACTTGGTATTTTTATCGTTATTTTCTTTTGAAGTACACACATGCAAAATAGTTGTTTATGCACATAAGAGATAACAAAAGTAACCACATGTCAATTGCATACAAATTGATGGGGAGAAGATAAACACCCAAATTTATTGAAACATCATTAGCATATCCTACAATCATTGCATTCCAAGAGATGACATCTCTTTGAGCCATTCCATCATATAGTTTGTGTGCCTTATCTATACTCCCACATTTTGAATACATGTCTACTAGAGAATTTCCAACTATAATATTTGACAAAAATCTCCCTTCCATTATGTTATGATGGATGTCCATACCCTGTTCCAAAGCTCCCCTTTTGGGACAGGAAGGGAGGATGCTCACAAAGGTTGTTGAATTTGGCTTTACACCAACCAATTACATTTGCTTTAAAATTTCTAAAGCCTTTTGAACAAATCTATTTTGTGCATATCCTGCAATCATTGCAGTCCATGAGATGACATTTCTTTGAGGCATTCTATCAAACAGTTCATGTGCCTTTTCTATGCTTCAAAATTTTGCATACATGTCTAACAAGGTAGTTGCAACTACATCTGATGAAATTCCTCTATCCTTTATGTTTTGATGGATGTCCATACCCTATTACAAGGCTCCCCCTTTGGCATAGGTAGGGAGGATGTTGGAAAAGGTTGTCGAATTTGGCTTTACACTAGCCAATTATATTTTCTTTAAAATTTCTAAAGCCTTTGAACAAATCTATTTTTTGCATATCCTGCAATCATTGCAATCCATGAGATGACATTTCTTTGAGGAATTTTTTCAAACAATTCATGTTCCTTGTCTATGCTTCAACATTTTGCATACATGTCTAACAGGGTAGTTGCAACTACATTTGATGAAATTCCTCTATCCTTTATGTTTTGATGGATGTCCATACCCTATTACAAAGCTCCCCTTTTGGCATAGGCAGGGAGGATGTTGGAAAAGGTTGTCGAATTTGGCTTCACACCAACCAATTACATTTTTCTAGACTCGCATGTTTGCAAATGGAATACTTTAAAAAAAAAAAATTGCACTATTTTGTCACAATTTCAACGAACCCATCCGATGAAACATAAAAAATGACCGACGACATTTTTGTACCTCCGACAAAATTTCTAACATTATGAATTGCCCCTTTCGTCACTATTTCGATGAATGTCTGGTGTGTTCTAACGTTTTGGCTGATTTGTCCCGCTTGTTTTCTAGCTATTGTTCGTCAAAATTTTGACACATGTTTCATCGATATTTCGACAAACACCTAATCACCTTTACCGTGGCAAAAATCGACAAAGTAAGGTCATGATTTCGATGGTTCAAGGTTTGTTGGGAAAGCGACGAAAATGTTGGGACGAAAAGTATTTCAATGGCTCATCGATGTTTTGAGAATAGTTTGTCAAAATTTCAACAAACGTTTGTTGAAAATTGGAGCTAAATACAGTAGAGACATTAAGAAATAGGGGTCTAGGAGAACGGTGCAAGTAGCATCAACACTTTGAACCTAAATTTTCATCATAATCATTCTACTAATTTAGTTATTCTTATATTTTAGAATAAAATTTAATTAACTTGCTGAAATTTACCTAAGTATCAATGTCAACTGTTTCATTCGACAAGGAATCTATCATAGCCATCTCTTGTATAGTTAAATGTATCTTTCATAGTACATATTGAGTACTCTCATGATCATATGTGCAAACAACACTACAAGAGTGACAAAAGTGGACTGAAACTTTAGGCTTAGAAGACTCACCCATATTAGGCTCTACTGGAGGCCTCACATATTGTACAAGGCTCTGAGTGAGCGATCTAATGGAGTCCAAGGTGTCCACCTTGAAATTTTCCTTCACAGCAGAAAGAACAATCACATGCTCCAACACGGGTCTAGCCAAGGGTCTTGGTGCGAGTTGCAGATTACATTGTTCCCCCACTTTTTCATGTGTGGAGCCCCCAACTCTACCCTAGAAATCTAGATAGTCAAAATAATTTTGAATCATATTGAGGAAAAACTTACAATAGATTTTCCTCAAAAAGTATTGTGTCACCTCATAGTTATTGCACAATGTTGGAGATTGTTGCACTATGTTGTCATTGATGTCAACCTATGTCAACCTCTAGTGTGATGGTGTTGAGAAGGTGTTGTATACCGGAAGATTATTACAATCTCTAGTGTGGTTTTTATGAGAATGTGTTTGTGGTGTTGAGCAGGTGTTGTTGATGCAGCTGGTTCACTTGGTTTCCAAGTGCTTTTGAGAAAATTTGAATAAAGAGTGTATAAGGTGACAAAGTTATGTTATGCATTGTGCTCCACATTTATTCATGGTTGATGATGTGCTTGTGTGGTTTGGATGAGATGATCAGAGCTATTCAAAGGTGTTATATTTAGAGTTTCAGCTTCTAGATCATGTGGCAGTGGGAGATGTGTTTGATAGTGTGTTGCCTATGAAGAAGGTTGTCTGGGAGAAATGGAATTGCTCTACATTTCCTCTCATTGAGGTTTCTTATCTTGCAGATTTGGGAGTTTTCTTATATTGCTTGTATCTACCTTCCCTTGGAGTGTTTGGTGTTCATTTGTTCCACAAGGTTGGTTAGTGAGTTGTATGTTTATGGTAGTGTGGCTAGTTGCATAGGATGATAGTATTCTTAGTTTTAGGTGGTTGCTATAGTGTTGCTAAATATTCTGATGATATTGTAACACTCCAATATGTTGTGTGATGTTTCTACATGGTTCACATGAAGTTTTTGGACTTGGTGAAGAGTGAATTTATTTAGGTGTATACCTTTCAGGTGGTTGTCTATTCCTTGTAGATCTATGAACAAGTTGAGTTGGAGGTTCTTCCTCCTCTTCTGAAGATCCAAAGCAAGATGAACTCTCCTCAAATTATTTTCTATCCTTGGGCCTTGATTCAACTTTCTCAGGAGTAGAAGGAAATTGAATCACATCTTCTTTTTTACTTTGTTTTGGTTGCAATGTAACAGAAGAAGGCTTATTTTCTCTAAAAATAATACTTCTACTATATATTACCTTTTGTGTAACAGTATCCCAAAGCTTGTATCCTTTCACACCATAACTATATCCGATGAAGATACATTTCACAACCTTGTTCT
Source organism: Sequoia sempervirens (assembly GCA_007258455.2). Classification (NCBI taxonomy): domain Eukaryota; kingdom Viridiplantae; phylum Streptophyta; class Pinopsida; order Cupressales; family Cupressaceae; genus Sequoia; species Sequoia sempervirens. The sequence goes on from VDFB02281492.1 coordinate 643,330,666, forward strand.
CCAATTGTGTTCACTTCTCCTTTGGCACATGTCCATATGCCTCACAACCAAAAACTCTAAGATGTCTTAATGAAGGCTTGCGACACGACCATGCCTTTATAGGCATCTTATCAACAAGAGTTGATGTAGGAGACCTATTAATCAGGTATTAGGCAATGGTAACAGCTTCAGCCCAAAACCTTTGTTCTAGGCCAGTACCACTCAACATACTCCTAGCCTTCTCCATCAGTGTCCTGTTCATTCTTTCTACAACTCCATTCTATTGTGGAGAATACGAAGTTGTCTTTTGTCTATGAATACCACAATCTTTACAGAATCTATCAAAATCATTAGAGAAAAATTCACCGCCATTATCAATCCTCAAACAATTTATTTTCTTTCCATTCTGCAACTCAACCATTGCTTTAAATTCTTTAAATTGACTAAAAAATTCATATTCTCTTTAGAAAATATACCCATGTCCTACTACAATCATCAATAAATGAAACATAATATGTGGATTTTCCAATCAAAGGAACATTTACAAGACCAAACACAGTAGAATGAATAAGATCCAATAAACCATAAGATTTATGAGAACTCGAGTAAAACTGAACATAGTTTTATTTTCCAAAAATGCAATTCTCATAGAAATCAAATTCAAGATTACAATCAAACAAACCTTCATAAAGGTTTTTATTTTTTAAGTTCCTTAGACCCTTTTCTCCAATGTGGCCAAGTCTCTGGTGCCATAACGTAGTTTTCTCTATAGGTAACTTTATCTTAAGAGAAAGAGCACCCTTGGGTACCCAAAAGCTATGACCATCTGCTAAAGGTGAAATCATCACTTCTTCTATAGACTTGCTTTTCACAGAAGTACTATTGCACTCAATAGTGCATGCATCCAACTTATACAATGTGCCATATCTGACACCTCTAGCAATCACCATAGCACCTCTAACCATCTTGCATATTACATCAAAAAATACTACCTGCACACCCGCATCTATTAGTTTTCTCATAGATAACAAATTTTGTGCTAATCTAGGGATATGTAACACACCATTAATCCTTTTTTATTCTACCATCAGGAAATCCGATTTTAACTTTACCACAAACAATAATGTCTAAATGAGAATCATCACCCAAGTACACCTTACCTCTATCAAATTCTTCATATTCAAAAAAATAATCTCTATTAAAGGTCATATGGAAAGATGCACCTGAGTCAATCAACCATGTATCATTACTTGCACGAGTTCCCAAAGCTACAATGAATGCATCGCCAGCTTCCTTTTCAGACTCATAATCAGAATCAAATTTCTTCTTTTTCTTCTTCTTTTTCTTCTTCTTTTCTTCTTTGCATTCATTATGAACATTTTTAGGCTTACTGTAGTTCCAACAAATAACTATAGACTTTCCATGAGATTTAGATCTCCCCTTGGACTTGGATTTGTCACGCTTCTCATTCTTCTTTCCTTCTTCCTTAGGTCTTCCATGAACATTTAGGGCCTCCTTGGTAATGATGGATACCTTCCTCCTCATCTCTTCAGAAAGAAAATAACCCACCACATCTTTAGTCTTCAAAATAACAAAAGTATTCCCAATAGCCATAACAAGAGAATCCCACGAATCAGGAAAAGAATAAAGCAAGATCTGACATTTCTCCTCCTCGTCCATTTTGACACCAATTGATGCAAGTTGAGCCACCAACATATTAAATTCTTCCAAGTGATTTGTGATTCGTCCACCCTCTTCCATTCTCAAGGAATACAACTTCTTCCTCAAGAAAATCTTGTTCATTAAATATTTGGCTTGATACATCTCACCAAGATTCTTTCATAGTTTATATACAAAGGTCTCCTCATGGACATTAATTAAAACAGAGTCTTCCAAGCACAATCTAATTATACCCTTGGCTTTATGGTCCATAACATCATATTGAGTAGCCTGAGTAGGATTTGCAGGCCTTTGAACATTCTCATCAACATCATCCCACAAATTTTGATCTATCAACATATCCTCCATCTTCAGCTTCCACATTGCAAAATTAATTCTAGAAAATTTCTCCACCTCTATTCTCCCTAATGATCTTTCCATCTAAAAATTCCTACAACAAGATCACAAAGTATCTTCTGCACAAGCTCCCATTCAAATCTGGATTAGTTCAAAAAACCAATCAACCCACAATTGAAACCAAAGGTGATCAAGCTCGGATACCACTTGTAAGGAAGCTAAGGTAGCGGAACAACTTCCTACACTAATCTTGAGAGGAGGATAATTCAAAACTTTTACAGATCTTTAACAGTTACATAAACTTAAACAAAAATAAACACAAATATTATGCATACCACGACATAGTGATTTACGTGGGGAAAACCCTTTTGGGAGAAAAACCCCACACTCCAAAATTTTCCCAATATATTATTCAATAAATCACAAAGATGACATTATACTTGCAAAGCAAGCTTCTCACAAGAGTATCACCACTTAGAGATCAAGAGACAATACGATTGTTATCAGACTCTCAGAATACATCACCATCTCTCTACACTACAGTTGTAATACAACAACCTCATAAAATAGGGTTACATTCTAGGGCAAGACAGGCCAACAAAATATCCACCATGAGATCTAAAGCCTAATAATTAATGCTCTAGATTTACAATGTATCATTTATCTAATGTATGTTGGCCATTTTAGGAGTTTCCTGAAAAAGTTAACAAATTTTTTTACATGCATCCCACTCTCCCCCCTTATACCATTGTATACACCTATCAGTGCAACTAGGATATATATGTATATATATATATATCCTATCAACAATATCCTTTATATAATTGCAAGGTTGAGACACAATTTCCCAATATTTTCTGCACCATTCTTCTCACATACCACACACTCTCTCTCTCCTCCTTCACATCACCTCACCATCATCTGTTCATTCAAACTTGGTAATGATCCCATATATATACCCACATTAGGTGAAACTTCAATTAGGTTGGCCTAATTAGAAGTAACACACAAAACCTAATTATGTCATCCTCAAAGTATTTCATCCACACTTTGTGCCTAAATTCAACACTTAATTTACATCAAAATAGGTCAAAATTGACCTAAATATAAATCCCTCATAAGATAGAGTTACTCAAATATTTCCACAAATCATCAACCATGTTAGGTTGGCCCAAAATAGACCTAAACACAAAGTCTTCAAGAGCTTATGCGATTTCATCAATCATGATACCTCAAAACTCAATCTCTCATTGAATTCTTATTCAACCAACATTCATTAGCTTGTCTTCATCATTGCAAGACAAAATCACTATTTGTGAAGAAGTGTGGAATGTCCCACACTAGCACACTATTCAAAAGATAGTTGTTATATATAGAGCCACACAGTGTTATTCATATCTTCCTAGAAACTATACAAAATGTCACAAAAACTTGAATGTTGCTTCATTTGATGGATTCAAAATTTTAGTTGTCATTGAAGATTATTACACCAACGTGTGGTGAAGTACAAACGCAAAAATTAACGCACTAGACCACAATACTGACAAAGGAAACACTTAGCCAAATTCCTGATAAACCATGCTTTTTGAATCAACTGGTACTATACAAAGGTCACCAAAAATACTTCCTTGTTAAGCTAGGATGATCACCACAATGTCGAAATTAATGACAACACTAGATCAACCAATGTATGTACACTCCATGCTCATGTTACAAAACTACACCATCAATGACAGACTTCCAAACTTCCAACAATCTCCCCCTTTGTTATTGATGACAACATGCATATCAAAAACATTTTGATGACATGATTCAAAACTTGTCTCCCCCTTACACATATAGTCTTGTCTCTCAAAAAGGTTTTCCAACCATCTTTCCACTAACTCTCCCCAAGTATATTGAAAAAAATGTTTTTCCACTATCTCTCCCCCTTTGACATCAATGAAAAAGGTCATGTAAAGGCGTAGTATTCCGCCCTTATATATATATATATATATATATATATATATATATATATATATATATTGACTTTCTCAAAAAGGATTTTTTGATGCAAAAAACTCATAAAGGTAGGGTATATCAACCTGAAGATGTGGAACCTTCGAGTTTCTTCATAATATCCTTCCAAGTGGATTTTCCTTCTTCCTAAAGTCTTTTTACTTCTGCAAGATTTTTGCATTGTAATTCAAGTTACACTAGAGTCTCTTATCCTTCTTCCATAGTCCTGGGGTTAAGGTTTATTTTGGGTACTTTATCAACACTAACAAGGGCATTGGATATAGGAGTATGTTTTATCTTCACCAAGTCCCTTAACACCATATATTGTTTGATTGTTTCTTCCCTCTGATTTTGTAAAGCAAAGAATTTTTCATGCAATTGCATAATGTCAGTCCATTTCTTATTGTTCATGTCTCTTGCTAAATCATAAATATATGCTTTATAGCCAATTTGAGTTTCAATTGAGTTCATTGAATCCTTTGTACTTTGTGTATTTTTTGGCCACTTCAAGCAATATAATAGTAAGTTTTGTGCTTCCTTTTCAAAAATTTGAGTATCCTTCAATTCCTTCGTAGCCCTGTGATGTGCATCTACACATTTCCTTTTGATATTCTCAAGAATCTTCTTTGCATTCCTTTCTTTTGGTCCACTTTTATCTTTTTCTTTTAAACCAGAGACATACAATTTCAATGAATCAATGAAGTTTCTAATTTTTTTTATAGTAGATAATGATGAATTGATGCTTGTTCATGGGGTTACCTTTTGTAGAGCTTTCATGGCCTCATCCATATCTTGTGTGCTTATGATTTTTACTTTGGTTTCATGCTCATGTTGAGCATCATCTGCATGCATCCTTCCTTCTTCTATGTTAGTGCCTTCTTGCTTTGCATTTTTTTGTTTAATTTCAATCGGGGGAATGATAGAGCTCTTCCTTTTCTTGCTTGATCTCCTAGAACTACTGAAGGCTTCAGTTTTAGTCTTGTCTTCTAATCCTAGTTTGCTAAGGTCTTTAGGTCTTCTTAAGAGAACTTTTATAGAATGAACAACTTCTTCCTCAAGTACTTCATAATCCAACTCAGAAATCCAAACAGTTTTGGGCTCAATTGCTTCCATGAAGCAAAAGTCAGTAGAGACAAAGAAATTAATGTCTCTTGAGAATCTTCCCAACACACTCTTAGGAATTCTTATCCTTTCATTCATTCTCATCTAAAACATTCCAAATAATGTTGCAAGAGCATTGTCATGAGCATCCGCATTACCAAGGTTTCCAATGATATTTCTTATCTGATATGCAATCAATTAAGTACTAGTTCACTCCACTTTCCCAATTACCAATAGTTCATGAAATAGAAAAGCAAATAGATTATCAAAGTACCATACCTAAATGTATATTTTTTTCCCGTTTTGATTTCCTTTGAGTTTTTCATAAAATGTTGTCGGAGTAACTCACATAGATCATAGTCAACACCATATTCAATCATGTTATGTGCAGTGTGAACGATGGTTATAGAAATCATATAGCCATTATTTGGTCAATGGATTTTGTGTCCAATTAGCCTTGCAGTGTACCGAATAGCCAAATTCCTAATTGTCTTCAAAATGAATTCCTTCTCTTGAAGAGTAGCACCCGTCTTCTCCATTAAGTCCTTGAACTTGATAGATTTTCATCCTGGAACTAATCTAAAGGACCACAAACTAGTTATATTACTAATAGATTCCTTGGTTATTGAATATTCACCATCAATCCAAATGGATTTTGCTTAATACCATTTTGATGTACTTCTTTTTATCTTCAAACCACAAGAACTTCTGCCACACATCCAATTTCCTTTCATTTAGGATTTTGTATTTTGGTTTTAGGGTATAATCATCTCCTTCCAATTCACTTGTCCATAGAACTCTTAATTTTTTATTGGAAACTTCCTCTATTTTCCCATGAATGTATGCACTGATATACTTATTTTGTAAAATTCCAAAGGGAGTTCTAGAAAATGCACCTATTGGATCTTCTAATAAAACTTTCCAAGAATACCTCTTCAATTTAGGTTGATGTCTCTCTGATACATTTATAACCTTTAATCCTTCGATTACATCTGAAAATGTAAAATAAAACTTTCGAAAAACTAGGAATACACAAAATACCTCTTAAATTTGGTTGGAAAAAATTAGGCTTTTGATGATTTTCTATTGGGAGATGCATTGAATTCTTCCACTTGTACTTCTTCACTTTAATTCTCCTTCACATGTGTATAATGAAATGACTTTGTCTTCTTGAGAACACTTTTAATCCCTTGATTTGACTCATCTCAGCTATAAATGCTTCAGATAAAAATTTGGTAAACTTCAAAATTTTGTACATACAGTCAACTTTCAGAGGCTCTGTAAACTTCCACATTGAATATTTTCTCCTACAGCTTTCACCAATAGCTCCACAATATTCTTCTTCATCTTATGTCTTCATTTCAAGCCATGATACAACATCTCAGTAAGGGGGCTATATGATTTTCAATAAATCTCCCCCTAAGTCATAGCTTTGGATTAGTTACTAGAGGAAACACCTGCACCAAAGATAGGTAAAAATTCTCCCATGTCCTAAATTCCTTCTTTCTTTCTCCATACTCTTTCCATTTCCTTCTTTACTTCATTCAAATCAAATTTCTTTACAATCTCATTCCTCTGTCCTAGATTAGTCTACCTTCCATTCTTATTTTTGCAAAATCTTGAAATGTGTCTAGGTTTGTTGCAATTGTAGCATACAATTTTCTTCTAACTACTCTGACCTCCATTCAATCTTGTTTTGCACTGGTTAGCCTTATTTCCAAATAAATTACATGTATAACAATAGCCATTGAAATATCTAGCAGTATTGAATCTATTCATCATTTGATTTCTACATTTAGTAGCTTAATGTCCAAATTTCTTGCATACAAAAAATTTTCCAATGAAGGATCCAACATTCTGATTCATTCTACCTCTACATTCTACAGCCTTATGTCTAAATTACTACATGAAAAGAAAACACCATTAAAAGATGGGTACCTTTGAGCATTTGGTTCCCTAATAGGGAGTCTTCCAGTATTGCTTATATGATTCTAAAACTTGCCATAGTTCCTTTTTCCTTCAGTCTTTCCATACTCATTGATCTTATTTTTGTTAGATGTATGTTCTAGTTTAGATATTTATCCTCTTTCAAGTCCCAAACCACCTTTATCTTTAGATTCTTTATGTCCAGCAATTAACTCATCAAGCATTGTAGAACTTTCCTTAAAATTATCCTCATGAATTCTTGCTTTCTCCAAATCCGCTCTTATATTTACCACTTCCTGTTGAATTCTAGTGCATTCATTGGTCTTTCTTTGTATCACTGAATTCACACAATCCTTAATTTTCTTCTTTTCTTCCACTTGTATTTTCAATCCAGTGATGTCTTCATTTTCTTCCTTTAGTTTTTCATTAACTTCTCTATGTCTCTCTATGAATTTCTTGATCTACTCTCTCAGCTTCTCGATGCATTTGCTTGCTTCCTTTAGATTCCCATTATCATTTTTAATTTTGTTAAGATCTTCAGTGCATTTTTCAGTTCTTCATCCTTGTCTAGCATACAGTCTTCTTCTGTATATTCAATTCTATAAATTTCTTCCAGAGTAGGGTACTTCCTATCAGCCATATGTTCAAACTCCAAGATATTCTCAAAGTGGTCAAGCTCCTTCCAGGGAACCAGGATCTGATACCAATTGTCGAGCACCTAAAATAGTGAGAGGGGGGTGAATCAGTATTCCTCTAAACCAATTAAACACAACCCATTCAATTAACCAAAAATAAATAATTGTGTAGACATGGAAAATGTACTAATTAAAACTGCACATCTGATCCTAACTAATAACACTGCTTCATCCTAAATCATCCCTCAATCTAACCATTTAATTAGATACCCTTATGTGATTAAATTCATCAATCATCCTCTCTTACTAAAATAAATCATCTTATTTGATTAAGTCATTCCATTCCGTTAATTAAATCAATCAACCTGATCTAATTATCTCTATTTAATTAAATAATTCATTTTATTTGATTAAATCTCTAAATTCATCCTATTAAATTAAATAAATTAATATTTATTTAATGTAATCTAACTTTCAACCTCTCTAGTTAAATAAATCAAAAATATTTATTTAACTATCTCTAAAACCTTTTCTTCTCATTTTTTATTTAAATAAACCCATAAATCTAAATCAATATGTCACATCATTTTGATCTCCATTAAATTAATTAACCCTAAATTAATTTAATCCTAATCCATGTCCCATCATCTAGCTTTTGCAACTTGCACATGAAAATAGATTTAATTCATTTATTAAATCTCTATTTTCTCTCAAAAGGCATAATAAAGGAATATTCCTCAAATTTGAATTCAAAATCCAAGTGGACTTTGTCCTTCCAACAAGGCATTTACTCCACCTAATAAGTCCTTTTTCCTTGAGCCAAGTGGCATTCAATGCATTTTATTTCCCTCTTACATCTCATTTCAACAATTTCAAATTCCACCTAATTGCATTTATTGACACATTCTTCAAAACTTGCACATCCTTCATCCATTCACATGTTGGCAAGTGGCATCTTTCCATTGGTTGATTCTTAGTCCCACATTGCTCTCTTTTGGACATTCTTCCAACTTGACATTCTATAAATAAGAGGTCTTATTCCTCATTTGATCATCCACAATTTGAGCAAAGTTATTATACTCAAATCCATAGCAATATATCATCAATTTCATCTAAGCATAGTTAGGCTTTTTGCAGATTTTCAACATGGAGCTCCATTGAAGTCATCACCACAAGCATGCATCCTTCATCAATCATATTCATCACATCATTAGAGTTGGAAAAGGGCTAATTTTCACATCAAATTGGCACCAATTCCCCCATGGGATCAAGAGTTTGCATTGATTTCAATAGGATTTAGCTTATTTTTTCTTGTTCTTTCATTTTATTCTTGTTTTCTTTCCTATTTGGAGCATTGCTAATGGATTCCATGGGGAATCCTTGTTCTTACTTGCATATGATCCTCTAATGTGTTCCTTCATTGTGTTTTGCAGGTATTTGGATAGGGGTTCTATATTTGGCACTAGAGGGAGGGCACTCTTGAAAATCTAAACACGTTTTTGTACTAAATTTTGTGTTTTTTTTTTTTTTATGCCTATAGAAAACTCCACTGCTAGAAGCTCAGCGTCGCTATTTAGCACCACTACAAACTTCAAACTCTGACGCCCCACATTTCCCTCCCATAATTCAAATTTTCAAATAGCACCGCTGAATCTTCCCAGCTCACTGGAATATTTTTAAATTCTAAATTGCACCGCTGACCTAAACAACAACTCCTTCATGCTCACTAGTTTGGCTATAGAGTGACGCTAACTGGTAAGCAGTGCTATACAACACCGCTAGTAAGTTCAAACTATGACGCCTTCATGGGTTGCACTGTTGGAGGGAAATAGAAAGTAAAAAATTATTTATGACACATGCTTTTTATCAAATTCTGGTTATTTGGTCTATTTCCTTCTTTCTTGACCTTTGATTTTGCAGAACCTAACTGATTTTCTTGTAGATTGGAGTGATCAAAGGTGAAGAGAAAAAGAAGCATGATGACCTCATTTCATGATACCAAGTGTTTTTGAACACTCTAGTGTTTGTTTAACACTTTTAGAAGATTCACTAATCCTCTTGAAGAAATTTTGTTATCTTCCATGCTTAAGGACTTACTAGTTTTCATTTTGGGCTCTAAAAAGAACTCTTTAAATTCTTGTTACAAAAGGACTCAAACTTACTAGAGTTTGTTTTGGATTTAACAAATGAACAAGGAAAATTATCACACTTATTTTGGTGCTTAAAAAGAAGTCATTATTGCTTTGTGGGATTAAAAAGAATGTGTGCTACTTTGTTTTGGGATTGCTTACTCAACCTAACACCATTGAAAAGACGTATGTGCTTCTCTCACGCCTCATGGTGATCTTGAGAATCAAAAGGATTTTTTTGTGGTCTTAGGTTGGGATAAAGTAGTTGCCTCCATAGTTCATTTTGGGCTATAAAATTGAACAACAAATTTTGCAAGTGTGAGTGGTCATATTGCATGTGTTCTCCCTTTTTTTCTAAACAAAGGTTGATTGAACTATGAATATGGTTACTCACTTTTGTTTATCTTAGAGGGCCTCCCTTGGGGAAAAAGTACTCACCCAAGGGAACAATTCAACTGGTAACACTCTAAAGCCAAGAGTATTTCCAGTCGGGATATAAAAGTGGGTATTGGAACAAAGGCCAGTATCATGCAGTTGGCTTCGATGAGAAGGGCAACAATGGTCTCTCACCAGGTTGGGTCAACTCCTACAAACGAAAATTCTGAATTAAAACCCTTGTTGCAAAAAGGCCAAAATCCCTATCTATTTGTTGGTGCAAGAACGGTTGTTCTGAAGCCGCCCCACACTTTTACAGTTTTTAGTAGAAATGGAAAGTATTCCATGGGATTTTCATGGGTACTGATGCTTGGATGCCCCAAGAAGTGAGTGTCGTGGAGGGGAGCCAGTGGGTTCAAGCATCTAACCATTCGCTAAAAATAAGCATAGTTGGACTTGTCCAAGTGGGGACTCAACAAATATCGTCTTTCATATCCATAGGGTTGTATATGCTTGTGAATCAAAACACTTTGCTTGTTCAAAAACACTTGGAAACAAACATTTAACATTTTCCATCAAAATTTCAAACTCCTTTTGAGAAGAAAATACCTTTGAATGAATTAATATGCCCTTGCTTGCCCTTGGGATTCCCATCCTTAGAGGCTTCTATGCATTTAGATTCTAGCTCAATTTGCTTCCTTAGGATCAACAATAGGTAACTCTTTCCTTAAAGTTTCACGATTTCCACATTTGTGGGATAAGAGAAAATTTGAGACACTAGACATCTAGATTCAAAATCTAACCAAAGAGTGTGTTTGTGATAAAACAAAATCACTAAGCAAACATAACAAAATTGGCTCACACATGCGTTAGTTCCTCATTATTTCCAAGAAAGTAAAAATTCAAAAACAAAAATCCTTGAGAAAAAGTTCAAGATTTAGGAGTCACACTCGAAAGGTCATCAAGAAATACGTTAGGAAGTGCAATCAAAATCAACATATCAAAATAAGCAAAAAATTCATAAGGTTTTGTGGACTCGTTCCTTTGAACAATCCTGAAATGTATGCTCAATTTGAACCACTTCTTGGTTAAAAATTTCTTAGAAGTATTGCATGTTCTTCAATATTGAGGTCTAGTAAACAAGTGACTTTTTAGGTAAACCTAGGATCAAAATCGAACCTTTTCATCCATTGTTGAACATCAAACCAAAATCACCTCATCATCATCTTTTGAAAAAATCTTGAAATTATCCTCCATGCTAGGATTTTTGGAAAAAGGAAAATCATCAAATCCTTGAAGCAAAATCCTTGAAATATTTGAATCAAAACATCGAATCATCTTTGACTAGGTATGTGTAGATGCATCCTTTTGCATATGCTTAGTCAAATTATGCTACGCCCTTAATATTATTGTACATCAGGTTATGAATAGTCGGCTTGTGGCTATCTTAACTCTTTATTAAGTCATTTTATAATTAGTATATTGTTAATTAGTTGTTTAGGTCAGCCTAAGTCTTATATAGGTGTGTCTAAGTTGGCCTAGGTGATATCCTTGGCATAAATAGGTATATATAGGAGGTTGTGAGTCTTATTTCATCATCAAGTTGTGAAGTGTGTTCTCATTAGAGATATTTGGAGGTTTTCCCCTCGAAGTGGCTTGTTATTCTCAGTTATTATCAAGTATTTGCAGCATATTTCATATCATATTCTTCTATTGTGCAAGCTATTTCATAACAAGTGGTATCAGAGCATGATCTTGGCACCATAGAGGCAAGGTTTTTCTCAATTTTGGAGGCGATTTTGGGAAGAGCATATCTTTCAGAATTTTTCGAATTTTTTTCTAATTTTTAAAGGGTTTTTGAAAAAAATATTGAAGAAGCTACAATCCATATTTTAGAAGAATTGGAGCAGAATTAAGCGAATTATTGCAGAATTAGGGTTTCTACACTAGTTTTTTGGAATCTACATATCTCACACATCTTGTTGAATTGGAGTATGATTTTTATTGGGTTTTTGAAGAAATACTAAAGGAGATTACAGTAAAAATTTTAGAGAATTTAAGCTTCATTTGTGTGATTTATGTCAACATTAGTGGTTTCCATCATGACAGGGCCTGCAACAAGGGGTAAAAAGAATGTTGTCACTCCAGGGAAGACTCCTGATAAGGATGGTGAAACAATCAACGACATTACTCACAATGAAGAAATCAATAAGTTCAAGGAAGAAATTTCCTCAATTAACAATAAGGTCAAGGAAGAAATTTCCTCAATTAATATGGATATGTGTGACCTAAGAGGAGATATGTCGGACATGCGAAACATGTTAAGCACCTACATAGCTGAATCAAGAAAGGAGTTCTCAAGTGGCCAAGGTGAGAATTCTAGGTCAGCCACTACTAACACAAGCTTTAGTACTCATATGGGATCTAGGAATTTATTTCCAAAGGTGGATATGCGCAAGTTTGATGGTAAGGATCCTCTAACATGGATAAACCAAATGGAGAATTTTTTTGAAGTACACCAAATCCCAAATGGAAAAAAGGTCATGATGGCTTCCTTATATTTAGAACTAGATCAATTCATTTGGTATCATTGGCTTTGCACTCATCGAGGAGGCTACAAAGGGGCTCACAGTCTCATGGTCAATGTTTATAGAGAAACTCCTAGCACAATATAGCAATAGCGTCACAGACAACTTCTTCAGCCAGCTAGCTAAACTTCAACAAACAGGATCAGTTAAGGATTATATTCAGCAATTCCAAAATTTATCCTTAAGGGTGGATTCAATTACAGAGGAAAACTTGAATGATTTATTCTTGGGTGGTCTCAAGGATCACATTCAACATGAGGTACGCATGTTTAGCCCTAGTTCCATAAATGAGTCTTTTATCTTAGCACGCAGGGTAGAGGAGAAATATTTGATTCCTAAGAAGCAAGGGGCTAATGTGACAAGAGAGAAAGGATATTCAACACAACCTACTAAGTTGACTCCACAACAAATTGAGGAGAAAATAGCAAAAGGCTTGTGTTTCAATTGTGATAGCAAATACAGTCGAGGACATAAATGTAGTGAAAAGAAATTGTTTTATATTGAAGGTCCCAATGAGGAAGAGAGGAGGAACCCATACTAGAAGATGAAAGGGAGTCAAATGAGGAATCACATGATTCTCAACCAATCATTTCTTGTCATGAACTCTCAGGTTTCAGTGCTCCACAAACTCTCAAGGTGGTGGGGTTCCTAAAGAAGCAGAAGGTAACAATGTTGATCGACTCAGGTAGTACTCATAATTTCATCAACAAAAAGTTAGCTACTCGTTTAAATTGTTTCATATATCCAGCTCCAGAGTTTCAAGTTTTGATTGCAGATGGTGGTACAGTTAGTTGTTCAGGGAAGTGTCATAGCATTAATTTATCCATGGGAGATTATCAACTTGATACCCCAATGTATGCAATATCCATGGGTGCAGCAGATATTGTTTTGGGAGTACAATGGCTTACTACATTAGGAACAATTGAGATGAACTTCCAAGAACTATTCATGAGATTTCAATCAGAAGGAAGGCTAGTAGAGCTAAGGGGGTTGAAGGAAAAATCTCCACAAATGGTAAGCTCTCATCAAATGCAAAAGTTTCTTAAGAAAGGAGTGGATGGATTTGTGGCCCAACTATGTTCATTACAAGTCTCTCAATCTATTACTCCTACTCATCCAGATTTGCAAGCTATAATTGATCATCACTCAGTTGTTCTTAGAGATATGCCTAAAGGAATTCCTTCTAAGAGGGATCATGATCATGCCATACAGTTAGTCCCAGGGAGCTAGCCACCGAACATCAGGCCTTACAGGTATCCACACATACAAAAGAGTGAGATAGAAAAAATTGTCGAAGAGATGCTAGAGGCAAGAATCATTAGGCATAGCCAAAGTGCTTACTCCTCGTGGTGATGGTACGTAAGAAGGATGATACTTGGCACATGTGTCTAGATTATAGAGTGCTCAACATGTACACCATTAAAGATAAGTTTCCAATTCCAGTCATTGATGATTTGTTAGATGAATTAAATGGAGCTATGTTTTACCAAGTTAGATCTTAGATCTGGTTATCACCAAATTCGGATTAAGGAGGAGGATATTTGTAAGACAGCATTTCAGACTCATGAGGGTCATTATGAATTTTTGGTGATGCCATTTGGTCTTACCAATGCACCATCTACATTCCAAAGTTTGATGAATTCCATTTTTAAGAAGTTCTTGAGAAAGTTTGTATTAGTATTCTTTGATGATATATTGATTTACAACAAGACTTGGGAAGAACATTTGCAACATGTGGACCAAGCATTACAAATACTTGAAGATCATAAACTCTATGCTAAGCCATCCAAGTGTGCTTTTGGTCTTACAGAGGTGGAGTATTTGGGACACATTGTTTCACATGAAGGAGTAAAGGTGGACCCTAACAAAATTAAGGCTATCATGGAATGGCCTATTCCAAAAACCATTAAGAAACTGAGAGGATTCTTGGGATTGACAAGGTACTATAGAAGATTTGTGAAGAATTATGGTAGTATAGCAGCACCTCTCACCACTCTATTGAAGAAGGATTCTTTTCATTGGAATGAGTCTGCCAATACAACATTTGAGAGATTGAAGGAGGCTATGTGTTCAACTCGGTACTTGCCACTCTAACTTCACCAAGGAATTCATTGTGGAATGTGATGCTTCTGGAAATGGGATAGGAGCAATGCTTATGCAAGAAGGTCGACCAATTGCTTTTGAGAGTCGTCAATTAAAAGGTAAGAATCTACTAAAACCTATTTATGAGAAGGAAATGCTAGCAATACTCCATGCAGTGAAACAATGGCGGACCTTATCTATTGGGCATACATTTCAAGGTTAAGATAGATCATGATAGCCTAAAATATTTTTTGGAACAACGACTATCTTACGAAGAGCAACAAAAATGGGTCACTAAGATGTTAGGATATGACTTTGAGATTGTATATAAGAAAGGGAAAGAAAATATTGTCGCAGATGCACTGTCAAGGAAGGATGAGAAAGATGAAGCCTTATTGTGTGCCCTTTCAATATTACAAGCAAATTGGGTGGAGGAAGCCAAAGCAGAGTGGCAAAATGATGTTGCGACAAGTAATCTCATTGAGCAATTAAAAAGTGATCCTAGTAGTTCAGATAAGTTTTGTTGGAAGGGAGATACTCTTTGGTATAAAGAGCGTTTGTATCTCTGCAAGAATTCCAACCTTAAAATCAAGATTCTCACAGAGTTGCATGAGTCTCCAGTGGGTGGTCATTCAGGATTTTTGAAGACATATCATCGAGTCAAGCAAGATTTCTTTTGGGAAGGGCTAAAGGGTGATGTTCAAAAATTTGTGGCTGAATGTTTGGTGTGTCAAAGGCATAAAGGGGAGACAATTAAGGCACCAGGTCTCTTGCAACCCTTATCTATTCCTAGACGTTGGGAAGAGATATCCATGGACTTCATCACAGGGCTTCCCAAATCTAAAGGTCATAATGTCATCATGGTGGTGGTTGATCGGCTCACTAAATATGCACATTTCATTGCATTAGCACATCCTTTTACAGCAAGTGTAGTGGCAAAATATTTTTTGGAGAATATCCAAAAGCTACATGGTACACCTAAAGTTATTGTTAGTGATCGTGATCCTATCTTCACTAGTCACTTTTGGAAAGATTTATTCTCATGTTTGGGTACTCAATTGACTCTTAGCTCTTCATACCACCCTCAATCAGATGGACAAACTGAGGTTGTTAATAGAAGTGTTTGGAAGGATATCTCACGTTGTTTTCTTGAGAAATAGTCAGTGGGTAGATTGGCTACCACTTGCGAGAATGGTGTTATAACACTTCCTTTCGCCAGCTCATCAAAAATGTCTCCATTTTGGCACTTTATGGATATCATCACTCGCTTTATCATCATCAATTAAGGTGTCCCCAAGAGTTCGGTGAAGACCACTTGCTTCATCAACAACAAGTACTTTTCGGGGACTCAAGGTATGTAGCACAAGAGTGAATGAAACGAGGCGGACCAACATCGTGAGTGAAAGAAGTTTGAAGTTGGGGATTGGTCTTCTTGCGTTGCGACCTTATAAGAAAAATCTGCTAAAGCAGCAAAGAAAGAATAATAAGTTGTCACCAAGTATTACATGGTCCATACCAAATCATGGAGAATTGATGAGTGTTGCCTACAAGCTTGGGGACACCAACAACAAAGATAAATCCATTTTTTCATGTTTCCTATTTGAAGAAGGTAATTGGGCATAATATTCCCACTCAAACAACACTTCCTGAGCTGGATGAAGAAGGAAGAATAATTTTGGAACCAGAGTGCATTCATCAAACATGCACAAAGAAGCTGAGGAATAGAACTATCACTAAGTATCTCGTCCAATCGAAGAATTTACCCAGGAGATGCCACATTAGAAGATGAGGAGTTCATTCAAAGTTTCCAAACTTGATTAGCATTGAGGACAATGCTTCTTTGAAGGGCCATGCCTATGCTATGTGTGTGTACATCGGGTTATGAATAGTCGGCTTGTGGCTATATTAACTCTCTATTAAGTCATATTATCATTAGTATATTGTTATTTAGTTGTTTGGGTCGACCTAAGTCTTATATAGGTGTGTCTAAGTCGGCCTAGGTGATATCCTTGGCATAAATAGGTATATATAGGAGGTTGTGAGTCTTATTTCATCATCAAGTTGTGAAGTGTGTTCTCATTAGAGATATTTGGAGGTTTACCCCCTCGAAGTGGCTTGTTACTCTCAGTTATTATCAAGTATTTGCAGCATATTTCATATCATATTCTTCTATTGTGCAAGTTATTTCATAACAAATTATCAAACCATCTTGTTTAGCTAGGTATATGTAGATGCATCCTTCTTCATATGCTTGGTTAAATTATCATCTTTTTTGAATAGGTATGGGTAGATGCATCCTTCTCCCTACACATATTCAAATTGTCATCCTTTGAGAAAATCTATTCCCTAGATAATCATCCAACATCTTAGGGTCTATTTGTTCATAATCTGAAATCAAAGCAAACCAAAAATCAAGTCAAGGTCAATCCAAAAATCAAAATCCAAACAAATCCAAACAAATCCAAAAAGTCTAGCACCCCCCCAAGGTTTCTCAAGAGATCAAACATCCACATCATCCATCTTTTACATCATCCCCATCATACCACCTTTGATCCTCAAATCATCCTAAATTTTCTCTTTTGCATCTAAAGTTAGATCAATCGAAAGAGTTGGAGATTCATCTCCCATATTCTTGAAAATTGATCCTTATTTTATGGTTCAAACTAGATCTCAATATAATAACATGGAAGCCAAGAAAGAAACATCCACTACAAGTGACCTAAGTCAAACAAATTCCGAAATAAATCCCGTTGGATCAAGTAATCCTCTAGTCAACTTCCCTTCATCACCACAAAACCTTCAAGAGGAAGGCCAAGTAGAGGATCTTACCAATAATCCTTTCAGAATGTCACAAGAGGAAATCACTGAGATGGTCCAAAATCCTAAGAATCATAAAATTATCAACATCATGATGAGACTCAATCCCTCACTATACATGCTCGAATTAGCAAAGTAAGGGGCTAAACTCCCTTTTGATTTCGATGTGATCTCTATAGTGGAACCATCCTTAGAGGTCATGCCTCCAATTTCATCCACACTCCCCATCTCATACACACCCCCATTCCAAAGTATCACTCAAAACATCCTGCAAATCACATCATCCATTGCTCCAACTCAACCCATTGTTAACAAGGGAAGTGCATTTCTTAATGCCTTACAAACACACTCCCTTGTCAATAATCAAGATTTGGATGCAAACACCATCTTGGGGCAAACCATACCCAAAAATCCATTCCATACATACGTCCCTCTCACTTTTCATGATCCCAATGATCCATCATCATCATCCTTTCGTGCAACACCCCAAACTTCTCTCCCCACAACCTCACAAGGAGAGGGTGACATGTTCGGACCAGGGGGCATTTTCAACACTACACCATTTCCTCAAGAGATCACATCCCTCACATTTTCACCACTTCCACCATTGCCATCATCATCCACACCACTTCTTGGCTTAGGGCTTCCCCCTTTACCAAGTATCAATCAAAATCAAACCAACATCTCGAACATCAATCAAAGCATCACGCCAAATTCTCAAATCTTGTCATTGACATCACAACAATAGATGGCAACCACACAAGAAATCACCACATCATCAATCATCCCTCAAAACATGATCTCGCAAGGACCAAGCATATCCATTGCACCATCTACCTCTCAAACCCCAATCATCAACATGACGATGCCTCTCATCACCACAACAAGAACCATTCTGAATCCACCATCACCACCACCACCACTAATCTCCAATACATCAAGCCAATACAATATTGCACTGCAAGCCGCTCAACAAGCTACCTATCAAAAGGCACTCCAGCAAGTACAAAAACATTAAGCCACTTAACTAGCTGCTCAACAAACCGCTCAAGTTGCACAAGTTGCCCAAGCATTATTACAAAAACAACAAATCGCTCAGGCTGTACAAGCCGCTCAAGCCACACAAATTGCACAAGCTACTACTCAAGCCCAAGCCCAACAAGCTCAAGCTCAAGTGCAAGTGCAAGCACAAGCACATGCCTGATATCTTGCATAGCAACAAGCGGCTCAGTATCAAGCATATCAGCAAGCGCTAAAGCAATACCAAGAACAACAAGAAGTATCCCAACTAGCAGCACGACAACAAGTATCGTTGGTGCAACAACAACAAGCTCAACAATAGGCAATCCTAGCACAACAACAACAAGACCAACAACAAGCATTGTTGATACAGTAGCAAGTACAAGCGTACATGGCTCAACAGAATGTGCAAATACCATCAATCAACACACCAACCAATCTACCCATCCCATCAATAATCGAACTACTTCATAACACTTTCATCCCACCCCCTGATCCACAAAATGATGTCACAACACAAATTAAATTACTCTCACAATAAGTGTTCTATCTTCAATCAGGCAAAACCATGAAAACACCCAGCAATTTTTGTCCTTATCCATTTGACAGGAGCCTTGTGATGAAACTATTCCCAAAGGGATTTGAGATCCCCAAATTTGATAAATACCATGGGATGAGAAACCACGAAGATCACATTAGGGAATTCCAGGTTCATTACATGGAACTCGCATATGATGATACCTATCTAATGTGGCTATTTCCTAGGAGTTTGGCTAGCCATGCCATGGAATGGTTTTCTCGCCTACCTACAGGCATCAAGACATTCCAAGAAATCATAGACGTATTCATCAAAAACTACGCATGCAATATCGCTATGGATGTCAATCTAGAGGAACTATTAGCTCTGAAATAAGGGAAGAATGAATCATTCACTTCATTCCTACAATGGTGGCGATCCAAGAACAATCAAAGCAAATGGGTCATGCTCGAGGAACAACAAGTGTGCACTATCATATCCAACCTTGACGGCCTCTTGGAATTCCATCTCAAATTCCAAGGTATCACCACGTATGACCAGTTAATTTCCAAGGCGCTCAGCATCGAACGATCCCTTATGACACAACCTGGAGGATCAACTGCATATCCTGAATAGTAGAACAATTGCCCACCCACCAATTACAATGAAAAACCTCACACATGGGCAAGAAACAAAAATGTTACCAACGATGGTGTTGTCAACGCCAAAGTGTTCATCAGTGCACCTCGACAAAACACACCCGCACCACAACAAAAAATCCAAAACCATCATCAAAACAATCATCAAGCTAACGTAACAACACAACAACGAAATAATCAAGCGATCAATAACGTCAATGATCAAAGGGGACTGCTCCAGTGAAACAAGAATTCCACCAAGTGAAAGTACACTACCCTTGGGGAACCACTCGAAGTCATCATGAAGAAATTGATAAACAAAAACCTCATCAAGGTTCCCACCTATGAGAATTACCAAGAACCAGATGTGAAACCTCCTTGGTACAATGAAAATTAGATCTGTGACTTCCACAAAATCAAAGGGCACACCACTAACAATTACATGAGATTAAATAACCTAGTCCAAGACCTCATTGATCAAAGAATCATAAATGTGGAATAGCCAATAGGAAATCAGAATCTCAAAATATACACGAATATGATGCCTAACCATAACAATAAAGGGAACAATAACACTGATAAGGGGAAAGGTACCTTCAAAAATGTGAATCATGTGTACAACCATGTCATTGCATCCCTGGATGACTATTGTGCTACCATCACCATCAAAGGAGACCATACCGATTGTGGAGTCACCACAAGAGGCAGTAAAGTTACCATCGCAGGGTCATCTCAGCCAAATAGAGCACCGACACCCAACCCCAGATCTATTCCTAGTGGTTATAATGTCCTTGATCAACTGAAAAGTACCCCAACATAAATCTCCATCATGGATTTATTAAAAATTTCATCCACCCACAAGAAAATCCTTGAGGAAGCATTGGCTTCATCCACTATCCCCACAGATCTTGATGCAGAACAATTCCAATCTATGGTCAGAAACATCATCACTCCAAACCTCCTTACATTCTCTGATCAGGGCTTTCCCACTCAACCATCTCACAACCGTGCACTCCATTTAGAGGTCCTCGTACATAAAAATAAAGTTAAGCAATTCTTGGTGGATAGAGGTGCAGGTTTGAATATTTGTTCCCTCAAGCTCATTAAGAACCTGAAAATCTTAGAGGACTCCATCAACAAAGGAAAAGGTATTACAATTAGAGCATATGATGATCAGCAAAGAGTGTCCCAAGGCACAATCCAAATCCCTATTCAAATAGGGCCAGCTATCATGGAAACAACTTGTCAGGTCTTGGACCTCGACTTGCCTTATAACATTCTCTTAGGACGTCCATGGATCCACACAATGCAAGCAGTAGCATCAACCTTCCATCAATGTGTCAAATTCACATATGAAGGACAAGAGGTCACCATCCATGGAGATCCTGAACCATTCTCCTACTGCAAGAACCTAGAGGCAAAATACTACAAAATACCTCAAGTGCCTTAAAATGATGAAGGACCATCAACATTGTACATTGATCCAGCCATTCTCGCTTCCACTTCTATGATAGAGACACCTGCCACTCCCACCATTCCCACCATCTCTGATAACAAAGTCATCATCCAGGACCATAGTTGCAGAAACTATATGATTCCCAAAAATGCCTTTGTGGTAGGAGAGTTACCACAATCTCCCAGATCATGAGGACATTCGCAATCAAATGAAGCCTCCACATCCCAAACATCCCCTGAAGAATCTCCCAACTTTAGAAGTTGGGGAGATCTTGGCCAAGAATTCATAGAGGAGGACCCATCTCATCTCCTATACCAATATAATAGACCAACAGTTAATTTACCAATGGATGACAAAAGCAAAGGTTTGCAAATGATGCTTGCAATGGGCTATGATAGAAACCAGAAACTGGGGAAAAATGACAACGAGCTTATAATACCCCTCGTTTCTGAGACACGAATGAGAAATCTTGGCCTCAGATGTACCCCTCTGAGAATAACCATACGTGGATGAGGTCCCCCAGTTAAAGCAGTCAAGACTCCCTATGAACCAACACCAGCTAAACTTCACCTACCCATATTCATTGGTCGCGCCATAGGCAATTTCACTTTTAACATAACTGATGTATGTATTAGTAGTGATGATGAGGATCCCATAACCAACCTACCCATGCTTTTCGAGGACACCTCCCTTCTCATGATTAGTACCTTATCCTATGAGTTTGAAAACCAAAATCATGAAATTCGTCTAGTCTACCCACAACTCATCGATTATGACCAACGACGACCACCAATTCTTGACACATTTGAAAATGATGAGGTGCTCTCATAATTCATGGGACTATGGGATAACTTTCCATGTGGGGATCATAAAGCTGGATTTGAATTCATTTTGGATACACATGCATATTATGGGGAAACGATTGAATCCCTCAGTCGCAAAAGCAAAAAACTGAGAATAATCTCTAGGTCCTTGAGTGAAAACCACACTGTGGCACTCTTCGACCCGAAAAAAGTAAAAAGAAAGGACACATCCAATGGTGAAAACCTCTCTGAGACACCTGAGGATGGGGGATTCAATCTTCCTTTCAGAGCTCTTCATCAGGAAAAATTAGCAGCCCTAGCAGAAAAATGCAATCTAGTTAATCTAGGAACAAAGGAGACCCCACACATCACATTCTATGTGGAGTCATTACTATCAGAGGAACAAGAGCTCCTAGAAGCCTTCTTGAGAGAAATACAAGTTAATTTTGCATGGAGCTATGCAGACATGCCAAGGCTCGATCGAGAAGTTGTAGTTCATCACTTAGCAGTATACTCTGAAGCAAAGCCCATTAGACAAAAGCTCAGGAAAATGCACCCTAAGATCGCCCTACTAGTCAAAATCGAATTAAAGAAGCTACTTGATGCAAGATTTATATGACCAATTGACTACCCTGAGTGGGTGTCCAATCTGGTTCCTGTTTCAAAAATAGATGGGAGCATCTGAATCTGCACAAATTTTAGGGACTTAAACAAAGCATGCCCAAAAGATGATTTCCTGTTGCCCAACATTGACATGATTGTGGACATGACAGCGGGACACAAAATTCTTTCCCTGATGGATGGTTTCTAGGGATACAACCAGATAATGATTGCTAAAGAAGACCAACACAAAACGGCCTTCACTTGTCCATGGGGGACTTACTGCTGGAATATGATGCCATTCGGCTTGAAGAATGTAGGAGCAACGTACCAAAGAGCCATGATGTTAATATTCCATGAAATGGTCCATAAAATTGTCAAAGATTACGTCAATGACATATTAGCCAAATCTAGAAAGATGAAGGATCACATAGCAATCTTAAGTGCCATTTTTGACAGGCTAGAGGAATACAAGGTCTGATTAAATCCAAAGAAGTACGTCTTTGGCATACAATCAGGAAAGTTGCTAGGATACATAGTGCAAATGAGGTGCATAGAAGTAGACCCAGCAAAAGTGAAAGAAATCCTTGAAATGGAAGCACCCAAAACATTGAAATAATTGAGAGGTCTCCAAGGCAAGATTCAATCCATCCGAAGGTTCATAGCACAACTGGTAGATAAACAAAATCCATACTCTCACCTACTTCACAAGGGAGTAGAGTACAAGTGGGATACCAAGTGTGAAGAATCCTTCAATAAGATCAAAGAATATATGCTTACACCACTGGTCCTCATGCCATCGATCCCAAGAAATCCATTAATTCTTTATGTGTCAGCAACAGGAGCAACCCTTGGAGCTCTCCTAGCTCAACGATGAAAATGGGACAAAAAGGGCCATCAATTATATCAGCAGAACAATGGTTGGACATGAGTTAAACTACTTGTTCATTGAAAAAGAATGTCTATTAGTAGTGTTTGCTTCACAAAAATTCAGACATTAAATGTTGGCACATAAAATAAAACTCATAGCCAAAATTGACCCTCTCAAGTACTTACTGTCAAAAGCAATGCTCACTAGAAGAATGGCCAAATGGGTCATGATACTATCAGAGTATAACATTGATATGTGGAGTAGAAAGCAATCAAATGCCAAGTCATAGCAGATCAGCTTACAGAAGCACCAATCCATTCAAAGAGTCCACTTATATCCAAGTTTCCAGATGAATCCATCTTCAACCTCAGCTTAGTCGATTACTGGAAACTCTACTTTGATGGCTCATACATGCAACATGGATCTAGAGCCGGTGTTTTCTTCATCACCCCATAGGGAGATTGTATTCCTAGATCTTATAAATTAGCATTCCCCTACACCAACAATATTGCAGAATACGAGGCCTTAACCATAGGTCTCAGAATAGCAGTGCAGTGGCACATTGTGGCCCTCAAAGTATATGGAGACTCACAGTTGATAATAAATTGAGTGAATGGTGAATACTAGACTAAGGATGATAAGCTCACTCCATACAAAAAATTGGTGGAGACTCTCAAAGAATCCTTCATCGAGATCACATTTGAGCAGATACCCAGAGCCAACAATAGAGCAGCAAATGCCATGGAAACAATCAGATCCCTACTAGAAATCCCTCGCAACATCTTAAAACATGAATTCTTGGTAGAGCAGCTTCTTGTGCCCACATTCGAGGCACCAGAGTCAGAATTTGTGTGTGAAATCATTGGTCTTGGTGATCCCTGGTACCATGACATCTATACCTACCTATGAATAGGTGTCCTATCTGTTGACTTACCCTCAAGCTTAAAAAGAACTTTTGTCAAAAAATCCTCTAGGTTTGTCATCCTAGGAAATACCTTATATCGTAGAAACATAGAGGGAACCTTATTATGCTGCCTCAATACTGATGACATTTGCTTTAAGCGAGGTACATGGCAGGATTTGTGGTTTACTGGCGAGAATGACCTTGTGAAAATTCACCCAGAGGATGGGGTATTATTGGCTGCATTATGGAGAAAGAGGCGCATGTTGCGTCCGAAAGTGTCTACAATGTCGGCAACATGGGGACCTCATCCATGCTCGGCTCAAGAGCTTCATCCCATCATCACACCATGGCCCTTTTGTGATTGAGGACTCAATCTCATTGGAAAAATCACTCCCACTCATCTAATGGCCGCAATTTCATCATAGCTGCGAATACTTTTACCAAATGGGTAGAATCCATACCCATGACATATATAACCGAGTAGATAATAAAAGTTCATCTAAACTATCTCATATGTTGATATGGTGTTCCCCAAACTATTATCACGTGATAATGGAACACCATTCAAGAATCGAGAAGGTTTGTGACAACTGCGACAAATTCAAAATCCAACATCGCTTCTCCACCTCATACTATCCCCAAGGAAATGGCCAACGAGAAGCCACAAATAAAACCATTTTAAAGATCCTCAAGAAAACAATCAATGGCATAGGTCATGAATGGCATCTATAGCTCAATCCCGCCCTTTGGGCCTACTAAACCAACATCTGCACACCCACCAATGCCACCCCCTTCTCCTTGGTCTGGATCAAAGCGGTACTTACATTTGGGGTCAGGCTGGTAAAGAATGTTGTTGCGAGCAACGTGTGGGAGACAGGTATCAAGACTGGGCAGGGCTGAAGTTGGACAGGGAGTGATGGATAGAGGCACTGAATCACCTACAAGTCTATCAAAACATACTCAAGCGGAGTTACAACAAGAAGATTAGAAGCAGGACTTTCCAAGTCATAGAATTGGTACTAAAAGAGAATCAGAAGAACGTACCAAATCCAAATAGCAAAGGAAAATTTGAACCCAACTGGTTGGGACCATTTCTAACTATCTGAAAACAAAAGTATAATTCGAGGGGGCATATCCCGGTTATCAACTTGCAGAAACCTGCAGGAGCCATGAACAACTCCCCATCTCAAAAAGTTTATGCAATCTTTCGAGGTATAGAACCAAAAAATCTAAAAAATTTAGAAAATGTACTAAAAAAATGGTTACCTTGGCGAAAACCTAGCAAATAGGCGTCTTGGTAACAACAATTTTTTTTAAAAAATCCAAAAAATCCAAAAAAATCAGAAAACGGATCAAAAATAGTAAAGAGAAAACATCATCCTCTAATGAAAACCACTTTCGTGGTGCCTTGGACAAGAACCTTGGTGAAAACCTGACAAACAAGAACCTTGTGTAAATAAGGACTTTCCATCCACCAGGATCTTCACTGACTTGTTTTGCATCATCCATCCGTGCGGCTTCCATCATCCATCATTGAATCACCATCCATCGTCCATGCATCTACATTATGGCAGTGTGTGTTCATATCATGATCCCTCTGGTACTACTTCGGCCCACCCTCCAAAGGTCGATGGTTTTGTCTACCTTTATTAGAGTAGTCTATTGCATCCGTTGGGGGCATATTCTCATTGGATTAGTTGTGTATATTCTTGAGAGATCCTTAAAACAAAAAAATCCAAAAACATCATAAAAATCATATCAAAATCTAAAAAATTCACAAAACATTTGAAAAAATCAAAAACATTCAAAACATATCAAAATCCAAAATAGATGCAAAAGTCAGGTCAAAAGTCAAAAACAAAATTAAATGCAATTCCCGAACTCACGAGTCTGAGCCTTGAACATGCATAAAGGTTGATCTTGATCATCCACGAGAAACAGAGTGGAGTCCTTTAGAGAGTCCACGTCATAATAAACTAACATTTCATCATATATATCTTCATTTGTAAATTGAAGTCCAAGGTTATTGATTGATCTGTGTGGTCTACGTGTGTAGCGTGGGCAAGGCTAATCTATTGATCATTACGAGACCCTAGGATAGGTACATAGGTTAGTCTCTTGATCAAAATCTCAAAAAACACCAAAAAATTTGAAAATTGAAAATCAAAATATTTGAAAAATCTTGAAAATACCAAAAATAGCCTCAAAACATGTCAAAAACTCCAAAAACATTCAAATATTTGAAAAAAGTCCATTTGTCTCATCTCACTTTCACCCACAATAAACATCACTCACAATAAATCAATCATCATCCTCAACCTTTGGTTAAACAATCAGAAATAAGTCTAGCAGGTTAAAAGTGAAAACTCAAAACGTCAAGGTCTCAAGTTTAGGTCAGTATGTAAACAAGTTAGTCAACACTTTGTGTCGATAGCTTATCATCCAATTAGTCCCATATCAATCATTTGATAACACATGTCCTAGGATGTATCCTTCCTACAATGGGCATTATTTATCAGAAACAACACTTTGGATAAACGAAACGATGTGTCGCCATCCACTAACATGTTCTAGGGCATGATCTTTTGGCAATAGTTTTGGTTCTTATCCTTAAAAACATATCTCCTTTTGGTTAGCGGTATTGAAGAACATTAGCTTGTTTGTTTAGTTTAACTTTGTCTTTTGACTTATCTTATTTATGCTCATTCCAATGACCTCTCGATGATGTCCCAAACAAAGGGATTTAGAGAGATAGGAATGGGGTAACGATCATTATTTTTTGTTTGTTTCGCTTGTTGGACGTTCTTGTAATATAACTCGACAAATACTTGCTTTGTTAGGTATGTATGGAGGGTGTTTTAGATATCTTGTTAACCACATAGAAAGGCTTGACTTTCTATGTTTTGGTCTAAGATGTGTGAAATACCTAAAGTTCATCCTAGTAAGGTTTATGTATTTCAGGTGTGAACAAGGATACTCCTATCTGATTGTTGAGTCAAAGTCCATCACACTAGATACCACGACATCTTGGTTCTTAATACCTTGATGCATCATATTTATGTGTGTTATCAAAAATAAGATAATTGGCCCTTTGAAAATCCCAACTCCACGACGGATATTCATTATCATCATCATCTCATGTATTGTTGGAATATCTTCTTTCTTTCATCCCTTCTTGCTTCACACGCTAACAAGGTATTATGACAATTAATCATCATTATCATTAATCTTGCATCCACAAATCATCAGCATATTGCATAGGAAACATGGATCATCTCATATGCATTACATATCCATCATCATATAATATAGATTTGTTATTCTAAGCATCTCATAAATCATCACATTATATTCATTTTGCATAAACATTTCACAAATCATCCCATATTATTATTAGCATCTAGTGCATAATCAAATGAAGCATAATAGGTACGTAAGAATAATAAACAATCCATTGCATTATGTGCATACATATCATCCATAATCATATAGAAAATATCATAAAAGCATTCATTAGGCCATTACATATACATCATAAGGTCATTACTCACATATCATTTTGCATATCATAAATCATCATCATCATCATAACTGTGATAGGTCAGATTTGAGTGCTAGAAAACGAGCAGCAAACAAAGTAATGCAAATAACACTAAAAACTACCTACACCTCAAGATTAGCCTAGTTGAATTCAACACAAAATAAAGACAACAAATGGAACCCTTTACCTTGTGTCGAATCGATCCTTTGGTTGGCCCTTCGATCTTTGGTGTTGTATGCTCCTTGGATGGCAAGAGATGCTAGCTAGATGATGATGTGAAGATGGATGCAAGTGGGTGCAAGCATGAAAATGGCTAAGTATGGATTCTAGGAAATTTTTGTAAGAGTTTGGCTACAATGCATGATCTCCCCAAAATGAGAGAGCAGAAATCAAAGTAATGCAAATAACACTAAAAACTACCTACACCTCAAGATTAGCCTAGTTGGATTCAACACAAAATAAAGACAACAAATGGAACCCTTTACCTTGTGTCAAATCGATCCTTTGGTTGGCCCTTTGATCTTTGGTGTTGTATGCTCCTTGGATGGCAAAAGATGCAAGCTAATATGATGTGAAGATGGATGCAAGTGGGTGCAAGCATGAAAATGGCTAAGTATGGATTCTAGGAAAATTTTGCAAGAGTTTGGCTACAATGCATGATCTCCTCAAAATGAGAGAAAAGAGGGGGTACTTATAGAGATTTTGGAAATCTCTAGGGAAATGGACGGTCAAAATTGAGCCACCAAGATCAAGATGTAGGGCTAAGGTGAGTTGAGAACTGCAAATCCCTCACATCTTGACATGTGGCATGTGATATGGCTTAAAAGGGGTGATGTGTACATGAGGTGGAAGGATAGTACATGACATGGAGAGGGTACATAGTACCTTGGGATTGGGACAAGATCTCCTCATAAAGGAGGTACTTGTCCCCATGTGGGTGAGAGGACAAGTGGGGAATTAAAAATTCCTCAAATATTCTCATGGGGATGAGAGAAGGAATTTAAAATTCCTTTAAATGCATTGGGGGATTAAATGTGAATTAAAAATTCACATGGGGAATGGAGATGCCTTGTTCAAAAGGAGAAAACATTTAATAGGGTTGACTCAATTAAGTGACATGGAGTGATTAAGGTTGTGCAAGTACTTGATTAGACTAATTAATGACAGATTAGAAGAGGGTTAGATTTCACATGTGACTTGATGTGACAAGTCAAAGATCACATGGGGAAAAGAAAAAGGAATTTAATATTCCTTGGAAGGATAAAAGGAATTAAAAATTCCTTGAGAGGTTGATTAGACTAGCTAATGAAGGATTAAAGGAGCGTTAGGTGGATAAGAGACATTAGAGGCCAACTTGCAAAAGTTGGAGGATGTGACACATCATAATCAAGTACTAGGCATATGCACATCCCTAATGATGAGATTATAAGATGGATTAAGATTAGATAAAAATGGAGAATGTGACATAAAGGGAATTAAATAAATGTAATATTTATTTAATTCATTTGATGAAAAGGAGGGTTAAAGAGATAAGGTATTTATTTATTTAACTAGATAACTTAGGGATTAGAAGAACTTTAGAGGTATTAATTAAATAATAGTGATATTACTTAATTAATGAGGATAAGGGGAAGCTTAGATGAAAAGGCATAAATTTGGATAAATCAAGTGTCAAAATGTAGGTGTCTACATTTTTCCCCTATTTGAGATGGTGTTACGAAGTAGCATCATTTCAAATAATATTAAAACATAGAACCTAGAAGAAGATAGTTAAATTGGGAAAGATGTCTCAGTCATTCAAAGGAGTGACTAGGAAGGGAAGATGATGGGGTGAAGATGAAAGTTAGGGATGAAGGGGATGAAGGATGCCCCTTTGAGAGGACATGCGGGTTCAAGAGAACACGAGTGTGCTCTTGAAATGGATGGGATGATGCAAGGGGAGATGAACAAGATGATGCAAAGTGATGGGAGATTGGGAGGGGAAAGTGATGAAGGATGAATGCATGGGGGGATTTTGATAGATGAGAGGATGAAGATGAAATGCAATCCAAATGTAATTTTCCATTGTTGGAGCACTGATTTTTGCTATAACATAAGACATCAGATGCCAAGGTATGAAGAACCAAGGCAGATTAGTGTCTAATGCATAAAACAAACATAACAAACAAGAAGGCTATCCCAACACCCCAAAGTCATGGTGACCTTGGTCGGGCCAGGTATTTGGATAACCACAAGCACACAAGGATGCCCCAGCGTAACACAAGACCTCAAGGATCTTGGTGAGTACTACGTGGGACAAACGAGAAGTCAAAGAAAGATCAAGATACACCCCTCTGTTGACTAGTCAAAGCACTCCATGATATGATGGATCAAGGCAACCATGACAAGTGATGATAGGGAGCTCAAATGATAAACAAGATCCAAGAGCATCAAAAGGTCACACTCAATTTCAAATGTCCTTTGCCATAGGATCAAGGGGGTGGATGGGATTGATGAGGTCTGTTAGGAAGGATGCATCCTATTGAAACCGATGATGGATACTAAACTGAAAGATCGATATGACACAGGATACTCAAAACTAATTGGATCTGATGATACAAGTGGATCTCATTTGTTAAGAACTAGCGAGATAAGGGCATAGCATGACAACACGACACAAGAGACATGACACAAGATAGGAGACTGACACATCCTAGCAACCTAGGGGGCGATCAAAGATTAGCCTTGCCTACGTGAAAGCGTAGAGCCCTTGTAGTTCGACAAAATGTTGATGATAGATCATGATGGAGACTTCGATGGATGATAAAGATGGGATAGACAAAGCATAAAGACTGATGATAGGCGATAAAGGAACGAATGGACAGAACCCTGAGGGTGGATCAAATGATCGACCTTGCCTACATGAAAGCGCAGGGGCAACGTAGTCTAACGAAAGGACAAAGACAAGTGATGGATGAGAGATGATGAGATAACCTTAGATAAGGGGATAAAATGATTGGACCGACACGATGGGACAAGATCGACCTGTTGGATTGAATTGGAGGATGGTAGTGATCAAAAAGCTGAAGGATGGGATAGTTATTCAAATCATCAAAAGATGAATTGGGAGGATGATATGATGGAGAGATACTAATGACAAAGGATTATAAGATGGGATGAGGAGGAGATTGAAAAGATTTGCAAAAGAAGTAGACGTGATGACAATAAGATAGATGACATTGGATTGCGTGGGGAGTAGCCTATAGCTAGATACCAATGACAAGGGATTATGAGATGGGAGGAGGATAGAGGATGGGGGGAGGAAAATGATTGTTTGGATGGATTGGATGGAGGGATAAGGATGGGGAGATGGATATAACGATAAGGAGATGAAGATAGGAAACTGAAGGGATTGCTCTGATGGAATGAATTATGTCTTCAAGGACTATATCACAAAGGAAGATAAATGCCCTCACTCTAGATATGTCATGTATAATGAGGCATGAGAGATGGAAGATGGGAAAATGAAGGAGATAACTAGAGGAGGATAGGATGGGTGATTAAGGGATATGATAGAGCATGTGTGAAGGGAATGTATACCAACAGGTGTCCAAAGCATGCATAGATAGGTGCCCCTATTTTTTATTTTTTATTTTTTTATCAAGATCACAAGAAGGATGGAGGGACATGATAAATGAGAAATACTAAGTAGGATGTGTAATATAGGCAGGATGGAGGGGATGAATGAAGAGGACGTATAGCAAGAAGATGGGTGTATAGCTGGAAGCATAGCATGTAGCGTAGCAGATGGAGGGAATGCATATCAGGAAACTGCCCCCAAGTGCAGATGGGGATTTACGCATGATGCCTGTTTGCCAGGTTTTCATCATGGTACTTATCCAAGGCACTTTTTTTCCAATTTTTCACCATTGGACGGATTTTTTCTCTTTACTATTTTATTTTTTGACTTTTTTGGATTTTTGAACTTTTGTGGATTTTGG
>VDFB02281492.1:643362741-643384070 GCA_007258455.2 Sequoia sempervirens
TTGGAAACTAGACTCTGAGTAATACATTTCATATTACTCACTTTTTTTAAGATTCAATCTTTAAGTGCTTTAATTTTTTAAGTCAAATGTGACAAATTCTAAAAAAAAAAAAAAACACTTCCACTTTTTGGCCAAAAATTGGACTCAACTTCTCGCACACAACCTAATGGAAGTCTATAATATTGGGAAAATGTGTATCAACTTTGCAATTACATAAAGTATTGTTGGTATATAAGTGATGGGGGGGTGCGAGGGGTCGAGGGGGATCATCCCCGTGGCGGGGGGGTTCGAGGGCCACGTGCCATGACGAGGGCTTAGGGGAAGCACCCCTGAAAGCTAAATTTTATGTATATTTTATTGTTATAAATCTGGATTGTTCGTCATTAGGTCTTAGATCTGATGGTTGATATTTTGTTGGATTGACTTTCCCTAGAAGGAAACCCTATTTTATGAGGATGTTGTATTACGACTATGTATTGTGATGTATTTTAAGAGTCTGATAGCAGTTGTGTTGCCTCTGGATCTCCAGTTGGTGACACTCCTATACGAAGCTTGCTTTACAAGTATATTATAATCTTTGTGATTTCCGAATAATATATTGGGTGGCTTTGGAGTGTGGTATTTCCTCCTAAAAGGGTTTTCTGCACATAAATCACTATGTTGTGGTATGCATGATATTTATGTAACTGTTGTAAATATTTGTAAAGTTTTGCATTACCCTTCTCTCAAGATTAGTGTAGGAATTTTTTCTGCTACCTTAACTTCCTTACGTGTAATTTACTCATTGGACATCGATACATGCATAGTCACAAGTGTATATATAATGCCAATCTTCACATTGTAGTTGTGTAAGTGGGTAATAAGAGATACTAGATTCATAAAATGATTTCATGATCAACATGTTTGCTAGCTCTATAGAAGATTATATCATACAACTATACATAACTGGATTTCCACAATTCACTATCAATTGACACACAACTTGTAATGGAAAAGATAGATTAGATTTTGGAAGCCATCTTTACATAAAATTATTCTATGCCTATGTAAAGTCTAGTTAAAGTGAGCTAGCTCCCAAAACAAGCTAAATGGTTTACTAAGTAACAACTATAGATCAAGGTTTTGCACCTACTTTGTAGATAATGCAAGAGACTATTGCTTTACAAGGAGAGGTAATTGATCTAAGAGGATCAACTAATATTGATTTTATAATAATTCCAAGACCATTCTCACAACCTGCAATTGTTGTGGTAAAATAATGGTCTATTGTACACCAAAGCAACTCCCAAATTCTCACAATTGTGCTAAGAACATCAATCTATCTCCAAAAATATGAAATACCCTAATAGTGGTGCAAATTACTATACACAAGATAGGACTTGGCAATAACTATACTTTTTCCATCCTTTTATAGTTTCTAGCATGGCTTTAGCAAGGTCAAACATACCTCCAATGCAAACTACAAAGATGAATTTGCATCACACATCATTGCATTGTTTCAAGTGTTGTTCTTAAGACATCAGACAATGTATCATCATGATAACCCAAGTGGCACCACCGAGATGATACACATGAAAATAGTTCAACTATTATAATAACCATCACCCTTCATGGCATGGAATCCATGCATACATGTAACATTAGCAAATAAAAGAAAATAAAGAACAATATATAAATAGATGACATTATAAAATAATAGCCATACATATTCCTCAAGAGTATACCATGTAAGGTTGAGCAAATAAATAAAACATATTTACTATTTTTAATTCTATAGCAATCTAAAGCTTTGTAATGCTTTGTATCATAAAACTTTCACACATACATACACACATAGATTTATCTAGATCCTCATCCTGATAACAATGGTAAGAAAATATTTGCATTAACCAAAAAGCCATAAGGCCTTACAACATTGTATGTTGATAAAAGTATACAATACATCCAACAAAGTCATACAAGCTTAAAAAAATCTATATGGACATAAAATTTCGCACATCCATAATACAAAATATATGTTCAAAAATTCCATATAGGCATACAAAAAATAACCCTAATACATAGGCATTTCCCACTAGGGGAAGGAAATAGATCATGAGCTACCTTTGACTATCGATTGGATGGAGATGCATGATATGTTGGTGTCTTTCAAGTGCACTCACTTGTCCTCCTTTATAGACTACTTCAGATGCCCATATAATACAATAAAAAGTATATTCATTAATATATAGAAATTTGAATTATGGAATGCACATAACAGAATAATCACTTACCGCATACAAATAATCAACATGCTCATTGACAACAGGGGCATTTTCATGATCTAGAGTGAAAATCCCCTATAGCAAGCATCAAGATAGAAATTAAACTACATACAAGTATCATTAATTTTTTTAATAATAGACCAACAAAAGAACAAATATAATGTGAAATTTACTAATTTTTCGCATACCTCTGTCAAAGGATCAGAACTTGCTACTACTGTAGCAACACCATGGTCCATTGTGGCATGAACATCAAGAGGACTATCTAATGTCAACATCTAAAAATGAAATAACAAATGTTGTTCAATTACCAAAACTACCTAACATTGTTTTACAATACCATTAATGAATAAAGGTTACTTGAGTGAAAGTTCGTCGATGACGATAACTGCAAGGTGTTGATGTCGAAGGTCCACCATGAAACTATTCAACATCCAAGGTGATTTATTAGAAAATCATTCATATAAGTTTCAATTATTCACATGTAATAATTATATTTCTTTACTGGTTACATACTTGTGTACTTGATGACACACTAACTCATTTGACTGCAAAATCCGACGAAATATGTATAATTTGATGTATTGTCAATTGCTTGTGATATTTGATGTGTAATTTTCAATTTTTGTAAATTTTATCCTCGATGTTTGTCAAAATTTTGATGAACCTAGGGTTTCGTCGAAATTTTGACAAACAGTTTTGTCGAAATTTCGACAAACATGGAAAATTAGAAAAAAATCAAATTGTCGCCAACATAAATAAAAGTGATTTCAAATGCCAGGTTATTGCGATAGTGCTTTTCTATACTTGTGAATTTTCTCTACTTGCAACAATTTGTGGAGAACTAAGGACAATTTTCTTGGGAAAAATCAGAAAAAATTCAAGAAGATATCACCAGGTTGAGGGTAGTCATTGTCTTTTTTCAGAATTCATTTGTGAAGTCAGATTTGTACTTCCAGGTTTGAAAATCATATTTTAAAGCAACATCTCATCATATTTCATTTTTAGACTTGTGCATTTTTAGAATTTCATTTCCAGATTTTGTTGTGCAAGTTCAATATTCTGATTTTAGGAGTCTAACAGTTGGAAATCATAGTAAAATTATAATTTAATAATTTTTGGAATTAACATTTTAAAGTGTTTTTTGGGTTCATTAACTTCAGACTATCTTCTCTTTTGCAGGGGTGGTTGCATGCCAAATTTTTTTAATGAAAAATATCATAATTATTAGATTTTGTTACCTGTCTATGATTAAAAAATTATTAGAGTTTGAGTTTGATATTTTTTAAGATCTAAATATTCAAGCTTGGTAAAGAAAAATCATGTCAGATAATATTAGTGCAGAAAAAAATGAACAAACAATTGCTAGAATGTGGGCTAGATTGAAAAGAAAGGGTGATGGGAAATGTTATTGTCCTTGCAATAATTGCAAGGGCTTAAAGACGAGAAGATTTTTAATCACAACATATGAGCAACATTGTAGGCAGCATGGTCATGTTGAAGGGGGGCATGATTATCGTTCATTGGTAAGTTGTTCATTATATGTCTTTATATTGATTGAATTTGTAAATTTTTATATCATTTTAACATTTCTATATATAAAAAAAATCACATGATCATGATCATGGTTTATTTGTGTTGATTATTATTATAAAGGTGGGGTGCCATAGGGAACAAGATATGGATTATCACGCTCTGGAGAATGTGGTTTTGCAAGCAGAAGAACATGGAGCTGTGAATATCGAATATGAAGTTAATGATCCTATGGAAGAAGATGATCTTGTGCCAGAAAACACAGTTGAAGATGATGGTACAAATACATTGATCCATGACACATTTAGTGGCGCAGCTGATCATGATGATTGAGATGACTTTGATGATGTTCATGATTTACTTGAGAAGGCACACGAGCCCCTTTGTGAAGGCTCCAAAACAACTCTTCTCTCTGTTGTATTGTTATTGGTGAACTTGAAAGTTATGAATGGTTTATCCAATAGAGCAATCTCATGGATGTTAAGGTATGTCATATATGTCATCTTTTTTCATCTATTTTAATTGTTGTTAATTCATCAATAATAAATAAAGGATGAAATATGTACCATTAATATTCTTTAAATTAAAAAATTATTTTTTGTTGTAGATTGATTAGTGAATTTTTGTTACCACCATCAAATATTTTACCTCACTCATACCGAGAATTATCTACCATTATGAAAGATATTGGAATGGAGTATCAAGCAATAGATGCATGTCTCATGATCATATTATATATCATAAACAACATGAATTTGCAATAGAATGCTCAGAATGTCATATCAATAGATATCGAACATATCAACTAACAAAAAAGGTGCCTCGCAAGGTTCTTCGTTACATTCCTGTTATTCCACATATGCAACAATTATTTAGGTGTGAAAGCTTAGCGCAATTTATGGATTACCATGCACGGAATAGAAGTGGAGATGACATTCTTCCAATGATTTCAGATGGTTCTGCATTTAGGGACATAGAGGAAAAATGGCCACACTTTAAACAAGAACCTCGTAATCTCAGACTTTCATTGGCAGGGGACGGTGTCAATCCATTTGGAGAGTTGAGTTCTATTTACTCAATGTGGCCTATTTTTGTTATCAACAATAACATTCCTCCATGGATGTCAATAAAGAGGGAGCACATAATGTTGGTAATGATTGTTTTAGGTATTTGTTTACATCAATTTTCTTTAATGTAGTAGCATCTCATTTTTCTTATTTGTTGCATAATGACTTATATTTTTTTCATTTAATAGTTATGTACATTAATTTATATCTACTACAGTAAAATGGTTATAATAATTATGTAATGTTTATGTTCATTCAACTAGGTAAGTACCAAGTTAAAGATATGAATGTATATATCGAGTCTTTTATCGACGAGTTACTAAAGTTATGGAATGGCGTCACTATGTATGACGTCCTTAGACCAATAGGACAAAGACAATTTCAATTCCATGCAATGCTTGTATGGACAATTCATGATGCCCTAGGGCTAACACATTTTTGTGGTATGTTATAATGTTTGACTGCATTTTAACGATATTTAATTTTATGAAGTAGATATCATGCATGTTTTTTAAATAATCTATTCACTACATATAATTATAAAAATTGACATATTTAATCCAATTATATATGATCTTGCAGGTCTTCAAACAAAGGGAAAATAATTTGCATGTCCAATTTGTAGTCCAAAGATGAAATCTTGTCGTTCAAGAAGTTTAGGAAAGTAGGTGTTTGATGAGTATAGACACTTCCTCCACATAAATCAAAAGTATCAAGCTACTTAAAAACATTTTTTCAATGGGAAAGAAGAGACTACATCAAAACCTCGAAGAATAACACCTCGCCTATGGAAGTTGGAATATAATAGAATTAATCGTCAAGGTTATACATCAGATCAAATTGTTTATCTATCATATATGATATGTTTGGAATTTATTTTTTATATTGTGTTTTGTTTGCTCATGTTGTAATTGACAATGATTTTCGTTGTTAATTTGTTTAACTTATATGCTTCATGGAGGTCGTCAAGGCATTAATGGTCGACTTCCATAGGGAATGAAAAGTTATCCCAGACAATTTAGTAGGTTGTTCTACTATGAGCAACTACAAATTGTGCATTTGTTTGATACAATGCATATCAGAAAGAATATAACAGAAACATTATGGGAAATATTAGATGGAAGGCATGACAAAGAAAAAATTGTCAAAATTTGTAGTGACATTCAGGAAGTCAATCATGCAATGAAAAATGTCATTCAATTAAATAGTGATGGAGACCAAATTAATATAAGTGTCCTTCCTTGGTTATTACCGGAGCAGCAAAACAATGCTATAAAAGAAGTCATATGAAAAATTTGATTTCCCACAAGATTTGTTGTGAACATAAACAATATCATAACAAAGAAAGGTGAATTTGGGTCAGGGATGAAAATGCATGATTGACATACCTTCATTAAGGTAATTATTCTAGTATATTATATATATATATTTGTATACTACATGTACTTTTCAATGTATTATGTTTACTACTTTTGGAAAAATAATGAAAAGATCATTTTATAATTGTTGCAATATGTTCTACCTCTATCTCTCCCAGAAAAATTTGACAACAATGTCAAACAAGTTATATATGATCTTGGAAAATACATGAGGTAAGTAGCGATATTTGTTCAATTCGTTGTATAGATCTTATAATTGTCATTTGTTTTACTTGTTATCTGATATATTGTATATTTTTGTTAAATGTCGTTAATATATTTGTGCCTTGAATCACTTGTAGATGGATGTCATCTAAAGAAATCCATAAAGAAGATATAAATTATTGGAAGAGAAAAATTCTTCGTCTAATGTGTGAAATGCAAAAGTGTCTACCTTTGACATTTTTCAATGCAAAAGAACACTACCTCATACACCAAGTTGAGGAGATTGAATTGTGTGGACCTGTACACACAAGGTCAATGTGGATGGTTGAGAGGAACTTGAAATTTTTGAAGGCTTTGGCTAGAAAAAGAGCACATCCTGAGGGTTCTATGGTGGAGGGATATATGGTATACCAAACCATGGTGTACATTTCTGAATATCTTCCTAAGTTTGTAGCAAAGATCCATGTAGATTGCATTTGGGATCCCAACTCTATTAACAAATTCAAAGGGGAGTACCTGATGGGGAAAGGTAGATTGAGGAAAGTGAGAGGTAATTATAACACATTTTTCATTTGGTTTTTATGTATATTGTACTTATTTAATTATTAATCTTCAATATACATCAATTATTAATCACCAAAATCACTCTTTCTAGGTTGTGTTGATTAGGCCTATTTTACAAAGAAACTAGTCTTTAAACTTGTCATATGCCCATGAAATATTGGGGAAGCAATTTTTATGCCTCCAAACCTCCAAATCCACAAAAATATTCCACTTGTACAACCAGATTCTTGCCAAACCCAAAAACCCTTGTTTTAGGCCAAAATTATGAGGGTTTATTCAATCTCGTACTTCCACGACCTCCTAGACCTCAAAAACAACTCAGACACAATCCATTAGGTCTGCACATGGGTAAAAATTCATAAAATCATATCTCCCATACATATTTTGTTGAAACCTAGGCTTGAACCTCTCATTTCACATGCTTTTCTTCACAAAATTCTTGAGGACAACAGCTATACCTTCTTTATTTCTTGTCCTATGAAGGTTTACAATGATCACTTTATGCCTTTTAAAGGCCTTTACACCTCAACTACCAAACAACCACCTCTACAACTGATTTTTTAATCTTTTATGATCACATGAAACATAAAACACACTAATTTCAAGGTTGTTAACATCACTATTGAAATGTTTTAATTTTTTGAACTTTCAAATGTATTGAAACTCCTTGACACCTCTAAGACCATGCTAGTGGCTTGATAATAGCATTATTATTGACATGACACTAACCTTGCACCCTTTTACATGTAAATTCTCCAATTTGCCTTAAAAAGGCTACAAAACTCTTTAGTGCAAGACTCAAACTCATAACTCAAAACTTCATCTAGAACATGTCTAATGGTCTTAATTGACCTTACTCAAGACAAAAAAATCCAAAATACTCACTCTACCTATTGACCATCTATCTACCTTCAAATAATCGCAAGTTGAGAATGAGGTATAAGTGCTCTTGCACCACTAATTATACGTCATTTGTGAATTTCAATTTTTTTTGATACAATTGGTCGAGAGTGGGATGCATTACATTTGTACATCGCAAACAATCTTGATTGGATGATGGTATGGATTGAACGATGTCAACAATTTGGTCACACATTAGCATGAGAATGTGTGGCTTCATTAGTTAAAGAAGCTCATCGTAATGGAGATTCCAATGTTACACCAAGGGAAATTGGTTTAGCATATGGTTTAAGAGATAAAAAAGTACATATAAATATATTATCAACCATATTATTTAATTATTTTCAAT
The DNA here is from genome assembly GCA_007258455.2 of Sequoia sempervirens. Lineage (NCBI taxonomy): Eukaryota > Viridiplantae > Streptophyta > Pinopsida > Cupressales > Cupressaceae > Sequoia > Sequoia sempervirens. Next base: position 643,371,002 of record VDFB02281492.1, read on the forward strand.
TATATTGATATATATATATATATATGTTGAGATTTTTTTCTTTGCATACATTCAGCCAAGAATAAATATGTTTATCAACTGACGATATTGCAATAATTTTTTCATGTTTGACATATTGTAGGTGAAACACCACAAGGCTATGTGGTGTAATGGTCATAAATTTCAAATCAAAAACTTGGATGACACAAATGAAAACTTGTGATTCTAGGATAACAACAGTCTTTTAGGTGACTAATATTTCATCTAGAAGCGACATACATCCAGAAGTCTCAGAAAATCGATACTATGGGATTTTGGATGATATACTTGAGTGTGACTTTAAGTCCTTTAAACTAGTTTTGTTTGTCGTCCTATGGTACATGCTACGATTGAATGAAAATGATCCCGAGAGAAATGTTATTGAACATGATAATGGATTTACCATGGTTAATACAAGGTCGTTCGAGCGAGCTGGAAATGAGCCCTATGTTTTTCCAAGCCAATGTGAGCAGGTAGTTTACTCAGAGGTTCCAGGTAAACCGGGTTGGTCATTTGTTGTTAGACATGATCCAAGAGGAAGGCCGGTAAATTATAATGTGGTGGAAGAAGAAGATACCGAAGAACTAGAAGATAATGTAGATGATGATCAAGATCAACATTTGGTTGATGATATCCCTGATGAAGATGTCGAAGAGGAGGAACTAGATCATGATGATGTAGGAGTTAATATTCATGAAGATGATATCCACATGGATGATGACATTATTGAAACTAATATCAATGACGATGATGATGATGTGACCAATCCTTACAATGTCGAATCTGGATCAGATGATACAGACAAAGAGTTGGATGAAGAAGATCAATGAAATTGAAATGTATGATTTATGCAATTGTATTATCTATTTGATATTCATTTCTTGATAGAATTATATTTGACTTATGTGGTTACATAATTAATTCATGATGTTTTTAATTTTTATGCCATTACATAATTAATTCATGATGTACTTTTCAATGTTTAATTTTAATTCATGATGTTACAACTATTGTAGTTCTCCTAGAAATTTTCATATGATCATAATGAATAGTGTTTTGGGAAATTTCATGAAAGATGACACATTGATTGTAGTAGTGTAATAATTGCAAAGTTGTTTAGATTTTTTAGACCAATCACCCTTCGCAATGCCATTTTTAGGATCATCTCCAATTTGATTACTAGGACACATAAGGTTGGATTTGATTGGCTTATCTTGGAGGAACATTGTGGCTTTGTGTAATGTGAGAAAATTTTGGATGGGGTAGTTGCTATTGCTAAGGTGGATCACTCCTTTCTGCGAAGGCCATACACTTATGATTAGGTCAAGTGTTCTTTTCTTTAGAAAATTCCTATTGCCTTTTTGATAGGTTATGATTTGATTAGATGGGTTATGAAACACTTATTTCAAGTAATTTATGTCTATTTTAATTTGTAATTTATTAAATTCAAACACATCCAAAATTATTTCCCTTGCTTTAATTGATTATTACATTATTTAATTATTAACTCAAATGACACCTCCAATTTAACTAAATATATCTAATTGAATATATCTAAAGTGTTGAACATTTTTAGATCAAATTTAGTAATTAACTCAAACAACTTTTCCAATTTAACTAACATCTTTTAAGATATTAAACAAATATGATTTATGAAAGAAGTATATTGGCGTGAAATTAAATATGATTTGTATTCCAATGTAAAAACTACAAAGAATGGAAACAATTCTTTCAACACATAAACTATTATGTAGTAGTCAATTAAAATGAAAAAGCTTACTCTATATTAGTTAGGATACACAACTAAGAAAATGATCTAAATAGTCTAATAATTTGACCATTAGCATATAGAAATTTCTATAGAGTTGTAGATCTCTTCCATTTCAAAAACACAAAAAAATATTAGGTAGATAATAAAACATCTTCATTTCTACAGTGACTTATTTATCTTAGAGAAATTAAGTATATAGTATACAAAGAAAACGAACAAACCCACAACTACCCCTATTTTGAAGGAATTTAGTTTTCTCCCCTTCCCGATCTCCCTAATATTGTCTAATTATTTTAAAGAGACCAAGGGTCATAACAAACTTTATTCAACCCACCAAATAGCTTGGTTAATGAAACTTGACAAAAGCAACAAAACAATTAATGCTACATTTGGCATTTCATGTGGAATGAAGAGTGGTGACAATAATCTACTTATAGTTTAATAAAACACTATTTTTAGAAGGCTTGACATTAGAGAGATAGAGAAGAGGGGGAGAGAGGGAGAGATAGGTTGAAGAGGAAGAGAGAGAAGAGATGGAGATAGATAGGTAGAAAAGGGAGAGAAAGAAGAGGGGGAGAAGGAGAGTGATATGTAGAAAGGGAGAGAGAGAAGAATTTAGGGGAGAGAGGGAGAGGGAGAGACATAGAAAGGGGGTGATATAGAGAGATAGATGGGGATGGTGAGAAAGAGAGATGGAGATATATGGGAAGAGAAAGGAAGAGAGGTGGAGATAAAGATTTGATCGATAGGGGGGATAGGGAGGGAGAGATGGTGAGAGATAGAGAGGGGGGAGATAAATGGAGAGGGGGGAGGGAGAGAAAGGGACATTGAAGGAGGAGGAGAGATAGAGAAGAGGAGAGGGAGAGATAGGCTGAAGAGGAAGAGAGAAAGAGATGGAGATAGATAGAAAGGGGAGAAAGAAGAGGGGGAGGGAGAAAGGAAGGAAAGGGGGGAGAGGGAAAGATAACACAGGGGAGGGGGGGATGGTGAGAGATAGAGATATGGAAGAAAGAGAGATGGAGATATATGGAAGAGAAAGGAAGAGAGGTGGATCCACGGACAGACAGAGTATATATGAGACAGAGAGGAGGAGCATAAGCGATTACTGACAGGCAGAGTGATGGCTATATTGCATGTTATGTATATATATATATTGTACTGAAATATGCAAAGAGAGACAAAGCGAGAGGAGACATTCAACAGACAGAGGGGAAGCAGTGAGTGACAATGATACAAAGTGGGAGATATAGAGAGACAATTATATTAATTATATTATAATAATTATAATATTATATTAATATTATAAATTTGGCTATAATTATAATATATTAATATTATATTAATATATATTATAATTATTATAATATTATAAATTTAGCTAATATTATATTAATTATATATAATTTATTATGTAAAATTTAACATGGCACCACAATTTTCATTTTAATTGACATAATCAAAACCTAGCTCATCAAATTGGAGAAGTGAGTCACGCGCCAGCAGAGGAAAGGTTGCAGGAAGCCTAGGGATCGAGCTTGCTTGGCTACAAAAATTGTAATTTTTGTGATTTGTTTTGCCGTGAAGGCCTCTACATCTCATCCGTCGCCAAAATGGTCTGTATATTTCATCTGAAATTTATGAATCAGAGTGTTATAGGGTTTTTTATTTGATTTGGTTTGTGAATATTACTCTTTGTGATTGTATTTTGTATATTTTTCTTCAATGTTGGTGGGACAAACCATAACTCAGTGATTTCAATCACTTTGCAACTCCATTATTGGTTACTTTGTTGTTTGCTTGTGAGAATCACATGTTGGAATGCATGTCTGTTGTTTGCAAGTGAGAATCACAGTTCACCACCTTGTCTATGCTATGACATTTGGGCCCCAAACTAGACATCATCCTTTTTCACAATCACACAAGCTACCCTATTGCAAGGAGAACACCTAAAATCACTAATAATGGGAGCCCATACTAGCCCAACTAGAATAGTTGCACCACCTTTCCCCAAATATGATTAGTGAAAAAAGTTAAACTCTCTCCAAACAAATTTAAGAGTACATTCTAGCTCAAATCTCATAGCTTTAATTTCTTGAAAGAGAAAGAAATCCATTTTAATCCTATTATTGTAAGAGGATCTTAAAATGCATTCTTTCTAGAAGATTCCAAACTCTAACATTCCAATTGGTGCATCCTATTTTCATTTATAGTACAGTCTATCAAAATATTTGGGTTATTTTTCCTCTCCATTTTTTCCACTCTTGTGATTATTAACACATGAGTCGATTTGTTGTCTCTTTTTTCATCCTTCCACATCAACACTTGGCCTAGGGACAAAATCTGCCTAGACGGTAGCTTCATCTTGGAATAGATAATTAATAAAATTGAATCTTTACTCTTAGATTTACTCATGAAAAGTGTATGGGAAAGGTCTTTGTAAATCATAGACTCAATGTTTTGTAGAGTTGGGGGAGCAATGGGAGGTGTATCCAAACTAACAAACAACTTAAACTCTTTCAATCTTTCTAAGACAAGCTCTTGGGCATTTTTTTATTACCTAGAATTATCCTTGAAAAAAAACAAGAAGAGCAAGCTCATTGTTGACAAAAGGCATATATGCAAGGATACCAACATATGCCTCACTAGAATGAGAGTCATCCAATTTTTCAAGAATCTCATCTAAAGTATCAAATTCATTCTCGTAAATTTTTCTATTGTCTATTTTATTATTTCCTACACAATCAAGGATGAAATTCTATTAGCTACAAGTCTATTAATATTCTTAAGAATTTTTGGGCCATGCCTTCTTTGATGACCATCCATTTTACATAGAAAACAAGCATTCAAACATCTCAAAACTTCAATATCATGTTTAGTTTGATTATCACTCAATTGAAAGCACAAAATATGTAGAATACACTCATCAGATTTGAGAGATATAAAAACCCCAAAGTTAAGATGAGGAAGAGTAGACCTTGTTTCTTCCACTTGCAACACATTACCCAAAGATTTGAGGACTTGAGGGATAAAAGTTCACATCTAAGTAGAGATATTTTAAAATTATAACCACCTTAACATATAATTGGCTAAAGCATTACCTAGGGTAGAATCAAGGGTTCAAAGATGGACCTAAAAACAAAATTGCCCATATTCTAAAACTCTTGATTGCATACCATGATTTTTGAAGAATAAAGTGAATAAATCTTTATGTATCATTCTATAGAAAGAAACATAGATGCCCATCAATTTTCCCCCACATATTGACAATCCACTCATCAAAAAAAATTCCTCAAAGAGAGGAAATCAAGACCATACAAATAATGAAGGCATCAATATTTTTAACCACTTCTTTCTTAACAACTTCAACCATATCTAGGTTTGGTTTTATGTGAAGTATTTTAGAAAGATAAGATGCCTTATTCTTTTCTCCTTCAAGTTATTTGATGTGAAAATTCTAGTTCCTTCCTCTATCATCTTCACCATTTACTTCAACGGTAGTATTTTCCAATACCACCACTAATTCATCAACCTTGCAAGTCACCTTGTAAGATTTTCTATCACTTATGATGTTGTTTCCCTTATTTTCTACCACTCTAAATTTTCTACCAGCATTACTTGTTTTATATCTATTTTTTGCTTTATCCATCAAATTTATACATGGCTAATCATGATATCCAAGTTATTAACTCATAACCACCCTTCTAATAGACAAAAAGAGTTGGGAAATGATGATGAATATTAGGAAATAACCACTAAATACCACTAAAACAAAAAACAAAAAACCAAAACATCAAGTGTCCAACTACAAAGTATATCTACTTTAGACACCCATAAAACTTGGGAAACCACAAACACAAAAATCTAGAAATGAAATAGGGTTGATAAAATAAACATGACACACAAAAATATAAGTTCAAATAATCACACCAATTACTCTTTGTGATTGTATTTTGTATAATTGTCTTCAATGCCGGTGGGACAAACCATAACTCGGTGCTTTCAATCACTTTGCAACTCCATTATTGGTGACTATGTTGTTTGATTGTGAGAATCACAAGTTGGAATGCATGTCTATTGTTTGCAAGTGAGAATCACAGTTCACCGCCTTATCTATGCTATGACATTTTTCATACATGTCTACCAAAGCATTTTATCAAACAGTTCATTGCCTTGTTGCTATGGGCTAAAAGCCTAAAACAAGTGCTTTTGAGCAAGCTATGGGAGAAAATCTATTAGAGCATAATAGCAATAGCATAGACAAGGCAGTGAACTGTTTGGAAAAATGCCTCAAAGAATTGTGGTCTCATGGTGATGGAATGCCATGATGAATGCCTATGGCTATGGATTGTCATGGCATTCCATCTTCATGAGACAACATTTCTTTGAGGCATTTTTTCAAACAATTCATTGGCTTGTTATGCTACGACATTTTGTATACATGACTACCAAAGCATTTTATCAAACAATTCACTGCCTTAATGCGATGGCTAAAAGCCTAAAATAGGTGCTTTCGAACAAGCTATGGATGCTTGGAAAAAAATTGTCTAAGCATAATAGTAAGCAATAGCATAGACAAGGCAATGAACTATTTGAAAAAAATGCCTCAATGGTGATGGAATGCCATGACAAGCCATATACAAGGCAGTGAACTATTTGAAAAAATGCCTCAAAGAAATGTGGTCTCATGGTGATGGCATAGAGAACTAGAACATTGATGCAACCACTCATCCTACCTTAAAACATACCAAAAGTCTCCTAGCAATTAGACATAGGAAGATTTAAGATGACTTAAACAATTTTTATTGCCAAAGCATAAACTTATGATGACTTAACCAAGTCCTAGTACACACTCCCTCCCCATTAACCACTTAGACATATGGATTTTATTAGTGGAAAGCTGAACCACCTCACACGTGCACCTACCATGTCTACAGTGTTCTAGAAGCATGAAATGATAGATTAATCATACTGCCACCTTGGGACTGCATCACCATGAAAGAACTTCATCCAACATCCCATGAGGCAAAATTTTCACCAAATAGGTATTTTTAGATCCTGGCTTCCTCTTCTAGCTTAGGGAATTCAAGAGGAAGAGGAAAATGAGACATGTAGTAGGTCTAAAAGAGGAGAGATCAACTAGAGGTCAAAAGATTGTAGGGAAGAAAATTTTGTAAACGCATGGAATTTTTTCTCTACCTAAGGGGGTCATGTTCTTATGATGATGAGGAGCTTACGCGCATATTGAGGTGCCCTTTGAGGTACAAAAACATCATCTATGAAAACAATGGTACCTGTGGAACTTCCAATAAACACTCCATTTTTGTGTCAACGAGGATATATCGCATAAAGCACCATCACATTACATGGTTTGGGCCTATTTTGCATGGACAACATAAAGAACTGCTACACTACCCAATTGATGGAGTGGCTGCCCAATTCATTATAAGCTGCTAAAAGATTGGATGCAACTCCGTTCAAGGCATACGCAGCGAAGTATGCATAGGTATGCACCGGGGAACAAATTATATACAACTAAAAGATAAGGATCAAAAATAAAGGAGTGGCTATGTACATTGATAGAAGGAAAAAAGCATCAAGGAATATTGTAGGGTTTATAAATAGTACACGACCTGGGTCAACAAATAAGCAACCCAATTGCATATTTGAGGCATGCGAGGGAAATCGTGTATTCGTATGTGCGATAAAATCAATAATTGCAGGGGAAGAGTTGCTAATTGATTACAATTTGAATCGCTTAGATACAAACACATTTACTATGGGGGTGGTACGTACTATATACCATTTTACCCAACCCCCAATTAATGACTCCAATATACCATTTTATTATTATGTTTTTTTTTGTAAGTCTATTGGTTTCATTTCAGTAATGTTTTTTTATATTTAATTTTTGTCACAGTAGGACATTGATCGTATGGGGAAGGCTCTGACCTAGACCACAGATCGCGATGCATCTTCAAGCACTTCTACCTAACAGGTTTACATCATTGTAATTGTACAAATTAGATATGAGCAAAATGTTTTATTATTATGTTTATTTCATAAGTTTATTGGGTTAATTTCGATAATTAATATTCTTGTTGTAGTCGACTGATCGAAGAAAGGAACCAACAGTAGAGGAGAGCATCCATAAGGTCAAGATGCAGTCATTGTTATTGGATGATGACATCACATATTCAACAAACACTCTCGATATGATAAGGAAGACACAAAAAAAATGCAATGAAGAAATCCTTCAATTGTTATTCCTAGTGCGTCAAACAGATGAGCTAAGAGAGAGGGTTAAAATATTGACTGAGAGAGTACAAAAATTGCAAGTAAGCTATCATGAGGTCTTTAATTATAACATAAGTTCATTCATGGTTTTATAATTTGTACTCTTTTATGCCATGAACTAAATATGTATTATTTTTACAGGATTTTTTGCATCCTCATGATGCTACTGCCCATGATTAGGGTACTGCAAGTGCTGCCCTTGAAGTAGGGGTTGGTACAAGTGTCCATCCTGATCTTCTTGCACATACATCACATCATCCGACCCCATCATTCGTGCCTATATTGTCGACTGAAATGTTGGCAACACATAGCATGCAGGCATCAGGTAGTACTAGTGATGCAGAGGCCACTAGTAGTGGTAATGTTTTAGCAGCATTTCCTAGATCTTCCCGTATTACTAGTACGTGAACATTGCCGGTCACATTTGTGGTGACCAAGGATTTAATTCCCATAAAGATAGAGAAGGTCCTAGGTAATTTAAAATGTCTTAATTATTATTATATATAATCCAATTGAAATTTACTTATTGATCACTCTTTTTAGACTAATGATCCCATGATCATTTGTAGGAAATGATGTTTTTTATAAACATCTAGGTGATATAACATTGGAGCTCTTCGGGCCCACCATACATACACGGTGGAATGCCCAAAATCAAGATTTAAAGGATGAGCTCATTAACCATTTAGTTGTGTTGTTCGGTGATAAAACATTCAACTAAACCAAGGTCCTTAATAAAGCTGGTACATATCTAAAGTATGTGAGGGACCAATATAGGTCACATTTAGAGAAGAAAAAAAAGTATGAGTGTCCCCCCATGATTCTAGAGAGGGAGTGGAAGGACCTGGTGTTGGATGGAAAGGAGAAGGATGAAAAGAAAAAAGGAAAGACACCACTGGGCCAAGGAAGGTATGTGATACTATCAACAATGTAATTATATACTGATTACTCTTTCTTTTTACACAATCTAACATATTTCAAACTTTTCATAGGCTTCCCAACACATCGAAGGCAACAAAGGAAAGACTGGAAAAACACGGGTAGCATAGACTTGGCTCTAGTGGTTATATGAAATTAGCCGCACGAATTGTAAGTATCAATAAATGAAATATTGCATCCAAATAATAATTTGCAAACAATTTTGGTTTTATCACACCATAGAAGCAAAATTCATGATCTTATGCAAAAATGCAGGGCTCTTAATTCAACAGAGTGCCCATAGAAGAGGAAATGAAGATTACCTTTCAGCATGGCTATGAAGCCATGGCTGAATGCCTAAGAGTTTTGATTGGGCAAACACAATATTCCATTGCATCCAACACACAGGTAAATAAACTCAATAAAGTTTATTTAAAATTGAATACTTGTGCAATCTATTCAATATTAATTTCCACCATAAAGTAATTATGTGTCTATTTTTTTTAAACAGAAAAACAATGATAATACTGCACTTGACATTGGAATGCAGCCTAGTGAGGGTGGAGCACAACATGTAGATGAAGGTCATGGTGTGCATCTCGATACTGGATGTATTCATGTGATATACAAAATGCAGTATGGATTAATACAATTCAACATCTTTAATTGCAATTGGTGTATTAATTAATGCAACCTTTCATGTTTCAACTTTAGAGCATGTAGAGTGTGATCAACATGTTGAGCATGATCAGGCTAGAGAAGATCAGTAACATGATGTGGCCCCATCAGGTAAAGAGGACCACTCTAATGTTCTTTTAAACATATTTAATTGCAATTGGTGTGTTAATTAATGTAACATTTTGTGTTTCAACTCCAGATCAAGATTTAGAGGGTGTTCAGCATGTTGAGCATGAGGCTATAAGACAAGATCAGGAACATGATGTTAACCCATCAGGTAAAGAGCACCACTCTAATGTTCTTTTAATTAATAAAATACTTGTAACAATAATAACAAAACATATCAATTTAACATTTCTTTGTTATTGCAGCAGACCCTTCCTTGCAGCGGCCTCCACGTCATGATTAGTACACGACTAGGCGTACATTAAGATCACGAGCAGAGGGTAGAACAACTGAAGGAGGAAAAAATTATTTAGAAAACGATGCTCCACTTCAACTTTTTTTAGCTTCAAAAAAGAAACAAAAAAAAAGTGATTGTAATCGTATTATGGCAACCATATTTTTGATAATATGTAAAACTGAATGAATGAATGTTATATGTTATTAATGGATGAATGAATGAATGTGAATATGTTAATGAATGAATGTTATATGTTAATGAGTGAATATTATATGTTATTAATGGATGAATGAATGAATGTTATATGTTATTAATAGATGAATGAATGACTAATGTTATATGATCAGGTATGGGGAATTGAGAGTGATGTGAGGGGGGGGAGAGGGGCCAAATGAGCTTCCACAGTCACGTGGTTGGCCCTGTTAAGTAGAGAATGTTAAACTATTCTTGAAACAAAGAGAAGCTCAATCCAACTACATCCAAGTATATTTTTAATTCTTCTATCTTTCATCAATCTCTTTACTATTTGAACCTCGTACATATGTTTTACATGAAGAGCCCATTATTGTGAAATGTGCCTCTAGTTGAATAAACTGATTCCATGCTCTACATCATAATTTCAAGTTGTTTCCATTCCAATGTTCTGAGTTTAGTTTGTTTGTATGGCTTTGTATGAATTTCACAGTGTTGTGTGTGGATTTGGTTTCAAAGCTCTTTTTCTTTTGTTTTTAGTGGTGACATAACTCTAAAATTTTACTTTTTGTGCATAACAAGTTAGTGGAAAAATTGATAACTCTGAAGGGTTTAGAGGCTCGATTGAGATAGATACATGGATTTTTGGATCTTGTTGTTGATGGGAGGCTTCCACTTAACCATGAAATTTTGTACCATCTGCAGGTATGCAAAATCTTCTCTACTTACATTCATTCAACTTACTATCTTCCTTACCAGAATCTACCCTTATTAAGCCACAACCATAACTAGAACACTATCATAATGCTTCAATCTTAGTCATTAATCATTTTCTTGACAAAAAGGATAATAGTCATTAATACATTACTAAGGGTAAACATATTTCATACCTAAATCATTAAAAACAACATACATTTCCTTTTATACCTTATCCTTCACCAAAACACCAAGGGCCTTATGCAGTAATTATGTTTAATGAAATTGAGAAAGCACATTCAGATGTTTTTAACATTTTCCTTCAGATTTTAGATGATGGAAGGGTCACTAACACGCAGGTTCGAACTGTAAGCTTCACCAACACTATCATTATTATTACTTCTAATGTTGGTTCCCTATATATTCTAAGTGCTTTTGATGATGAAGTTGGATCAAAAGAGGAAGCTTATGAAAATATGAAGAAGAGAGTCATGGAAGCAGCATAGGCCACCTTCCGACCTAAGTTCATAAATCGTATTAATGAGTATATTGTCTTCCAATCTTTGGACTGTGAACATATAAGTAGCATTGTGAGATTATAGGTATGTAGATCATTTATTTTTTTGAAAAACTTATCATTTCTAAAATACAAACAAAGGTAGAAAATTTGTCTGATTAGTTAATAAATAATTTATTTGTGACTTATAATAATTGAAGATACACATAAAATTGTATAAGACCAAGTACTTTAGGGAATTCATAATAGGATATGCAACAAGGGGGTAACTCAAGTGCTTAATACACACTCTTTCTGTGTTTTATGCATTTTTTGTAATCTACTTTATATGCTTCATAGAAATTAATTTTGGGATAGAAGCAATCAACTCCAATTCTTGTCATCCTCCATTTTTGTTTAGTTGCAAATATTTGGTTGCAGTGATTTGGTCAACAAACCTTGTTTGCTCCTTTGTCTGAATGACATGTTAATGTGCATTAACTCCTAAAGTATAACCATTAGGAAGCTTTATATCTCATCCAGGCATATTTAGCTAGATCACAACATCAGTTATGTATTTTTCCTAGTATATCTTTTGTTATATGATGAAGAGAGAAAACTCACTCTTTTGTTGGTGTACAATGTGAAAGAACCCAAAAGTTTTCTATCCCAAAATTCCATGCTCTTACAAAAAAGGGAATATATACCTTTTCAACCTGCTATTGATTTATAATTGATTCTTGAAAATACAATAATAAGTAAAATTAGACTTTATTTGGTTCAATTATCTCCCTTTTTGGATACCAAATCCATTTTCTAACCTTAGTTGCAATAAAAATGACTTGTATGGTCACCAACATACACATTAACCCAAGTGTGTTACCAATTCATTTATGAGGCTCAACAACATCCTACAATGTACCTAGTAAGTTAGTCTTGTTGAATCCATCTACTATGATAAACATACTTGAGAAGAATGCTAAAAGAGTATAAGAAACCTTCTCAAGGGAGGGATGAGCATCTATGAAATCAAAGACTACAAGCATGATAATTGTAGTAATAATAGACCATGACATGTTGAGGTCATATATTAGGGAAGTCAACATTCCAATGGCCACTAAATAAATAGATCTTCCATGTAATTCTTTCCCACTTCAATTCCTTCTCAACCTTCTATATAAATGCATACAGAGTTTCAAAATCTTTAGGTTAATGAACAAATTTTAGAGGAAATTTCTTCCCTAATTCCTTCTCAAATACAACCACCATTATTATTATCATTTGGAACCCTTGTGTAGTAACTTTGAAACTTGGTATTTTTATCGTTATTTTCTTTTGAAGTACACACATGCAAAATAGTTGTTTATGCACATAAGAGATAACAAAAGTAACCACATGTCAATTGCATACAAATTGATGGGGAGAAGATAAACACCCAAATTTATTGAAACATCATTAGCATATCCTACAATCATTGCATTCCAAGAGATGACATCTCTTTGAGCCATTCCATCATATAGTTTGTGTGCCTTATCTATACTCCCACATTTTGAATACATGTCTACTAGAGAATTTCCAACTATAATATTTGACAAAAATCTCC
>VDFB02281492.1:643384170-643486876 GCA_007258455.2 Sequoia sempervirens
ATAAACCAGCCACTGCTTACCAAGTATGGCATGCACATAATCAGAATCCTCTGACACATTAAACAAGGATCCAGCACCTAAGGCATATGATAACGAGTCATTTAGCTCCCCAAGGTAATAGAAAACCTGCAATAGTCCAACAGGAGCAAAAAAATAGGAATATAATATAAGAGAGGAACCAAGAAAGATATGCATCAATGCAAATACTGATCAGCAAAGACAATTCCAAATATCAACCTTTGATGAAACCAAAGCAGCCAGTTGTCGTTCACCAAAATCTTCATCTTCATATAAGCTTTCTCTGAAAGAGTAAATCAACTTTTAGATGACACAAAATCAACCACACAGAAAAATGATACGAAGTATAAAAACCAATATAAAGCAAACCTATGAGCTCTGGCAAGTCACAAGACATGTTATAGAAGATACATAAATGAACCTTTTTGTAATAAAATTTGAATCTTATATCCATCTTATTAACTCTGTAAATAATGGAAACAGTTTTTTTTTTTAAGTAAAAAATCATTGCTCCACAATCACCAAACGCATGGGAAAAAGTTAATTCTACAGTTCACATAACCAAAGGGGAACATATCCCAATAACCTTTGCAATTTCTGAAGAACTTCATAGTACAAAAGAAAACAACATTCCATAAGTAATCATAGCAGGTATAATAAGTATTAGCATCTAGCAAAGCACTTAAACCAAAGCCATCCAGAATATATTCTGAAAAATATTTTGCAATCTAAAAATCTAATAGATATTTTATTAAATTTTCTTTGACCAACATAAAAACAAGATAAAAAGTGCATAAACACAACTTCCATTAGAGATTTATGCAGCAATATGTCAAAACATGGTGTATGAAAGCATGTGAATCGCCTGGTATTCAAGAGGTCGTAATTCAAGAATTAAAAAAACAGTATTGCAATAGAGGGATCTGCTGATGGTATTAAAACCAGTTGAAAAGGTCTTTCACTTGCAGCGAGGCCCTGCTTTGAAATACAACCAAACCAGGCTGCCATTCATTGTATAGGAGCTTGCCTAAGTTGTAAGTTTTGAAGTTTGGGTACACAATATGGCAGATTTTTTATTCCCCACATTCAAGTATGGTTTCGCACATATATATATATATATATATATATATATATTTTGATACTGTATTTAATATTTTATATAATATATTTAAATAAAACGAATATAGTTAATTATATATAATTATTTTTTTTATTAATGAAACATTGAAATATAATAAAAATTGGCATATATAAATAATAATATAACTATCCATATATTCACATATATAAATGTAATATTATAAAATAATCGTCCATCCATATAAACATAATATTTCATTAACAAAAATATATAACTGTCCATCCACATTTATTTCATTAATATAAACTTCATCATATAAGTCAAATCAGGGGACCATCGGTGTAGAGGATTGAGCTTTAAATAGCAATTGAAAGCTGAAAAAGTGCAGATATCTATAGAAGATGGGCTCTGGAACTTGTATTGTTTAAGCATTAAGGCATAAGTAAGCCTTCATATACTTCATTCATTTCATGGCAGCAGAGCAGTGAGATTGATTTCTATGCCTTCAGTCTCCAGCAGCTGTATTTTCATCAGCAACCAGCAACAGTAAGTTTTCATGCAGCACCAGACTTCTTTGTCGCAGGTGTAATCTTCATCAGGTCAGCAGAGTAGCTTCACATTAACATTCAACAGAGCAGTGGCTTCCAGCAACAACAAATTATTTATTTAATCTCCATCAAAACTCTGTTATTAGCAACATTTTTTCCTGGATTTCAACATATTTGCATTCTATTGAGCAGATTCCAAGAGATGCCTGGCATCAAGAGGGTTTAAATTTGTAGAGAATTCAGATTTTCATTCAAAGGGAGCACTTAGGGTTCTTATTTTTCTAATTTTGATGTCAGTTCGCCCAGGGTTTGGCCCAGGCACCCGAGGTACCCTGTGGATCCTTTCAAAACCCAGGCCAAACTGGTACCCAGAGCTTATTTTTGAAATTCAGCACCTGTTTTCAAAGATCCTGGTAACATAGGGGCTTGTGGATGTGCAGGCAAGCTTCCTCAGCCTACTGTAATAGGCACCAACCACAGGTAAAAGGAGGATTAAGTACCTAATATCTAAATTGAGAATATAGGGATGAAGGATAATAATCTTCAGTTCACCACCATTTGCTAATACTTCAGCATTGAACTTTTTGTTTCAAAAACATCTGGCCCCTCTAAAATTTCTGTAATCAATTTCATTTGTGAACTTTTGTCCACCATATCAGATCTTTCTCCTAGATTCATTTTCGGGATATAAAGGAAGAAACAAACGCTTGAAGCTTAAAAGTATGCATTGCAGTATGTACCTGAGTTTCTCAAAGCAAACGATAATTACCATAGCAAAAAGGAAAATGCTAGCACTCAAGATGAAAAGTATCAGATTTATCGATGCAGCCCATATGTACAATATATCTAATAGAATAAATCAGACTTTTAGATATCTCTAAGCCACACCCAAAAGTACTAAAAAATAAGAGTATGAAGGAGCTTATACCATATGAAAACTGTTTTGAATGCAACATGTTGGTTAGTAAGTTTTCTGACCACATAAGATCAATCAAATCTTGAATTAATGGTGTATAGTTACACTAGCACAGATCCATATTAGGATCTGATATGCAATGAGAGGTATCCAAAGGACTCAAGAGGTTACTCACTATGTTCTCACACATGTTTTGTAGTGGGATGGGCAACTCAAGTCTATTGGATACCCCACTAGTATGCATTTTTTATCAAATTGCATGCATGGAAGTTATGATAACAGAACTACTACCTGTTGTGACCTAATTCACACCTCGCCCCATTGCAAATGGGGACCCTTGTAGTTTGCCTTTTTAGGGTTTTTGTCGTTGCATCTCGGTTTTCGTCTGGTCTCTGTTTGGGGGATTTGAGTTTGAAGTCTTGAATGGTCACCCGAGTCGAGCAAGAGAATTTTAGCCTGGATCATTGTGCGTCATCATCATGCTTAGGAGGCCCGGGAGACGAAGATCGACTATCGTTTCAGTCAATTCCGACACCTCCTACTTTTTAGGGTTTTTACTCTGGCCCCCTATTTTTTAGGACCTACTTTTTTGGCACTTTTGAGCAATCCTGAGATCCCTATTTTTTAGGGTCTATTTTTAGAAAGTTGCTATTTTTGGAAAAATTTCTATTTTTAGAAAGTTTCTATATTTGGAAAGGTCTCAAGTTTCGAAAATCCACTCAGAAGTTCGAAAAAATCAACGAAACTCTCAGAAAATTGATTTGAAAATTTCATGAGTTCATGGTAAAATTCTGAAAAAAGTAAAAAATCTGGAAAAAATCATTTGAAAAATCACAGAAAAATGAAAAAATCAGTCAACAAATCTGAAGAATTCATGGAGGAGACTGGAAAATCTGAGAAATTCATGAAAGAATTCATGGAGGAGACTGAAAAATCTGAGAAATTCATGGCAAAATGGCCCAGGTATGACTGCAATTCATGGCAAGAGTTCATGGAAGCATGATAAAGTCCGCCCCAGCATGGAGAAAAGAGGAGGTCAATGGCGAATAGCTTCAGCCAAACAATGTTAATGGCATGGACATAGGGCAACTCCACCCAGCAGTGGCAAGAAGTGAAGGCAAGTCCGACTTGCCATGGCTTTTTAGGAAGCCAAGTCCACCCAGCAGCATAAAGGAAATGGTTCAACATTTGATGAAGTCCGCCCAGCTAAATGGCAAGGGAAGTTGCCGAGTCCGCCCTAGTATGGCCAAGTAAGATGGCAAGTCCGCCCACCAAAGGAAGAAGCAATGGCAAGGGAAGATGGCAAGTCCGCCTTGGGCAAAAATAATTTGCCATAAAAATTAACGGGTTGAAAATGACACAAAATAATTATTTTAATTATTTTAACATAAAAATTAACGGGTTGAAAATGACACAAAATAATTATTTTAATTATTTTAATTATTTATTTTCCAACACCCCAAAGAGATAAGTTTTAAAAAAATCGAAATTGGAAAAAAGACAAAAAGAGCTTTATTGAACTGGCGTTGAATTTGGAAACTTTCCCAGATACTATCGTTAAAGATAAAACTTGCCACTCGGAAGCGAAGTCTAAGCTAAAGTTTAAACTCGATTTAAAGGAAACAATGGAAATTTGCTAAATGGATCGATTTTCTCATCTCTATAATTGAATTCACTTCTCATTTTTACAATCATTCGATTTTCGAAAGAAAAGTGTGAGAAGAAATTTGTCTAAGGCACGAAAGTTGAGAAAATTTGCAGCAAAGTGAAGGAAATAAATTCATCCCAGCCAGCATTGTGATCGTGACTATTTCTTTTGTCCAGAAGAGCCAGGCACATTTTCTTTTTCCACTTCATTTTGGCGTAAAACTTCATCATTTATTTTCTTTCCAGCTTGATTCTTCACTAAGTCTGATTTGACAACTAGCTGGACTATCTTTCAAAGTGATTTAAATTTCGAATTCTAAATTTTCTCTTTGCTTTTTCTTGCAGATTTATTTTCGAGAAGGTAAAGATGAAGTTTGCCAGCAAGGGTGTGCAGCTGCAGTCAAAGATCAAATCCAAATGGGAGCACATTATGGACACCAATCTTGGCCACGTTGACCTCGATGACTTCAGGGAAAGAATGTACGGAAGCGATGGACGTCTGCCTACGCCAATTGCCAGAAGAATGATGCGCAATGGAATTGTTCATGCAGCTGGATTTCCGCCAGCAAAAGAGTGTCTGAAACTTATGGTGGAATGTGCATTGCACTATAATGCACGAGAAAGGCAAATAGAAGCTCCTGATGGAAGAGTTCTCGCATACTTGTCCGAGCCAGCCATTCAAGAAACTTTCGGAATTCCAGTTTACAACCGAACATCCTACCGCACCAAAGAGGATGCACTTAAGCTTTACCAGAACCAGCAAAACCTTTGTGCATCAAACATAAACAAGACTTGGTTGTTGAAGCCCAAACCTACTGCAGGGAAGATGCCGAAGAAATTGGTCAGAACACACTTCAAAGAGGAATACGGCGACATCGTCTTGCTGCTAAACAGAATAGTAGGCAATCCTCATGGTGCACCTTTCGAAAACTGGATGTATTATTTCATTTATGAAATAATTACCGGAGTCAAGATGTTTAACTGGTCCAAAATGATCAGTGATAGCCTCCATGAGCAGTTGGTCAACCTAGAGGAAACCAAAACCTTCCATATGAGCTCGTATGTCATATATTCGCTTGCGAGGTATTACAGGTATTCTAGCCTGGTTTGCAAGGGTGTGGTCAGCAACAGCGAAGGACAACTCAAGGCCTATGATTGTTATCCATAGTTGCGACTGAAGGAGAAGTCACATTTCAGGCAAGCACATGACGCCTTCCTTATGTACATCACTCGACTTCTCCAAGGCGGAACACATCAGAGACTCACCCGTGAGGCCAAGAGTTTGATCGGCCAATATGGATCCTGGTTCATCCAGTTTCCCAAGTTTACTTACATCAAGATTCAAGGATTCTCAGGACGTCCTTATAGACTGCCCATTTATCCGACCAACAAAATAGTTTTGTTGGAAGTTCTAAGGCAACTGGAAGCATATCAGAATATCCAAAGGCCAAAACAGAAGGCATCTGTCACTTTTCCTTTTTTCATCAGCAATATGGAGGAATCATGTCCAACGGCGCAAGCAGCAGAGAGTGCCCGACTGGAGATACAAAAATATCCATTCATATCATACAAACCAAGGAATAACTTTGATCCTCTCCATCACTTGGAACGGTGGACGGAGAAAAATACAAGCACTGGGTAGACTTAGAAGACTTCTGGGCTAATGCGGCTGATGAATATGACGTGAGGAAGAGGCTGTGGACAACGTTGCCACTAAGTATGATAAGGGCAACGGAACTTTTTAAAGTACCTGATCAATTGGAGGATGACGGAGTATATTTGCAGCCAGGTTTCGATGAGAACGAGCCACTCCCTCCTGTGAGATGGTCTGAACCTGAGATGGGTGACCTGGCAACATTCATGCGGCCTGTTTTCAAATATTCTCAATGGTGGATAGATCGGCAGGTAGAAACTCTAAGGCAAAGAAATGTGCAATTCACATATGAATTGATGGGTGATACAGAGTCCTGTTCTTCAAATGTCGGTGCATCTCATGGAGATGGGCCAACAAATGCCGCCAACTTGAGAAAGCGGAAAGAAATTGGTAAATCTGCAAAACAGGACAAGGATAAAATAATAGATGAAGGGCCTTCTCGAAAGAAGCACAAGTCCAGACCTCTTAAGTCGGCCACTTCCAGGAATATAGACGAAATACTTGCCATGGATGAAGAATCTTGGGAGCATGTCAGGATTCCTTTCCCAGTCGGAGATGTGGAGCCAATACAACTGGAGGACGATGCTCAACCTTCTCCTACAGGCACAGAGATCCTAGAATCAGGCAATGACACAGACATCATGGATGGGGAATTTGAAGAGGGAATGATTTCCGCCCTTAAAGGAATCTAGGAAGACCCATCTGTGCAAGAAATTCCGAATATGCCAGAAATCCAATTGGTGCAAGAAGTTCAAGATATGCAAGAGATCCAAAACATGCCGGAAATTCAAGATGTCCAAGAAGATCAAAATATTCAAGATATACAGGATGTCCAGGATCAACAGGAAGATGGAATTGAATAGTCAACCATCCCGAATTGGCTAAAAGAAAGATTAAAGAGAAAGGCGCCAGTAGAGGTTCCTAAAGAAGATGACGCCACAAATTTCTTAGCCAGGCTAGAGCAAACTGCCACAAGAAAGAAAGCCAGAAAATTTTCTACCATCCAAAGGGATGAGGCTGGCAATCGCATAGTGCAAGTTGCAGTACCTACAGCCAATAAGTTCCAAGATGAGATTGCCCTGGATGAATATGCCATCACGACCATTGACATAGGTCCAACAACAAAAGGGCAAGAGGTTGAGGACTTAGACAATTCCGTCGCCACCATCAAGTCTAGGCTGGAAAGGGAAGTGGCAAAGAAAAAAGAATATAAAAAAGAGATTGAACGCCTAAAAGATTATATCCAGCATCTTACCAGGCCACTCAATCAAGGTGACCAATTGGCACCTCCACTTCCAAACTCTTCACTAGAACCAGTCAGCAATTTTGAAGAGTTGACTACAGCAAGAGAGGCTAAAGATTGGATGGATGGAAGGAAAGAAGAGGCTGTGGCATTCACGGAAAAGCTGGCATATGTGTATGAACAAGCTTCCTTTTTGCTATCACGAGTTGCAGACTTAGCGGAATCATGGGGTGGCCTCGAAGATATTCAGAATAAAATTATCCCATGTATTCGAGAATTAAAAGGCATCTCGAAGCAAAGGTTGATTGATGACGAGGTTATTGAAGCTGGAGTTGCATACAATTTCAGTGGCTAGTATTATGCTCTGATTTCACGAAGAGGAGTCCTGGAAAAGGTAAAGCAAGATGGGGCCAAAGTTGAAGAACTAGCAAAGGAGATTCGAAGTAAAGTTTACTAGATGGCTACAGATATGCTCGACAAAGATATTGTCCAGAAGAAACATTTGCGGCCAAAAAATTTAAAAGAACAAGTGCAGAGAATTTTCTCCACCATCTCCGAGCCAATCATGAAAGAAAACTTCACCAGGGTTTTCAACTTCATGACCGTCAGAAACACTTTCTTGCTACAAGAACCAGAATGGGCGACCACTTTTGCAGAATGTGCTGAGAGCTTGGACTTGCTGGAATACAACGTCAACGTGCTGTCGGACATTGCCATGGAGGTCAGCTTGATCGTGTCCAAGTTCGCCGAACGTGATGCTTTGCAAGTGGATAAGGATGCAACTCCAGATGCTTGAAGTTCTCTCCAGTTAACTGGTCGATGTTTTGGAAACCCTAATTAGGGTTTAGTCATGTTAAATCTGGGCCATTGATCTCATTTCAATCTTGGCCATTCATTGTAATTCAGAGATGCTATATAAACCCCCCCCCCCTCACTCTCTCAAGGATCAATTAGAAATCATTAGAAGGCATTAGAGATTAGAGATTCATTAGAAGTTAGATCAGATTCAAGAGAATTGGATTGTAGAGAATAAAAGAGAGAGTTTTATGAGATTGTTATGAAAACACTATTTTGATAATAAAGTTCATCATGCATGAGGTGCCTTGAATCCTTTGATTGTCAAATGGTTGCATGGTCGCATATTCTCTTTCTCGTCCAGTAAATTTGAATTAGAATTTAAATGTATGTTAAAAGAATGACAAATTGATAATGAAGATTAGTGAAACCTAGCTCATACTTTCTTTGAGTGGATGCTTTTCACTCAATGTGTAAAGTTAGACTGAGCTTTATCATGGATGCTTAACTTATGTTTGAATAATTATTGTTCGATTTGATGGTAGTTATTCATCACGTGAAAATCATAAGCACATTCCTAGAAGATTGCACTTACTTTGTGTAGTTGTCGTTTAGTGTGGCGAAACAAAGTATTGTTTAATTGGTTTCACTCAATCTTTGTCGTCTCTTGATTTCATAGGACTAGCATAGGATTTCTAAAACCCTTATTCTTTTTTCACTTTTTTTACAAAGTCAGAAAATCCAAAATGATACTGTATTTATGTCTTGGCTTTTTCAAGTAACTTGCAAAGTAAATCCCAATTGTCCCCCAGCAAATCACATCAAAACCACAGAGCTTACTCATCTTAAACATTGGAATTACCGTATGATCTTACTTGCATTCTTAGCATATGAGGTAGTTTTTCAAGAGGGGATAGAGCGTCTTTGACACTTTATTCTAGAACGTTTGTTGTGTCATAAAACATGCATCAACACTACCTTTGTCTACTCATAAATCTTAGTTGTTTTGTATGAAGCCATTTGAATATATGAAAAACTAAACTTTAGTGAAAATAATTTAAACGCATGCATGCACAAATATTAGTAACATACAAAACTTATTTTCCCTCTCTCCAATTACCTTAAAGGAATTAATTTAAAATTGTGTTTTCACGCCTATCAAGTATCAACCACTTGATATGCCATATTCCTTGACATTTCCTTCACAAACTAAATAAACTGGCTCGGTGCAACTAATAATATTTTGGCTTAAGCCTATCTATTTCAAAGGTCTATTAATAATTGTATATTGGCTATCAATAAGCTTAACTTATATAAACTCAATCATGATGCTTGATGAGGACAACAGTCCTCCTATTCTGCTTTATGATCCAAGAAGCTCGAATAGTGTATTCCACAATAGAAAAAATAACAATTTCCTATTAATGTATGGGTAAGAACTCACGCCCAATCCTAGAGTAGCAAGGATGCTGCACTCAACCACAAGCAATCCTCTATTTGCCTAAATGTTTCTTCCAGCTAGAATACACTTTCACTTTAAGGATAGGGATTTTTAAAATCCATCTGGGCTTAAAGGCCTTAGCATAACTAACCTCAAATTCTTTTTGCCATTGTAGCATCAATTTCTCATAACTGACATATTTTCATAATAATGTTTGCATAACCAGTGAGTACTTACAGTATAACTAATGAGAAATTGAAGTAGTAACTAGTGCCTGAGCCAGAATGTAGTGTGTAGTGTGTACTAACATACTCCTGCATAACTGATATATTTCTACCACAGTTACCTGGAGACAGGGGCACAGGTAACAGTATGGAGGAAAGGGATGCCCTTGAAATCGGGATACACAAGTAAATGAATAAAAAGTAAAGATATATTATACATATATGTAGCCACCACAAATTGTGTGTATGGGAACAGGTATGTGGTCCTCATTCATCTACTGAAGTTTCCAAGTAACAATGAAATTTTCTGTTTAGCTGATGTAGTTATGAATAATGATACCAAACACAACAGTGCTTCCTTCAAACTTCAAGATCATCACCCCTCCTTGAGTCACTCTGAACATCCAGATAATAAAAGGTATTCAGATCATTTTAACAATCCCTTGAACTTCTTCACTTGGTGAGAACTGTCACCTGAGTCAAATGGCCAAAGACAATAATTTAGTAGATTCTTTAAAACAGATTATCATAGGAATGTATCTTGGATAGATCTATGAAAACTTCCAATACTCTTCGTCTGTGTTCCTTGAGGCTTGGCCACATAGAAGACAACAATTTTTCCCACATTCACCTTGCAAGAAGATGAGTTCAATCATTAGCATCTCCTTCAATATGAATCTTAATGTTTCATCTTATATACGTGCTGAAAATGGCACAATGTAGAAAGAGCTTCATGTCAATTATCTTGGATTGGCATACTTGAAGCTTGTTCACAAACTCTTTCATCTGCCTCCCTATAACCTCTTTCCCAGTGGTTTTCCCTAAAATAACTAGAAGAGGATGTTGAACATGGTAATTATGTAATCCTACATCTGCACGGCCACACTCATGTTAATAAAGGCTATCATTCAAACCTTGTCTTCACTGGCAATATCATAGAATGGGCTATTTTAAACCTTGCTTGAAACCTCTATTATAGAATCTTCAAGTACTAAGAGCAACCTCTTTCTGCCCATTCAAGGGTTAGTTAAGTTGAATTTTGACAGTGCTTCTTGTGTAACACAGGATCAGCAAGAGCAGGTTATGTAATTAGAGATGTCTCAGATTTTTTTGATAGGTGGATACCATTATCTAGGTAAATCAGTGTGTGAAGTGTTCCTTGCAAGTCTTTCTCTAGCCTATAATGCTAGTTTTCATACTATTCTGGTGGAAGGGGATTCCCAAATAGTGATTAATGCTTTAAAAGAAGAATATTGCCCCAATTGGCAGCTTCATGCATTAATAGAAGAAGCTCTAATATGGCTTAGAAAATTTGATTCGGTGCTCATGCAGCCTTGTTATTGTGAACAAAATAAGGCAGCAGATCTGTTAGCCAACCATGGCTTAGGTCTTTCTAACTTATCCACATTTGAAAGTAAAGACATCTATGATTGGGAAGGGCTTTCAAACATCATTGAAAGGGAAGTCCATCAAAGAGTAGTAGGTATTGATTAAATAAATTCTCATGGGCAATGGGGATACATTGAACATTCTATGCACACAATAGCTCTGATCAAGGAAGTGCTATGTCACACATGCAAGGATAGATGAAATTAATAGTCATAATTTTGTGCAATCAATGCAGAATAAGGTGTGCTTCCACGATATTAAGATGGTAGTCCCTCGTCAGCTTGTTATTTCGGCATGTTGTATTGGCTTTGCTTGCTTACAACCCAGGCTGGACTTGACAAGATTTATTTGCTGATTTGAACAAAATATTCTATTGCACCAATATGCCCTTGCTGAGGCTGGCTAAAGTTATTCTCAGTCCGGATGGTATTGGTGATACAAGTGTTGTTAATTCCCGTGCTTCCATATTACCAGATTTTAAAGAGCAAATGGGGACTATGATTGTTACTAAGCTTCTAACTTTCAGGGAGGTCGAGAATAGGAGCTTATGGGTATTGAGTTGCAAGGCTCAATCAATGCAAGGTTTTCTTCAGGCTTAGCTTCAGAGGAGGAAATTCAGGTTTTGCGCTAGGATGTGGGCATTTTAATTGATTTGTATTGAGATTTGCAAATGGTTATTAAGCATATGGTTGTGTCTCATGACAAAGGTGTTCTGGAAGTTGTCAGCTGTTAAACTTTGCCAAGTTTTGGGAACAATTATTTATCTCAGCCTATGAGGCATGCCAAACTCATAATGGGCATCCATATAAATGGTTTGGTGGATTCCACAATGGTGAAGCCGGCTACAGTCAAAGTGGTTCTATGTCTAGTAATGGAGAGTCCTGAATGGGGTTTATGATCAATGGAGATCAATGCTAGCTGGTGCAGGTGTGTCCCGATGGATGAGCTATAAGGTAGTGTATGGATGTGTTTGTGACATGGCTGTATAAAGGCTCCTCTTTTATGTTTGGTTTTTGCTTGTGTTTCTTGCTACACCTGGTATGGCTATTTATGCACATTTTTATAGTCTTAGTTATGTATGTTTTATAGGGTATGTATAGTGCTTTCTCTGGCCTTCTTTTGTGCCTGTACCCATGCATGGGTAGTTTGCACAGGTGTTTTGTTTGTTGTCTGGTTGTTATGCTGGTATTGCATTGGGATGGGGCCCTATAATACAACCCCAAAATTATAATCAAGAAAAGATGAGGAATCTTTTTATATTTTCTTCAGACATGAACCTATTTCAGAATAAAAAAAGGTTTTCAAGAAAGACGCTTTATTATAAATTTCCTACATTTCATCTATTGACCATTGAGGGCTAGTATATTCTTTTACTTCTTTGTAAATAACCTTCCCTTCATTGGATTTCTCCCTTCTGAAAATTTGTGACCAAAATCTGAAATTCTATTTTTAAACTTTTCATGTTGAAATCTGACAAGTCTAGAGGTAACATGCCCAATCTGTGAGATGGTATAGAAGTTTAACATACATAAATTAAGGTAAAAACTCCTGACAATAGGTGCCAACTTATGCTCAATTCATGAGAAGTATATTTTCTGCACTCAGCCGTGAACAGTCCTTCCTTTATTTGGCATTCTATACAACTCTTTTATAGTGGTTGTGATGGCACCAGTCCTACTCTGCATTCTCGTATGAATTGTGTGAATGGGGGCCACCTTTTGCTCCCAGCCATGGATTTCATAATTTCATTAGCAAGAGCAGTATACCATGCCACCTTTTGCCCAATCTGTGAGATGGTGTAGAAGTTTAATGTACATAAATTAAGGTAAAAACTCCTAACAATAGGTGCCAACTTATGCTCAATTCATGAGAAGTATATTATCTGCACTCAGCCGTGAACAGTCCTTCCTTTATTTGGCATTCTATACAACTCTTTTATAGTGGTTTTGATGGCACCAGTCCTACTCTGCATTCTTGTATGAATTGTGTGAATGGGGGCCACCTTTTGCCCCCAGCCATGGATTTCATAATTTCATTAGCAAGAGCAGTATATCATGCCACCTTTTGCCCAATCTGTGAGATGGTATAGAAGTTTAATGTACATAAATTAAGGTAAAAACTCCTAACAATAGGTGCCAACTTATGCTCAATCCATGAGAAGTATATTATCTGCACTCAGCCGTGAACAGTCCTTCCTTTATTTGGCATTCTATACAACTCTTTTATAGTCGTTGTGATGGCACCAGTCCTACTCTGCATTATCGTATGAATTGTGTGAATGGGGGCCACCTTTTGCCCCCAGCCATGGATTTCATTAGCAAGAGCAGTATATCATCTCCACTCGGACACATACATTCCTTACTCTACTCTGCATTCTTCTATACACCTGTTATGGTAGTTGATGATGGGGCCAGCCCTTCAACTTTGCATTCTCATAAAACCAAGGTCACCTTTTAACTCCATCCATGGACTCTGTTAGCTTTATTTTCTGACAGCAGGCCTTTCTTTTGCTTCAAATTTGTACAAAATTGAATAGAACGGTCTCTTTTCTAACATTTTTAGGTCTTGCCCATTTTGGGCTCAACCCCTGGTTCAAATATTTTCCTTTTGCACTTTTATCTTTTTAATTCACACACTTTGGTTTGTAAGCTCCCTCTTCCTACTCTAACCAGCTGTCCTTATGCATTTCAGTCACATACTTTAGTTGTTTGTGGAGAAATCAATATAATTTACCTACAGTGCATAAAACATATGAGGAAAGCAAGCATTAAAGTTTCATCTCTGCCAACAGGTTTAAAGCCATATAACAAAATTAACATTTTCTAAGCATGAACCATAGAACCCTACAACTGAAAAATTATACCACAAAAGAATGGGTCATATCTCTGCCAAACACCACGCCCATTCAAAAAGGGGTGAAATTCCCTGATTGTCAGAAATAAGTGGTAATGAAATCTTTCTTTGTTTGTGAAACAGAAGAGAGGTCTATACACTAATACTCGGTCAGGTCATGCTTAAATCTAGTCCTCAAATAATTAGTAAGTCACATCAAATTTAGACCACACTACCACAGAAAACTACACTGATGTAAGGCCTCTCAAAAACTTCAAATCTCTGACTGCAAGTGAGCAATTATTATCCACTATTCACAAACCTCAAAACGTTTTACCAGCAAATATAAATCCACAAAAAAAGACCAAATCAAGTCTTCAGTAAGGCATGTACATACATTTATTTACTCTAATCTGCTAAGTCTAGCAGCTTTATCACAAAAGTTTAAGTCCAAAAAAGCAACATTTCTAAATGCTGAAAAACACTAATGCAAAACACAAGCCCTGTTAAACCTCAGAGTATACCAACTTCAATTCAAAACATTAAATATCTACTATCCGCCACTTCAAGCTTCTATAGTTCATAACTTTAGGAAAAAGGCATCTAGAGAAACTGTATTAGGTGAGAAAGGAAAAAGAACATCCGTGACACCAAATGTGTACTTTATCTAAACAGTCTCGCCATACAGGTCAATTTACTTTATATCACATTATTCCCGAGAGGATTTTTTACCTAAAGAGTGACACCACTCAAGCATTAACGGTTCAAAAATCGTAAAAACCAATTAATAGCACAAATGGAAAATAATATGAAAAGAAAGTCTTATGGAGACTCAAAAACCTCCTGACCTCAGTTCCAATTATACAAGTCAGGCGAAACACAATCATCTATATACAGTAGTCAAAGTTTGATAGTACTGAAACCCTAAAAACGAAGCTAAATTATTTCTCCAAAATTTCTTTGGTACGTAGCCCTCTGATTTGAACTTTAAGCTCTCTAATTAAACGAAAAAAATTAAATTGTTTGCATTAAAACCCTGAAATCAATACAAGTTTATTTTCCAAAATTCGTTCCTGAAGATCTCTTTGTAGTTAATACGAACTGCGGAAGTTTGAAAATTCTAACAAAAAATCGTACTCAATTGTACCGTACCAAAACCCTAAAAACCAAACTACAGCTTTAAAAAGAAATTTAAAACCCTAAAACAACGTATCTAACCACAGAAAATCGAACCAAAAGACAGAACAAAAAAATTAAGAACGTACATTATAGAAACGCTGGTTGAAATCTCCGGCCAAAAGGTGTCCACGAATCTGTCGAGATTTGTGAGTGCATGAAGCTTTAGCGCAGGGTGTTCTTCGTTAAGCATTGCCAGCAGCCCGCTGGCCGATGTAATGGCAGTCACCATTATTAAAGCTTCAAAATCCTCAACAATAACTTGTTAACAACTCCCCCTGCAATGATTTCAAGCAGAAAAACAAGAAAAGAACAACAGCTCGCAGTATTTGGATTCGTTAAAAAAGGTCTTGGTTTTCTTTTCTTTATTTATTCTAGTCGTTATGGATTTGCACTGCGTATGAAAGCAAGTGTACGCGCTTTTCCAGATTTTTGTGAAGTTTTCGACCTGAAAATGTTAAAAAGGAAACGTGGAATATACACAATGTATATATGCTTATAGAATTAGTGGCAACCCCTTAAACTGATGGAAAAGGAACCGTGGCGGGAGGGAAAATATTATTATTTAAATTGGTCGATCAGCGTTGAAGCCAGAGAGGAATGAGTTTTTTCTGTTAATTGGGAACTACTTTAGTCGTTTGTTAGTAATTTTTAGTTTCTTAAAATATTTGATTTTTGGATTTTGATATTTTTTTCAAGTTTAAATTGTTGTATGTGTTTATTTGATTTGTTTTCTAAGTTTGATTCGGTATATAGTTTTGAGGTCAAAGTAATTTCTAATATTTTTTAAAGTCATTTTTTAAATGGTTGTGAAAAATATTTGAATTAATTTTTTATTTTTTTAGCTTTTAGAAATCGAGTAGTCTTTCCTATAAACTATAGTGCATTTGGAAAACTTTTTTCACGTGATACTGACGCGACATGTCCTCTGGTACTACAAGGATGGAGGGGAGACTAGACCTCATGACCTCTTGTCTACAACAGGATGCTTTAGCTAATCGAACTAGGCCCTCGCCTTATTTTTTATTTATTCTTGTTGTGTTTAATTTATTTTATTTTTATTCAAAAATTTATTATATTATTAGTTTAGTAGTTGTCAATATATATTTGTAAGGTGAAAAATGCAAATTTAATATTTTTTTGTTTGAGATTCATTTTGGTCTATTTATTTTATATGTAATGATTAGTATATAAGTAGTTCCATCTATCTAGCACTCAAGTTGCATCATCACATAAAGGATGTCCATCCTCTTTGTCTTCAGTTAATTGTCACTGATAAGGACTTGTCTTGTGTTGCACCACTTGAATTGTCACTACAAATAAGAGAAATAAATTAATCACTTTAACATAATAGAACTACAAATCATGGATTAGACAAATCTCTTAGTAGCATATTCCCAAGGAAAAAATAGTAAGAAAGGATATAATTGTCGTTGCATTCTAATTTTCTGGTTGTTTTCGTTTTTTATTGCCTTTGAAAGTTCAAAAATGGTAAGAAAGGATAATTGCACACGTTTTTGTTGCTATGTGCAAATTTTAGTTATTGTGTGTTGGATAGACAATGTCATCTTATAACATAAATCATGTACTCACAAACAATGATTATTTGAAATCAATTTATTTTGAAGACATGCTTGTAGTATTTTTTTTGCAAAAATTGAAAGCCAATTTGATTATTGTTGATGCCTTATTCTAGTAGATTAGGATGGATGACTAATTCCTATTGAGATGAGAAATGTATGTGCTCTTTTCATGGGCCCAAAGGGCTAACTTTTGTTAGCCCCATGTGCTACCTAAAGGGTAAATTGGATAACTTCTGGTAAATTAGGTGTAACTTAGGCATTTGATCTTTGTTTTTCATAAATTTTATATCATAGAAATCTTGTTTTGAGCCCGATCCAGTGGTGTAGGAAAATTTTCCATATTTTGCTTTTGATTTATTCTACAAGCCTCTAAAGTAAGATCAAGTTGTTTTCACTCAAGAGGACATAACTTTTGACTTGGTTATCAAATTTTTGCAATTCAAGTGACATCATAAATTTGATTCAATCCTCTTCGTAGATATCATGCCTATTTTTCCATAAAATCAACTAAGTATTTTTTATTTCAATCAAATCTCAAATTTTCCATTTTTGGTTATTTTCTTAGAAAATATGCAAACAGGACAATTTTTTGGGATCAAAGGGGAATTTTATTACTTTGAGGGGGTTTATATTGTTGTATCATTTCATTTCTATATTTTTATCATTGTGGATCCAACATATATTTCTCCACTCACTCCATACAACTATTGTGGTTAGAAAAAGATAGAGATACATCTGAAGAAATTAGGGCTATACAGAGTGACCATGGGTACAAAACTTGAACCTACAGGTGTTGGTGAGAAGAGAAAGTGGTTTAACAAGGGTGATGAGGCTTTTGGTATGCTATGCATGTCTATGTCCCCTGATCTTATCTTTCATGTTGAATCTTGCAACACACCCAATCAATCTAGACTCAATTGGAGTCATTTTTTGGGAAGCAAGATACTTTGAGAGGATTTCATCAAAGAATGAGCTTATTGGCTTGACTCCTTGAGTATTTGATAGCAAAGAATGAGCTTATTGGCTTGACTCCTCGAGTATTTGATAGCATTGAGGACTTCTTCACCAAACTCAAGACTCTCATATTGTAGTTGGCATAGTGTGGTATTCAAAAAGAGGGCACTCATTTGATTGTTTCCATCCTTGTCAAGCTTGGTCCTAATTATTCTATTTTTGTTTCTTCCTTTTATGTCATGGGAGATGCACTTGGTTCCAGATTCACTATGCCTCCACTTGATGATTTTTCTACATCACTCATTCAGGATCAAGCAAAACTAGTAAATATGGGCTCATTAAAGTCTTCCAAATCATAGGCTCTAAAGATCCAGAGGCTTCAAAGGGCAAAGGCAATAAATAGAAACAAAATGATTTTGAGTTCAATGAGCAAGCCAAGGAATCACATTCACGGGATACCTCAAATTCTTCTTCCTCTTCTAAAGTGGATTCATCTAAGAAGGATCAACCAAAATATACATATTACACAAAGATAGGACATTATGAGCATCAATATTATGCAAAACAAATTGATGAGCTAAAGAATCTTCTATAAAATAATCATATTCAGTTGCCTTCATCCTATTCTTCCACTTTAGAACCTTCACAATCAGGTTCAACCACTATGGCACATGGAGTCAACAATATGAAAGGTCATGCTCTCTTTGCACCCACCAATCTATAGTCCAATAGATGGCTTTTTGATTTGGTAGCCTCGCATCACATGGCTTCATCTTCAGTTATGTTCTCTTCATATGAGCCTTATGTATTACCATATATTTTGATAGAGAATAACACTTTTATGAGTGTTACTGGGAAAGGATCCATAGATATTATTGATTGCATATTTCATGATATACTTTGTGTCCCTTCATTATCTTCCAATCTCCTTTCTATTTATCATATTACACATAGTGGGGCAGGTAAGACAATAGAGTTCATCTTGATTCAGTGCTTATCAGAGACCTACATAATAGAGATATCATTCCAATTGGGGTATTAGATCACGTTTCTCAATTCTATGTCTTCTCTCATTTTTCTCCAAACGAGCTTGCACTGCCATTGACCGGCCTTCACTCTCATGCATCTAGAGTGGATCAAATATTTGAGGAGAATATTGGTCACTTTAACCTATGTGCACTCCCATCATCTACCTTGGTTCATGAGACTTGTATTGAGCTTACTCCTCCTACACCTCCCACATCTTCAAAGATCGGTTCATTTCAGCATGATGTTACCAGTCCTTCACTTTCAGCTTTGTGGGATGACTACTTGCCAGATGTATTGCAAAGTTATTTTTTGAATATCACATTACAAATATTGGGGACATGCTTGAGTATATTCACTTCCTCTTTTATGATAGCTACAACCCACCTATAATCACATCACCATTCCCTTTAGAGGTTGTTCTACAAGTATCTTCACATTTGTTTGGATTTTTATAGTTGTTTGGATTCATTTGATTCAGACATGTGGATCCTTGAGTATATTTTTGTGGTATCCATCATGAGACCTCTTATCCTAAGAGATTTTCTTTTACATTCAGCATTGGATATGTTTCTTCCTAAGGGGAGGATCACTATTTGTCATTTTTGGATCATCTTCAACATTCTTCTTTGAGCATTGACTTTTGGCAGAGGAGCTACTTCCTTTTGGGGGGATTCATTATCTTGTATTTTCTCTCATATGGGGGATCTTAATTGTACTTATGTGACCGAAGCAGTTTTTGGGGGGATATTTTGAGTCCTACATTCTTTTGTCACATGTATGATTTCATTTCTTTTATCTCTCTTTTCAAGAGGGGTTTTTCCCATGAGGTTTTCTCCTTTTCTTTGGTTATGAGAGATTTCAAATGCTTGTTCATGGGCACCTCATCAGGCCTTGTAGTTGGGACCCATTTTGCATCCATCATAGCTTCCTTTATTCTAGTTGTTTATTTTCTCCCTAAGTTGATCTTAAGTGGGGTGTTGAAGTAAATAGGTCATCGTCTAATAATTAATTAACTATTAGACACCTTTTACTTTAATTCCTTAAGATAAACTTAGGAGTTGTTTTTTATTGTTATATTGAGCTATATTTAGCACATGTTATCTCATTACATTATATGATGATACTTGTCTCAATCTAATCAAACCCTCATATGGGGTTTGCTTTTATTTCTTTCATGAGTATTCACCTTTCATTGTAATCATTCATTCAGGTTATTGCATCAATACAATTTATTGGGTTTTGAGTATATCATCTTTCTTAGATCTCTCTTTTGTGACAAGATAATTGCTTGTAGGTGACTCCTAGGAGTTGTGGGGTTGAATTAGTAACTTCAACACCATGAACCAATAGGGCCTCCTTACCTAACTTATAACTCTTCCTTCTCATTTATTTTGAAAATAAATGCATAAAAACTCATCCATCTTGAACTTCTTGGTAGTGCTCCCAATTTCCATAACAAGGTGGTCCCATGAATGTGGAAAAGAACACACAAAAGTCATACATTGATCCTACTCCTCCATTTTCACTCCTAAAAAGTATAAATTGGTAACTACCATATTGAAGCATTGAGATTTCTGGCCATAGACCCACCATTCTCCATCTTGAGGGTATACAATTTATTTCTTAGGAAAAGATTATTCACCAATGATTTACCTTGATAAATTTCTCCAAGCTTCTTCCAAAGATTTGTTGTGGTGGTCTCTTCATGCACATTCACCAACAAGAATCAATCAAATTGAGTCTAATAATACCATTTGCTTTTCGACCCATCTTATCCTAATATTCCAGTGATGTGGTTGTAGTTTTGGATGTAGATGTCAAAACTCATAGATCTTAGTCTATGAGCACATCCTCCATCTTGAGATTCCACAACTCAAATTTTATGCTTGATAACTTCTCCACCTCTTGTGTTTTCTATCTCCTTTTGTAATAAAATCAAAACCCTTTCTACACAATCTCCCACTCAAACATAGATTAGTAATAAAAACCCTTTACCCAACACCTGGAATCTGAAGTGATAAGGCTCTAATACCAAATGAAAGGAACCAGGGTGTGAAAAATGCTTCCTACACTAATATTCTAAGGAGAGTTTTGTGCACATTTCAATATTTTAATAATTACAAAAAATAGAAACATATTTAAACATAAAATGGACAATATATCATAACCTAGGTGTATTTGAGGAAAACTCTTTTAGGAGAAAAACCCCAAAGTAGCTCAATGCATTTTTTAGTAAACCATGGTTATAATACAGTCGTAGAGAAAGCATTCATAGGAGTGTCACCAACTGATTGTCCTTATTATTTCCTTTTTCATTAGATCTTCCACAAACCACTAGGGCCTCCTTATTTGACCTAGAACTCATCCCTATCATTTGTTCTAAAATAAAATATGCAACCACTTTTCCCATCTTAAATGAGGTGGTAGTGCTCGTAGTAGCCATAACAATGTGTCCCATAAATTTGGCATAGAACACAACAAATTCATACACCAATCCTCCTCCATTTTCACTCCCACAAAGTTCAACTAGGTAACCACCATATTGAAGGCATTTAAATGTTCAATCACATACCCACCATCCTCCATCTTGAGGGTATAAAACTTTTTTCTTAGGAATAAAATTTTTACTGGGGGTTTAGCATGATAAATTTCTCCAAGCTTCTTCCAAAGATTCATTGCAATAGTCTCTTCATGCACATTCAACAACATTGAATTAGCCAAAACAAGTCTAATAAGACTCTTTGATTTCCCATCCATCTTGTCCCAATCTTCTTATGATGTAACTATGGGTTTACATCAAGATACTATAGCCCATAGATCTCATTCTATGAGCACATCCTCCATATTAAGCTTCCACAACTCAAAGTTTGTGCCTGAGAACTTCTCCATCTCTATCCTTGGTGTGTTTTTCATCTACTTTTGCAATAAAATGAAAACCCTCTTTAGGCAATCTCCCACTCAACTAAAGATTAGTATAAAAAATTCCTCCACCCAACACCTTGAATATGGCATGATAAGGCTTTGATACAAAATGAAAGAAATTAGGGTATGAAAAAATGCTTCCTATAATTACATTCTAAATAGAGTGTTGTAAAAAAAAAATCTTTTAAAAATTACAAAAAATAAAAACACATTTAAATGTATAAAATGAACAATATACCATAACCTGGGTGTACACAAGGAAAATCTTTTCAGGAGAAAAATACCACACTCCAAATTAGGTCAATATATTTTTCAATATACCAAAATTATAATATTGCAAAGAAATCCTTCATAGGCGTATCACCAACTAGATATCTATTTTTTTGTAATTTAACAATATCTACAAAACTCTACATACAACTTCCATATGAATCACCTGTTATATAGGAGATATAAATCCTAAAACCATAAAATAGTAATTAGAAACTTGTGAACTAAAACTACCCAAATTATCCCCCAATTAAATATGCCTTATGATATGTCATAACACACATCATAAGTTGGTCAACATGTGCAACCCCTCTTTACAACTCTTTTATGCATCCAATGACTTTTTACATTTCCTATGCAAACTTTTATATAGGCCATAAATTTTGAACCAATGGGTTGATTGGGCCCTTTTTTATTTAAAGCACTTGAAGAGATCTATGCAACATGCACTAGAGGTAGTGTTGAATAATTGAGAATATTTATTTTATCCAAAAACCAACTTTCTAGCCTAGAAATTGAGTTTTTCTATTTTATATATGAAAATCACAATTTTTTTATCAACATTAGGAGCAAGATTGAGACACCTCCAACATATCTTTTGTGAAGGTGGGCTCATCATCCTAAAATTTTATCCATCCATACATACACTTAGTTCTACCCTATCCACTGACAAAAATACTCTTATATATCAACTTACTACCCACTTATCACACTCATTTATCTATTTTCCACTAGGATTTTAATGTTAGCCCATACTAAGAAAAATCTAAAATCATGGGAAAAATCCCAATTTTCCTCTTCTATTTTTAAAATTTGGAATTCAAACTTGGTCGACTAGCCGCATTCACCTTTTCACCTTGAGTTGACTAAACAAATGTTTAGCACAATTTGATACTATATGGTGATATTTAAATACATTTAATGCATTTATTATGATATTCTCCCAATTCTTTCAATAATCAAATAATAATTCATTCTAGATAGCAATTAATGGCTAGACACTTTAATTCATTACAATATAATAAGTAATAAATTGAAATACTTAGATGCTTGCCTTTTATTTTCAATATTGTTCAATTTCTAAGGGTCGATTTAGGAGAAATTATATGATGAAATTGTGAAATACACAAGCCACAAGATCAAATTTAATGAACAAAAACACCTTCCACGCAAGAGAGCTACAAATAATAATATGCAATATTCTCAACAAGAAAAAGCTACAACAATGAAACTCCGGAATCTCAAATGAGAATATCAAGAGATAATACAATAAAAAAATAAGTGCTTATAAGAGAAAAACCCTAAATGAAAAAGGGATTAGATCATGAAAAGTGTCAACATCTCTTACAATGAGACATAATGACCTAAGAATAGCTCAATTAATTAAAAAAAAAACACTAACAAGTTTAGCTTTAGTGCATCATAGTAAATTAGCCTAATAATCAATTAAATATTAATTAATTGTTAGTTAATACATGATTACTCTAACACCCCCCAATATGAACTTAGGGAGTAGCTAAACACCCTAAAAGGAGAATGTATGATGGGTTCCAACAAACAAGGCCTGGTGAGGTATTCATGTGCAAACAATCTAATCTCTCACAATCAAAGAAAAGGATAAAAACCTTGTGGGAGAAAACTCCTCTCTAAAAGAGAGGAAAACACAATGAAGGATTGAAGAAGCCTCCAAAATAATATGAAGGACTGAGAAGCCTTTAAAATAATGTGAAGGACTGAGAAGCATCCAGAATAGTGTGAAGGATTGAAAAGCCTCTAAAACAATGTGAAGGACTAAGAAGCCTCCAAAATAATGTGAAGGATTGAGAAGCCTCAAAATCAATGTGAAGGATTGAAAAGCCTACAAAATAATATCCCAAAATAATAGGAACATTAAGAACATCACTAAAGCATGAAGAAGTTGTAGACAACTATCAAATGATGACTACTATAGTGCTGAAATGAAGAACCCCCTCTGAAACAAATGATGATCAAGATCAAGAAGACAAGAATATTCATGAGTGCCCCCAACGACACTACTTGAATCAGATGGAAAACAAAGGAAAAACATCTGGAACTCAAATATATAGATGGCACAAGCACCAAAATTTTAAAGAACACTGATCAACAGAAAATGGAAGGTTACCTCTAGAAATAGGAATGTAAGAGTGTCCATGTGGTAAATGCTCCATCTCATCGAAATGCATGGGTAACCAATCGCTACATTCTCCTAGTACATAGGAACAAATACTAGATATATAGCTTATTCCAACTTCAACCAAAGAAGCATTAGTACCAACAGTAGAACTCCCCCCAATAATGCTAACAAGGGAGAGCCAAGACAAATCCACTATTTTTTTTTAAACGAGGAAGTGCGTGAAGGAGAATCAAGAACATCTAAATGTGCAATTGAAAGTACCTACAAATAGAAAGGGTGTGCAAACTAAGGTGCACACACATGAGGAAAGAACCACTAGGATTCAATGTTGTAATGGAAGGGACACTCACTTTACAAAGGCGTGATGGAAAAAAAAAGGTTTACACTACACCCCATGACACTAAAATATGCCCCTTAGTTTTTTCTTGAATTTTTGGAGCAACAAACCAGCACAACACTAAAGATAAGTGTTAGATTCCAAAAGATAACCAAGTAAATGTAACATTCGCCAAGAATGTTCACCAAGATCCTATTGAAGGTGAGGTGATAGCATATGGGAAGGGATCATTAGCAACCAAACTGAATTTGAATTTCAAACTGAAATGAAGGTAGATGGTGATCCAACCATTAAGAATTCCACGCTACCACTTATTCAGTGGGGGGAAAGATATTACAATGCAACATAATTGATCTGCTTCTCAGTAGGCGTCCACTCAGTAGTGGGGATTCACCACTTTTCAATGGGTGAGATATGAGAGATTTAATTATTCTTTTCTCCACACTGGCGGTAAACCATCTAGGGGTTACAATGTGTGAAAATTAACACTAGTAAATGCAGCAAATAAATGATTGGAACAGTACTACTATTTACAGTCTTACAATTTGAAAATAATTGCAAAATTACAAGTGTTTTACAAGGGTAACAAAGCACAATGATAGAAGATGATCTCCCACACTTATAATCTCTCTAATATTGAAAATACAAACCAAAATATGAACTGATGTAAATCTGATATGACAAACAACAAACTGAAAGTTCTGAACCAACAACCTAAGAAACATCAAAATGCTCAAATCTTCATCATAATTCAAAGATACACTTCAAAATTGAACTTACAATACCCATGAGTCAAGGCGACCAGCTCCAAGCAAGAATTAGACCCCAAAACAACCACTAAATGTGTTGCATGAATCCCAAGGCAAGTTGCAAGAAGAAGTATGACCTTAGAGAAGGTACGGTCTCTCTAGAAAATCAAAGGCAGCATAATAAAATTTGATCTTTTGTAATTTGAGTCACCCATAGCATAGAATCATGTAGCATCAATACACATTGTAGACATCCAAATTTGACCACTTCCATACGGTCAAACTTGTCTCCTTATTCATCCCTTTACTCGTCTATTTTATCCTCTTCATCAATATTAATTGTAGACATGCAAAATTAACATTGTGCATTCAATCAAGTTCATTCATTAACTAAACTAGATTTCACATTAGGTCCATTCATCAATTAATCAGGTTCACTTCCATCCATTCATTAGGTAATCTCATCTCCTAAGGTCATTTATTTAAAATCAAATAAACATTATCATCAACCTTTTAATAAATCAAATGGCCATTTAATCAAATCCCAAATCATATTAGATCATTTTCTGATTTAAATAAATCAAATATCCAAGTCCTAAAAGTCAAACTCACCTAATCATCATTAAGCTAACCTAACCCACCCACTTGCATTCTCTAGATTTAGCCACTTGCACAAATAGATCAATTTATTGATTTATTTAAACTCTCATTTTCACTCAACATGGCCCTCAAATTTGAAAATCATGACAAGTTAATTTGTCCCTCCAACATTGCACTTATTGCTCCTTTTCTTGTCCCCCTCTCTAAATTTATTACCAAATTTGAATTCAAATTCTCCCTCTCATGGGCACACTTCCCAAATCTTGCACATTCATTGACCTATCACCACTTGACAAGTGTCCTCTTCTCATTGGTGGATCTTTAGTCCCACATTCACCCATTTGGACAATTTCTCATCAAGAAAATCTATAAAAGAAGGCCTTAATCCTCATTCATCCATCCACAACTTTTATGCAAGGTTACTCTCTTGGTTTGAGAACTAATCTTGTTCACAACTCCATAAATCATCTACACAATCGCTCATGCAAGGTCACTCTCTTCATTTGAGAAATGATCTTGTCCATCATTATCATTAGCTTATCTAAAGGGGTTGGGAGAGGGCTATTTTAAATATCAAAATAGCACCAATCCCCCCATAAGATCAAGTGTTTGTCTTGTTTTAGAATAGGGATAGTTATTTGTGTTTGTATTTGCTCAATTATATCATCTTTTTCTTTATTTTCTAACAATGCAGATGGATTTTATGGGGAACTCTTATTTTATACTTGCATTTTGATCTAACACTTTGAATGTTTGCTTTGCTAATGTAAGTTGGAAATGGGGTTTCCATTAATTAAATCACTCATTTAATTAATATTTCATTGTCTGTATAAGGTTCTTAAAATATTTAATTCAATGATTAAATACTTTTACCTTTTACTTCTTTCCTCTTTAAATTAAATAAATACATCACTTTATTTAATTTAGTCACGTGACTTTTTTGAATTTAAGTCAATTTTTAATTCCTCTTTTTCTCTCTCATTGTCACATCCTCTATAACCCTTCTCTAATCTAGATTAATTTAATTAATTTTGGATTAGGATGTGCACACATTAATTAAAAAATCAATGTCACATCCTCACATCTTCCAATTTCTCTTTAATCTTTCATTAATCCTCCTAATCATGTGTTTGCACAACCTTAATCAAAGTCATTAGCCACATTTAGCATGCCTTTTTAGTCAACCTTTTCATTTGTCTTTCTTAGCATTAACCCTCTTTTCCATGTGAATTTAAAATTCACATTTATTCCTCCTAGAATCCCCTTTTCCCATGCATCTTCTAGAATTTTTGACTTGTCACATCAAGTCATATGTGGACAAGTGTATTCCTTTTTGGAACTTTGTTTTGTCCATGGGATTCTTCCAAGCATGCAAATTTTTAATTCACGTTTATTTTCCCAACTACTTTCCTCTTCCCCATGGAGATTTTTGAGGAATACTAAAAATTTTCTCATGTCACTTTCCAACTAGTTGGGAACAAGAACTTGCCTTTTAAGGCAATCTTCTCCTCTCCTAATGTACTTTCAAAGTACTTGTCCTTCTTCCACATCATGTACCCTCCTTCTATCTCATCATGTCCTTTGGACACTTCATCCTCCACATGGCAAGATGTGAGGGCTTGTGAGTTCTCAACTCACTATTTCCCTACATCTTGGCCATGGTGGCTCAATCTTAACCGTCCATTTCTCTAGGAATTCAAATTCTTCTATAAATACCCCATCTTTTCTCTCATTTAGGGACCTTATGCATTTGATACCAAACTCTTGCCATTTTTCCATTTGAAGCCATACTTAGTCAATTTACACATTTCTCCTTCATCATAGCACTTGAATCCACTATTCATCCACTTTCAACCATTTTTGCATCTCATATTGCATCTTTCATCTCATTTTCCATCCAAGGAGCAACATCACAAATCACATCAAGGGCCAACCAAGGACAACATGAATAAAAGGTATATCATTTGTTTTATGTTATCTTGCTTTTATTTGTGTTCATCGTAGCCTAATTGTGAGGTGGTCTTGTATTTGTTTTCTCTTGCATTTCTAAGTGGTCTTGCATTTTCAAATAGATCACAAACACCTACACACATTTTTGGCAAGCTCGGTGGAACCCACAAATGGGTCTCTTACTCTCAAGTTTTCAGTTGTTTCATTTTTGCAGGTTCAGGTTGCAGAGAGGCAGACCTACCCTTGCAGAGAGGCGGACCTACCCACGGATAGGCAGACCTGCCCTTATAGAGGCATACCTGCCCTCCACAGAGCCCAGAAACAAGTTTTTCCAACTTTCAACAGAGGGCAGACCTGCCCTTGCCTAGGGGTGGACCTGCCAACAGAGGGGTGGACCTACCCACCAAGAAGTGAACCTGCCCAAAACAGAGGGGTGGACCCGCCCAAAACAAAGGGGTGGACCCGCCCAAAACAACATTTTTCAGAAGGTGAAAATTGCATTTTAAGCATTGTTTTCTGCTATTTTGAGTACTTTTGACCTCCTAACGTGTGTGGTTTGTGTCTATGCAATGATTTGATGAGCATTTGGTGGAGAATAAAAAATAAATTACTAACAAGTTTCTTGCAGGGTCATTCATTTTGAAACTTTTATTAGTTTTTTGCTTATCATTTTTTGTTAATTTAGGTGCATAGCTTAACTATGAGGGGTCAAATTTACACTGTGTGTTGTGTTTGTCGTAGGTTATTGACGTATCCAATCCCCTTGTGTTGTTTGGGGATCCTAGGTGATGAGAAATCATAGCTTACCAAGTCTTTGAATCATCCTTTTTGTTTTTTTAGGGGACCTGCTTGGGGATTTCATCACCCCAAGAGATGATCCCAACCACGCATACCAACGGGGTATACAAAGGGGGGAGGCCAAAGTTGTACCCCAATCTAGCCACGTTGTTATTAACGAAGCGTCGAGATGATGTGAAGAGTTGGTTTGAGCCTTTAGTATCTCGCTAAGGTTTTTGACTCACACTTCTAATGGGCTGGTGTTCACGGTTTGGGCCTCATGTACCAGGTGTATATCAAGGACTCCCTAGCCACCTTGTTCATCCTAGATAGAGGACTTTGTTGGCCATACCCATTCTACTAATCTTAGGATCGTGTTGTTTTAATTGTTTTCTTTGTGCCAAACCAGTGATTTTCTAATCAGTCAAGTCAGCCTTATCCTTTGATTATTGTTTGTTGTGTTTTGGGTCTTTTTCCATAGTCATTTTTGTGAAAATCAAGTTTAGATTTGTGCAGAGGGGCGGACTTGCCCTTCTAGGGGCAAACCTACCCTTTGTCTTAGTCCCTTTTCAGCCTATTTTTGTTAGATTTGCCCAACTTTGTGTCAAATAGGTGAACCTGCCCCCGAATAGGCAAACCTGCCCTTGGATGGGTGGACCTGCCCTTGGATAGGTGTACCTTCCGCTTAAACAGTTAGTTTTACCACCCGTTTCATCATTCTGAACACCCGTTTCATCGTTTAGAGCACCCATTTCTTCATTTCGATCACTCGTTTCCCCATTCCGAACATTCGTGCATATGTTATGAGAATCCATTCCCTGTCTTGAACATTCATCTCCTCGATCCGAGCATTTATTTCCTCATTTCGTGAGCCCGTTTACCTATTCCAAATAGTTGTTTTTGCCCATTTTTCACTGAATAGGTGGACCTGCCCTTGGATAGGCAGACCTGCCCCTTTTAATTGGGCAGACCTACCCTTGAATAGGCATACCTGCCTTTCAAACAGTTGTTTTCATCCTTCGTTCGATCGTTCCAAGTGTCGTTCATCCATTCCAGGCTATCATTCATCCACTCTGAACTTTCATTCATCCAATCTGAGCATCTGTTCCCTCTTTTAGACTATCATTCACCCATAGCCGTTCTTCCATTCTGGTAACTGTTCTCCCCATTCCCATAACTGTTCCCCCATTTCGGGTTGTCATCTCTCTATTTTGAGTTATCATCCATCCATTTTGAGACTCCATTCATCTGTCCCGATAGTTGTTCCCTCATTTCAGGCTCTCTTTTCCTCATTCTGAAAGGCCGCTTGTCCATTTTGGATTATCATTTACCCATTTTGGACATCATTCCCCCATTCCGCTAAACTTCATTTGAACTAGTTATCCGAGTTGACCTAGGTGTCTGAGCTTGATCATCATCCTTTGAAACTGGCTTAGGATTGTCATCTGTCCTAATTCGGTCATCCTCATAGGCCCTATCAATCCACTTCCATCTCAAGTTGGATTTGGCGTCTTCATCATCCATCCATCCTTTAATTGATCAATCAACACCTTACATTACCTAGGGTAATTCCTAAACTTGGTTTGGAACCCCTGTCATCATCCTAATTCGTCTTACCATCTAACCCTATCAATCACTTATCAATCCAATCCAACCCTATCTCATCAATCCTCTTATTAGTCAATTCAATCCAATCCAATTTTTCTAATCATTTTATCAATCAATTCAATCTAATCTCATCGATCATTTATCAAACAATCCACTATGGTCTAATCAAATCAAATTCTTTATCAATCATCCAATCCAATCCTATCAAGTCACATCCTTGTTGGCTAATCCATCATCTAACCAAGTCAATCCTCCAATCATCATCTTGATCATCCTTGTATCCTAGTCCACTCCACCATCTTGCATGCCTGTTCAGACTTGGTCACAAGCAAGGAAGATGGCCGAGCAACAAAACACTAGATCCCAACCTAATGTACTACAGGAAAATCCTCCCGTCAATGGGGGGTCATCACAATCTAACACCAAAGATCAGACACAACTCACCGCATGGTGAAGAGAGTATGGTCAACTAGCCCGAACTCACACTTGAGGAACATTTTAGTAACCCCACCAATGCACAAATGACAGATTGCCTTATCAAACAACATGGGGAAGAGATCTTGGCCCACCTAATTGAAAAAGGTGTCAACCTATCCAAATATGGCAATTCCACACCCAACATACCCCAAGGTTGAAAAAATGCACCAGGTAATTCATACATCCCCAATGTTCCTCTAGTGGAGGGTTGGCATCAACCTGAATTCGGCAACGCCATCCTCTACCAAGTCAACAATTCCCCGTGCACCCCAATC
Organism: Sequoia sempervirens; assembly: GCA_007258455.2. Classification (NCBI taxonomy): domain Eukaryota; kingdom Viridiplantae; phylum Streptophyta; class Pinopsida; order Cupressales; family Cupressaceae; genus Sequoia; species Sequoia sempervirens. The sequence goes on from VDFB02281492.1 coordinate 643,414,821, forward strand.
TCAGTCATGGGGGCTTCCCAAGTATCTGATCCTAATAACCCTTTCGCCTACGGCATGCCACAAAATGTTTCGCAGCATCCACCATTAATGTTGACTACACCACCCCTTTCGAATCAACCTCCAGTAAATGCTGGGGGCAACCCTTTCACGGCCTTGCCTCCACCTCTTGGGACCACAAATCTACCACCGCTTCCATTCACATCCCAACAACCTTCTCAATCTAACATACCATCTCAATTACCTCTACAAGGTACATCCCAACCAAATATTCTCGTTGTCACCCAACAACTTCCTTTGATGAACACCTCCACGTCATCTCAGCCACCTCATCAGCAACAACCCCCATATAATCCTTTGATTCCATCACAACAACCATTGCACCAATCACAAGGCAATCCATCTTGATCTCTCGTCCTGACCATATCCATGTTGCTCGCATCTATTTTACATCCGCAAGCTCAACCATAACACAACATCCCATCTTGACCCACGCAACGGCTGAAATCACATCAGTAACCTCCCCAACACTATTTCTATCATAACCAATAATGGTTGTAGCAACAACCACCCTATGTGGCCTCCCAACAGTTGTAATAGTACCTCCAGTACCAACAGACCAATCCGCAACGCTCCATTCATGCTCCTCAACATTATGCCGCATATCGTTATTAGACCAATCTGTACTCTACCTCGCAACAGCAACCCTCATACCAACAAACACCCTCATCACACCAACAAGGGATATCATCATCTCACTATCAAAATCCATATATCAACCTTCAAACAGTATATCAACAGGATCCTCTGTCATCCTACCACCCATATCATCCAACCCATTTGCCTCAACTCCTACATCACTGGTCAACGCGGATCTATTAGAAATCAAAGCTGCTTTGAAAGATCTCCAAGCCGAGACTAGTAAGCAATCCTTCAAATTCGAAGATATATGTCCTTATCCATTCGACCCATCCATCTCATTGATTCCCTTCTTGAAACACTTTGAGATACCAAAATTTGACAGATACAAGGGAAACAAGGATCCTAAAGCCCACCTGCAAGAGTTTTACTCCTAGTGTCAGGAGGTTATGCACAATGACAACTACCTCTTGCGTCTGTTGCCGCAGAGCCTAATGGGGAATGCCCTAGAGTGGTTCATGGATCTAGAGCGGGGGTCCATCAAATCCTTCATGAATCTTTCAGATAAATTTGTTTCCTACTTCTTCAATCTAGAGGACACTGATACCTTGGATCTCCTCAAAGTGATAACATGCCTGAAATTCAAGTTGAAGAACATGGAATGAATTGAATCAAAATATAACAGCGTCTCATGCCCAATAAACTCTGAGGAATTAATATCTGCAATGTCAATGTCAATCACCATTTTGAGAACAAAGAAGAATAATCTAAACAACTCAAAAATATTCTCATCAACATAACTCCTCAAAGCATCAAACCAAATCACAACAACAAATGTGACTCTATCATAGCTATTTGCAAAGGAATAAACAACTCTTTGCAAAGTCATAACAATTGCATCCTCAAAGCTCCCCAAGGAGGTATAATGCCTCCTCTGAGTAATTCTGACATATTCAAGAAAATCTCTGAAAACTTCCAAAAATCTCTCCCACAAAGTCTCAAAAAGTTGAACCAAATCAAGCAAAGGTTTGCTGCCCCAAACACTAGTGCAAGAGATTGAACAAAGATGATCACTGGAAAAGAATTTGAACATCATCTAAAATTGATCTAAATCATAATGAAACATCATTTCCCACTTTAGAAGCCATAAAACCTCACTGAAAAGAGATTGTGAAGAGAAAAAATGAGTGTACCAACTGCCCATGAAGTCTGAAATAAACCAATTAAAGTCTAATTTTAAGAAAGTCAGCATACAAGGAGTTGAACAATTGTTGCAACTTTGGAAATCAACTTTCATAATATGACAATTGTTCATGCCCAAGGCTAGAAACATTCCCTCAAGGAACTCCAACCCATTATTAAACCATCTTTGTTTGAAGCACCTCTCCAATCCATCAATGGATGAACCAAAGGAACCATCAAATGTTTGGTAAAAATGGGGGCAACATCAAATACTCTAAAAATTGGATCCTTATCTCTCCAATGATTCCTCTTTCTACTTGTAAAAAACTCCATCAGACCATGTTGAGAATCCCAAGCATGGATACCCAACTGAAAATGTTCTCCAATGCATAGGAAAGAGGACACAACACTTCTCCAAGTGTTAATCAAAGAAAAATGCAAACTCAAGAAGTTAGTGTCTTCTTTGATAAACCCATGTATCCCATCCATGAAAACATCAACATCAATGGAGCATAGAACAAATGTTGTGCTCAATTCCCATACCCCCAAAGGACTAGGATGAGCCAAAACATCACTCAACCCAAGAGATGGATTGTCAAGAATGTAAATAATATGTTTTGGTCCATATTTATCCCAAAGTTCATGAGTAATAAGTCTGGAATCTTAGCTCTTTTCTGCTGCAATGAAGTTACCAACAGCTACCAAGACTTGTTTTATTGACACCTTGAATCCAACAATGAAGAAATCTCCTTGAGTCCACACTTCCCATGTGAATAATTCATCCTTGAATCCACTTATGCTTCCATGATCAAAATGCCCTTGATGATTACTACTCACAAAACATGGCACACCCTCATAGAAAGTATCTATCACCATATGATCTTCCAAATCATGTGAAGATAATGGATTGTTGTTCTCAACAATATTTTCTTCATCCCTTTCGTTGGTGCCTTCATAGAATTCAATCTCATCTTTTTCAACTTGTGGATGCCCATCATTAGTTGTCAACCCACAAAGTGTAGCATGTTGAAGACTACATTCATTATCCATCAAAACATCTATCTCATAGCTTCAAACTATTCCTTCTTGTGGCAAAGTATCTTGCCAACTCAAGAGTTCACACTCTTGATGTACTTTCCAATCACCATCAACATATGGGATCACCTTGGTATTATGCAATGTTTCATCATTATGGAGTTAATTTATACCTTCAACTATTTGCTTGAGCTCCATAGTCCTTGTATTTGCTTCTTGTCCCTCAAGTGTGGCTGCAACAGGTGTTTGATTTTCTGCTTTGCATAAAGAATGATGAGCTAAGGTCAGATCAAGACAAAGCTTATCAACCTCTTTCTCCTTCTCCTGGTAGGTGTCATAAGTCTTCTCTACAAACTTAATAGCATTATCTCTATTTGTGAGCAAGTGCAAATAATCTAACTTAATGGATTCCAGTGCCTCTTTGATAATTTGCATCTTGGAAAGAGTGTCTCCATCCTTAACTCCATTATGTCTCTCTTCAACCTGAAACTTCTAGTAGAGTTCTTCAATAAAATTGTATGTGCTATCAAATCTTGATAACACCTTAACAATTTTCTCTTTTGAAACCAATAAGTTATCCCTCAAAACTTGCAGCTCTTTAGGCCTTTGATCATAATCAACAAAGAGGCTTTTCTCTTCGAACATCAACTTTTTTGATTTGCTTTCATTAGCAAGATTTTCAAAATCAGCTTCATTACTAACCTCTTCACTATATAACTTTTGAATAGAAGGCCTGTCAGCAACTTCATCAAGAAAAATAGTATCTCTATCTTTACCTTTCAAGTTCTCATACTCTTCTTGTGTGTAATTTTGAAAGGCATCCAAACCATTTGTTGACTTTAAAACATTCTTCTCTTCAACATAAGAAATCACTTCATTACTTGCAATGCAAACTAATTTTTTAACTTCATCAGGATCAAAGGGGAATTTATCCCACTCTGGTTCTTTATCATACCTTGGTGACATCACGCCCAGATCCCAAATGTGAAAGGTTTGATTTCAATGATCAGTAGGAAAGAAATCATCATGCTCCTCTCGAACTGTTGACTCTTTGAATGAGTCACTCTTCAACACACTTGAACTGAAATCTTCATCTATAACTTTCTCTACAGATGTAGTTTGATAATCAAACCCACTACCACCCAAGTCACTATCATTGTAATGGAATAAAGAATCATCAAAGTTGGATGCTTTGAGTAATTTATCATTCTTTTCTTCAATTGACTTATCATGAGTGGATGTGTTACTAATCTTGTCATTAGCATCCACAAACATACCCAAGAAGTCTTCTTGGTCACATATCATAATTTCTTCATACGGAATCCTTTGGGAAGTCAAGTCAACAACAAGTAGAGAATTATCCCTCACCAAATCTTCAACATGATTTGATCTTAACTCAACTAAATCATCATAAACATAATCAACATTAAAGTGGTCATAGGTTGATTCAATAACACCACTAGTATTCCCTTCATCTTGCTCTTCTTCAATGCACTCATCCCACACAACAGTTCTACCAACATCTTCTTTGAAGCCATTTGTCTCAAGATCTTCATCAATTGAATCCTTATTAGGACTCAAGATTGTTGTTATGTTCTTCTCACCAAAACAACCTTCATTATTTCCCATCTCATGCAAGTCTATGGGTGTATTTTGGGACTCTAACTTAATCTCTTCATTTTCCAAGGTATCTTCGCCAAGCGCCCTATCATTTTGAGGCAAAATGTGCACCTTGTTTGTGCCATCTTCAACACTAGTTGACTGATTTCTTTCTTCAACTTGCTTACATGTGGGCTGCAAGCCACAAATAGATACTTTTGCTTCTTCCTTCCTTGATTCTTCAACCATGGCAAGTTCTACTTCTCTTTTAATTTTTTTCTTGATGTAGTTGACCACACCCAATTTTCCAAGTTTCCCAGCTACCGCACAATTCAAATATGTGTCAAAAGACACATTTTTCTTAAACTCATCTGTCATGCTCTGATATTCTGCACAGAATACAAAAGCATCATGTTCACATTCCCTCTTAAACTATTCAACATATCTAATGAAGTCTATTGTGGCAACACTAATTTTTTTGTTCTCCCAATAAGATGGTAGGAACTTCTGCTCTGATACCACTAAAATATGCCCCTTAGTTTTTTCTTGAATTTTTGGAGCACCAAACTAGCACAACACTAAAGATTAGCGTTAGCTTCCAAAAGATAACCAACTAAATGTAACCTTCACCAAGATCCTATTGAAGGCGAGGCGATAACATATGGGAAGGGATCTTTAGCAACCAAACTGAATTTGAATTTCAAACTAAAATGAAGGTAGGCAGTGATCCAACCATTAAGAATTCCACACTACCACTTATTCAGTGGGGGGAAAGATATTACAATGCAACACAATTCATCAGCTTCTTAGCAGGCATCCACTCAGCAGTGGGGATTCGCCACTTTTCAGTGGGTGAGATATGAGAGATTTAATTATTCTTTTCTCCACACTGGTAGTAAACCATCTAGGGGTTACAATGTGTGAAAATTAACACTAGTAAATGCAACAAATAAATGACTAGAACAATACTACTATTTATAGTCTTACAATCTGAAAATAACTGCAAAATTACAAGTGTTACAAGGTTAAAAAAGCACAACGATAGAAGATGATCTCCCACACTTATAATCTCTATAATATTGAAAATACAAACCAAAATCTAAACTAATGTAAATCTGATATGAAAAACAACAAATTGAAAGTTTTGAACCAACAACCTAAGAAACATCAAAATGCTTAAATCTTCATCATACTTCAAAGATACACTTCAAAACTGAACTTACAATACCCATGAGTCAAGGCAACTAACTCCAAGCAAGAATTAGACCCCAAAACAACCACTAAATGTATTGCACAAATCCCAAGGCAAGCTGCAAGAAGAAGTACGACCCTAGAGAAGGCATGACCTCTCTAGAAAATCAAAGGCAACATAATAAAATATAATCTTTTGCAATTTGAGTTGCCCATAGCATAGAATCATGTAGCAGCAATACCCATAATGAAATAAGATTTACCCAAGGAGCTGCAATAAAAAACATCCTTCAACCATGACTGAACCAACAAGCTCCAAACTGAAAATAACATCAAAATTACCCAACAATGAAGCTCAATATGCACTTCTGAATGAAGCACACTCCCAAATGACCATCTAGGGAACCATAGTTTCAGGCTTGAAGAATGGTATAGAAAATACTAAGCTCCCCCTTAGCCGGGTTCTAAAATCAATTCAACAACATAACTTTACAATATTTTCCAAAGATGAGAATGAATGAGCAAGGCCTCAATAAATAAGCTTCAAATGGAAAATGAAACACTTTGAATTCCAAGAAGTCGAATCACTTCAACTTCCAAAAGGGACACTACTTCAACCATTCACTTTATTTTGAAATAATAAAATATTATTCACCTTCCCTCTTTGGCATCCATTTCAAAATGCAACAATAAAGCATTTATTAAATGATTAAATTCTCAACTTGACCCCTTAATGTCCCCTCTTTAAAACAACTTGAAGTCATCAAGCCTAGGTGTGGGGTACAACTTAAAAACATGAAATTGACTAAATATAAAACTCAGTCCAAGGAGATAACCAAAACCAACACCAATACTGAAATTGATGGATTGCCAAAAATAACATGATGACTTGAGCTAAACTACTGATGATGCCACTGCCAAAATCAAACTTACTAAAAATAGCCAATGCCAAAAATAGTAAGTTCACCTCAAAACCAACAAAAAGCGAAATTGAGCTGGAAGCAAGACTTACTGAAAGTGGAAACCCTAAATTTGCACATCTTAGTAGCCTACAAATTTTTGGAAATAGGCTTAATCCAAAGAAGAGCGTAGGGTGAAATTGGGGACATTACACACTTTATATCATAATGCAAGTATAAAAGGCACAACAAGATGTGTAAAATCCCCAAAAAGTATACACCCTGGAATGACACTTTATCTTAGTGTATATATAAAAAAGAATATGCTTACAAAACATGACTAAAATACCCAAATAGGACAAAATGCTAAAAATGCATGTAGAACAGCCTAAAACAAGTCATCCCATGCAAACAAAATGTTTCCAAGAGCTAAAACATCTAAGTAATTCACTATAGTTTGAAAACACCAAAAAATGAATTAAATGTACCTAGAGAGAAATTTGTAAAAAATACATGGATGGTTGTGAAGAGCTTTGAGAGACTGTCCCAACATTGCTAGAATCGTGAAAAACAAAGAAAAAGGTCAAATTTATGAGCTCGAGAGTGAAAACAACACATCTAACTTTAGTAGGCTATATAATGCACTAGTAGAAAAATTTAAGTAAAAATCAACACTATTTGATAATGCTTCGAATCAACTTTTCAACAATATCTCATTTGCCCATTTTCAACATCCGAGTAAAAAGTTATGCCCCTTTTTTTTTATTTTGCTTATTTTGTAAATAAATTAGTCCCCAGGAGTTGGGCATTAGTTTCCCATACAATCTTGGGTGGCAATTATTAAAAAAAAGTAATAAAAAAATTGGATGATCGCCCTGCCACTAGTTGAGTGACAGAAGGGAGCGGTCAACTGCTAAGTCGTTGTCACCAACGGTTAGCGACTACTATGTTGCAATAGTTAGATTGGCCACATAATGGCTACGTCGCTCCATGGGTAGTGCTACCCTTTTTACTTTTTTTATTTGTGTGTCAAACAAAGTCATACAACCCTTGGGACAAAAAATTCCTTTGAAGCTCTTAATGCCAAAATAGGGTAGTAGACCCAAATGCAATGATAGACCAATGATTAGAACTTATAGAGCATAAGCGAGTTGCAACAAAGATTTTAGATTGTAAAGAAAAGGATTATAGGATAATGAAGGGACTAGAAAGATGCATAATCAGAGAGGCATTTAACTTTACCCAAGGCAGATGGAGAGAACACATGGTAGAACTTATGAAGGAGGAGCCTCATTTTGTTTATATTTATGAGATAGTAATTGGTACTAGATCACACAAATAAATTGCAATTTCCCTCAAGAAGAAAATTTCTTGGCTCCCTAAGGATCACGAAGATTGGGAGATGGCTTTGCACGCTATGTGTGAGCCAGTGACCTTTCTGGTTAGGGATGCATGTTGATGTTGTAGGGTGCATGTTTGTTTTGTTAGTGCCATCAGAGTGCTGGTTTCGTGAGCCATGTGGGGGTGGGTTTATTTCTTGCATTTGCGGGAGGGGCGCTAGTGTTTTAGACTCGTTTTGTTTCCTTGAATGCTGCTAGTGGCATCAGTGCTGCATGGTGACCCAATCTGAGTTGAGTTTGGGTTGAGGTACAGGCTTCCCTCTAAGCAGACTGTTGTTGACTGTGTGGTGGTGGGTGCTCTTGTTGCACTGATTTTCTTTGGGCTGCATGGTTTGTAGTCGGATGCATGTGCATGCCGCCTACACGTTTTGAGCTTTCAATTGGCAGTGTGGTTGGTTGGGCCAAAAGGTTGTTGCGTAGGTGGAGAGTTTTTGTGATAGCCCTTGTGTAGATTTATTTTGCTCTATCGTCACGAGGTGTGCATGCCCACGAAGGGTTTTGGATTGGGTACATGTCTCGAGGGGAATCATTGGGGGTTGGCCCCATGATGGATTTTCATTCAACACTTGGTGCGAAATCGATGCAGGGTTCCAAGATCTTTGAGAATAACTTATTTGGGTCCATTCCGAAGAAGTTGTAGACAAACCCGTTAGGGGGGCCTTAGATTCCAAAGATTAACAGACGTCTGGAAAGGTGCCATGAGAGGCTGAATGTGGTGATTCTAATGGAGATGCTAGCAGAGGATATTGACTATTATTCCAAACATTCCCTGTATTGCAAGTTCATGGGCCTATGAATCTCATTGCAATTTTTGGAAGCTTGGGCTTAGAGGACTTGGTTGCCAGAAGGAGAGATGAAGATTCGTCTTCTGGTGAATAACTATTTCATGGTCACTTTTGACTACATGGTTGATCGGGATAAGGTTTTTGAGGGGGGCCCTTACTTCTACAACCAAGTGGGCTTGTTTATCAAGCCTTGTCATGTGAGCTTCAACTCGACTGCAGAGCTCCCGAGCCGGGTTCTAGTTTGGGTTCATCTACCAAGGCTCCCGGTCGAATGCTGGCATGAGGATGTGTTATTTTTACTAGCCTCGATGCTGGGTAGGCCTGTCGGCTCATCACAACATACTCAATTCAAAAAGGTAATGAAACTTGCCTGATTTTGTGTGGAAATTGATTTAAGTAAGCCATTGCCAAATTCTATAGAAGTGTGTGCAGGAGAGTATTCATGGGTGCAACAGCTAGACTATGAGACCCTGCCTTTTCGGTGTTGTTATTGTCATGAGTATGGCCATTTACAGTGCAGATGCTAGAAGGCCAAGCCGGTAGAGACTCAACCTTCTCAACCTCCTCACAACCCACCTAGGATGGACAAGGGAAAGGATTAGGCTCAGGGTGGTGGTGTAGGGTATGATGGTTTTACTCCTGTCAGGACTCGTAATAGATATAAGGGTCAGAAAAGGACTTGGAAAGAAAGGCAGGAGGATGAGACATTAAATAGATTCGAGATGTTGAATGATCTAAGCTAGCAGGAAGTGAATCCTGGATTGGTAGATTTGGATCAAGGGACTACAGAAGATGCACAACAAGGACCCCCTGGTGAGATGGTGCAGGTTAGCTAGAAGGGGTTGGATGTGAGTTTATCAAACTTAGAATAGGATGGGGGTGGCCCCGAGCAGGCAGGGCTCTGCGGTGGGTCCCTCTTGCTTCACAGGAAGATGAGACTTTGAACTTGGATATAGATCAGTAGACGGTGGCTCACGGGGAGCCAGGTCGGGTTGTTGGAGCAGTAAAGGGAAGTGAAGCCTTATCTCTTCCCCCATGGAAAGTAGGCATGAAGGCGGGGAAGAGTGGTAAGCTCGCTCCTCAGTTGGGTATACTGCAAAAAGATCTTAAGAAAGTTGGGTCAAAGAAAGTTTCCAAGCTAGGAAGGAAGAAAGATGGGAAAAAGATTAAATTGATAAGGGAGACATTGGTGGAGTCAGGGTTAGTGAAGACTCTGGATTCATATTTCTCGAGCCCCTTGAAATGATAGTTCTTTCATGGAATACAAGGGGCTTGAACAGTGGCCCTAGACAAAAAGTTATTTGGGATTTAGTTAGAAATCAATCTCCTAATGTTCCTTTTCTATAGGAAACCAAGCTTTCCGTTGAGTATGATGAGCTTAGTACCAAAACTATGGGAACACAGTGATGACCAATGCATTGGGGCTCAAGGATCTTTTGTGAGGGTGGCTTGTTTATGGAACCCAAGGAGGATTTGTCCCTTGTGGTGGGTGTCTTTTAAGTCATCTCTCTCCATGGTGGCTTCTTGTTTTGAAAAAAAGGAATATGTTCTCTTCTCCAATGTGTATGTGCCTATGGAGCTGTAGGGAAAGCAACTCCTATGGTCCAACATTCATTATGTCCGTAGCATGGTTCCTTACCACCCTTGGATTATTGGGGGTGAATTTAATGCTATTATGGAGCTTGCAGAGAAGAAGGGGGCATTGCAAGGCTAGAAGCCTCTGCCCTGCTTTTTCAAGATAACATCTTTGCTCTGCACCTTCTAGATGTCAAGCCAGGAAATGGGCAATTTACTTGGAACAACTAGAGGGTTGGTGACAACTGCATTGCAGGCATTGCAAAATGTTTGGACAAGTTTATGGTTTCTAGCTTCTGGGTTTGTGGTATGTGGTCCTCCAGTTCAAAGATCTTGGATTGGCAAGGTTCAAACTATTGGTCGATAAAGCTCTCTATTTTGTCTACCCAATGGCCTCGTACTTCCTCCTTCAAGTTCCAATTGATGTGGCTTAGTGATCTTGATCTCCATGGCCAGGTTGCTCAATGGTGGTGGGATGGAAGACCTGCCTATGGCATGACGATGTATGTATTTGCTAAGCTCCTTCAGTTTGTTAAATACCAGCTTAAGCACTAGAACCAACAGTGTTTCAAAAATATTTTCAATGCCAGATTTGCGACACAGGTTGAGCTAGATGGCATTACCAGGATAATCAGGGAGAATGCGGTGACAGAGAATTTGTTGAGGGAGGAATCTAGGGCCTTGAAAGTTCTGGACAAATGGGAGGTACGGGAGGAGATCTTTTCAAAGCAAAAGCTTGGGTTGAGTGGCTCTAGGAGGGGGATAGAAACTCTACATTCTTCTTCAACTCGGTTAAGGCTAGGTGACATGGTAACTCTATTCTTGTCTTGATCAATGAAAGGGGCGAGACTCTTTCCTCATTTCATGATATTTCAAATGAAGCTGTTCTATACTTTTCTTCACTATTCCGAGAAGTGGCGTAGGAGAGTTCTATGGAGGAAGCTCAGGTCCTTTCCTGTATCCCACCCCTGGTGACTAGGGAAATGACAAATCATCTCATGGGAGATATCACTCTAGAGGAGTTGGAGGGGACTATGTTTTAGATGAAGAAAGGGAAGGCCCCTAGACTCGATGGTTTCCTAATTGAATTCTTTCAAGAGTTATGGGAGATTATAAAGCTTGAATTATTGGCAGCTATCCAAGAATCACAACAGAACAAGCAGATGCTAAAATCCCTAAAATCCACTTTCCTTGCACTCATTCCCAAGTGTGAGGGGGTGGATAGACTAACAATTTTTTTCCCCATTTCTCTTTGCAACGTGTTGTATAAGATTATCTCAAAATTAATTGCTAATAGGTTGAAAAAGTGGTTGTAGATGCTCATTTCTGAGGAGCAAAGTGGTTTTGTGGAGGGTCAACAAATTTTGGATGGTATTATCATCGCTACTAAGACCATACATTCTATGCCCAATTCCAGAACAAAGGCTATGTTTTTCAAGCTTGATATGGCTAAGGCGTATGATAGAGTTTGATGGTCTTTCCTTCAGAAGGTTCTAGCTACTTTTGGATTTGGAGATGATTGGATTAATTGGGTCATGAGTTGTGTCATGTCTATCTCATTCTCTATTTTAATTAATGGGGAGCACTCTGAGCTTTTCGGTGTGTCTCATGGATTGAGGCAAGGTGACCCTCTTTCTCCCTATTTGTTCCTTTTGCTAGCTGAGGGCCTAGGACTCTTATTGAGGAGACATGTGGAGTTGGGCCTTGTCCAGGGTTGGAGCTAGGGATGTGACTTACCCCCACAGTCCCATTTGCAGCTTGTGGATGATACAAATTTGATGGGTGTGGCCACTATCCAAGAAGCTATGAATATTTGCAAGGTTCTGGATATTTATCTTATTGCATCTAGGCAATTAATCAATGAAGATAAGTCTTTTATCTACTTATTCAATACCCCAGAGTCTATTCAGAGGAGAATTGCTTAGATTTTTTAGTTTCAGATTGGGGCTCTCCCTTTGTCATATCTTGGGATTCCCATTGTTGCAGGAAGAATAACTAGGGAATCGTGGCTGTCTATTATGGATAAATTTCATGCAAAGGTCACATATTGGACCAACCACTGGCTGTCCTTTGCAGGGCATGTATAGTTGTTAAAGTCTATTGTTCAAGCACTCCCGATCTATCAGAGTATGCTTCAGGTGGCCCCGATGGGCTTTGTTAGAGAAATGGATGCCTTAGCTAGACAATTCTTATGGGTTGGCAGTTTGATGTCTTCTAAATGGAGTCTAGTTAAATGGGCCATTGTTTGTTGTCTTAAGCAATATGGTGGGCTGGGGCTGAGGCAGTCCTCACTGGTTGGTGAGGCACTAGCAGCTAAACTCTATTGGTGTTGGTGCAATGAGCAGGACTAGATATGGGCTAGGATCCTCTCCCATAAGTATCTTCTAGACATTCCTTGGGAGGATATCCCTCGTTATCCCTTGGAAGGAAAGGGGTCAGTTATTTGGGCTACTCTCAAGAAAGGTGTTGCGCTTGTCAAAGATAGGTTATTTTGGATCTGTAAGCGTGGAATAGTGGTTCAGTTTTGGTTTGAATCTTGGGATGGTCACCCACCCATTATATCCCAATTTCCTGACCTGGAGACCCTAAGTTGGAGATTCAATGATGCTGGTTGGTCAAGGGTGAGTGACTTTAAGATGATTTCCTTCTAGGGGCAGCGTGTGTGTGTCAGGTGGCAGAATCCTAATGAGTGGCTAGTGGAGGGTATGGAAGAAGAGTGTGCGGTGCTTTATAATATTCTTATAGATAGGCAATGCAGTTCCCTCTTGGATAAGGATGTTCTAGCATGGTCCCCTAACTAGAAAGGTCATTATACGGTTGCATCAGGATATCAGAGGTTGCTCTCTCAAAAGATGGATGGGGGGAGGTTTCTTGGTGGAAGACGGTGTGGAATAAGTTTTCTTGGCTAAAGTGCAACTGCTTTTGTGTGGACCTTGGCCTGGAACAGGTGTATGACTTGGGACAATATTCAGAAACGGGGTTTTCAGGGCCCCTTTAGATGTGCTCTCTGTGGGAAGGATGAGGAGGTTGCTTTTCATCTTTTTTTTTAGGTGTTCTTTCACTTTACAGCTCTGGCACTATTGGTGGGGAGTGTGGAACAATCCTTGTGTTCATGCCTCCTCTTTGGTGGAATTCTGGACCAACTTGGGGAGACCTCCCTCAAAGGCACCTTTTCTACAAGATGTGTGGAATGCTGGGCCTATCTTCATACTCTGGTAGGTTTGGCTGGAAAGAAATATGAGGATTTTTAGAGTGGAGAACTTGAGGTTGTATCAGGTGTGGTTTAGAATCCTTAGGATGATTCAGGAAATGATTGAAGCTAAGGGGGATTGGTATTGCCGCTAGAGAAAAGGGATGCAGAGGTGGTGGCTAGGTTGGGCATTCCCGGGTTTTCATTGACCTTGGCCTGCTATAAAAGGGTTAGGCAAGGGAGTCAGCGTGTTCACAGAGTGGGACATTGGCAACTCCCTCCAAATGGCACTTTGAAGGTTAATACAGACGGTTCCTCCAAAGGAAATATGGGACTGGTTGGAGTTGGTGGGGTTGGCAGGGACTCATTTGGATTGATGGTTTTTCTCTTTTCTATCCATAAAGGAGTGCAAACCATTAACCTTATGGAAGGTTTGGCAATCCTTTATGCTTTGGATTGGGCCTATGAGTTGGGATGGCGTAGGGTGATTTATGAATCTGATTCTCAAGTGTTGGTTAATTTGATTAATGCACAGAAGGTGGCTGATGTTAGTTGGCAGTCGACAGTGATGGTGTAGCAAATCTTACATATTAGCTCTTTGATGGAGATGGTGGCGTTTGTTCATATTCCAAGGGAAAGGAATAAGATAGTGGATTGTCTAGAAAAATGGGCTTCAGAGCATGGGGATGGATGGAAGATTGAAGATAGGGGTTAGATTCCCCTGGAACTCTACTTGGAATTGGATAAGGTGATTGTTGAGGATAGTACGGAAGCTGGTTGATTGTTTGGTTTCTTCGGGCTCTTGCCCTTGACTTTGTTGTAATGCTTGTTTTTGCTATTCAATAAAGTTTTTACCCCTTTTTAAAAATAAAAAATTATTAGCTCCCTCTCACCTTTCATCCTCCTCTCCTCCTATCCCCCATACCACATTGGATAGGGAGGAATTGAGAGGAAGGTGTAGCAACAAAGAATAAAAGACTGACAAATATCTTGGGTCAACAAGGTTTTTATTTGAAGAAGGGTAAAGGAGTGACCTATGGTGTGGACTTTTGAGAGATGGCCTTGTAGTATAACCTTCAACCTTAAAGCTACTTGAGGAAAAGCAATATATTTAGTTAGGGGGATGATGGGATCTATAATTGGCTAGTTTCCCTTTACTATTTAATACTTTTATCATTTCTTTCTGCTAAGTTTCAAGATAAATTACCAAGACATTATATGCCTTTTATATACTTTTAAGCAGCTTTAAGCACGTGGAAATATAAACATTTTACATTGATATATGTATGTATGAATTCATGAATGTTTATGAAATTTAGTAGGATTTTATGTTTAATGTATTACATGATTGCTAATAATGAGGATTTCTTAGGAATAATAATAACATTTGTAGCAAGAATAATTGTCAACCCACAACATAAGGACTACAAATTGTTGTAGAGAATAAGTCAACTGATTGGGGCGTGACACTTTCAGAAGAAAATGGAGGTGATCATTTACTGATCAGTCTATGAGTCGCCTAATATCACTCTTACTTGTAGATGAGACAACAAGGAGAATTGCAACAAGACTAAATTATGACAAATCTTTTCTCTGAACATGTTTTTGTTATGAGTGGTTAAGTTGTTGGACATAAAGTCCATTTTTTATTATGAATAGTTATCTATATTAAATTAAGATAAAGATACATATTCATAAAAAATGGGTGGTAAAAAGGCACACCTCGAGAGTCATATGGGCAGCACCTAGAAAAACCAAAAGATCACATGGGTCGAGCTCAAAAGTCCAAGATTACAAAACAAATAAAAAGGGCCATTAAGCGGCCAAAGCAGTTCCAATTGAGCCAGGAGGGTCTCTGTCATCCATATTCTTCCCCCATACATCAGCAGGGTCTGGAGTGACATCAGGAGGAGGACCCCAACCATCATCAACATCTTTTTCCTTCTCTTTATCTTTATCCTCACACTGGGGTGAGATTGCAAGCGCCAGACGTGGAAAGCTTTTACCAGTATCTGGCCAACCAGAGCCAGAAGCAGGAGGGTCATTAGAGGGCCACCCAGAACTGCCATCGCCGCTCCCTGAAGCATCACCAGAAGGCCACCCCTAGCTAGCTCGTGGCAGAGAAGAATGAATTTTCCAAGGAGTGCGAGAATCCTACCGAAACGGAGGCTGAGAGCGGGGACGCACAAAACCACTCTGTGTTGGCCCCTCGAGGGTGATCGGCCGTGGGAAGAGGTGGGCGAAGTGGGGACCCAAGCAATAGTACAAGGGGCATTACCCTAGTGATCCAACATAACTTGAAGGTGAGCAACTTCAAGTGTAACTTTGTTATCTTGCACTTGAACCTATAGAAGTACATTAGAACAAATAATAGCTTTAGCATACAAAGATACATGAACATCCATTTGAGTATGTGAAAATATGCAAGAATTTATGTCTTTCCAAATATTGAAGAGAATTTCCACCCTAAAAGTGTGCCAAAGTTGGGTGAATTTTGCAGGAAATATGGGAGAATCTCCAAATAGAACCATATGCTAAGAGAAAGGCTTGGCCTAAAGGGCCAAAAAAAGTCATGAATCCAAGTCCAAAGTTGCTGAGCTCTAGGACAAAACTAGAAAAGATGCTTAGAATTCTTAGCTTGGCCGCAAAAAGGGCAACAAGGGTCTTGGACCCCCAGGTGAACAAGTTGAGAACCCACAGGCAAGCCTTGGAAAAGAATACACCAAGCAAAGTGGGAAAGTTTCGGCTCAACACTTGCAAACCAAGTGGCAACAAATCTTTTATGCCAAACATGAGCGGGAGATTAGAGAATCCACCTCTAGTTCAAACTCTGAATCATAGGAAAGTGTGCTGAAAGCCACCTGTAACCAAGCTGAGATTTGTAATTCCTGAAAGGGGTGTCTAGATACCACTTCCAGTCTTTCCACCAAGGTTTGGTCCCACAAATTCCAACCTTATGAAGCATTTATGTAGGAATAACATTCACCAGACTATCACAAGTAGCACAGTCCTAGTTATGAAGCTTGTTCTGGGCACAAAAATCTTCCCACAACATGATATGCATGGTGGGTCTATGAAATAACTGTTGTAGGGTCTGGATACCCTTCTTGTGGTATCTGAGCGCCTTAAGCTAAGGCAACTTACCCAACGGCTGACCGTTACAAGCAAGAAGAGGTGACCACCAAATATTTTGCTGGTTAAGAGAGAGCCCATCTCGAAAACTAGAGCCAGCTCGATGGAGCCAAGGTTTGACAACCTCCCAGGCTCGCCATATACTTTTGGCCACAAAAGTCCCAACAATTTAGATTGGTTCCTCCATGACCAGAAGAGTTTGAAAGCTAATCCCCTTCTAGGCAGGTCTATGGATAGGGAAGCCTGATTGAATACCATGCCTAAGAAGAATTTTTCAGGCCTCATCCCTAGTAAGGGCACGAATAATCCATCTAACACATAAAGAAGTCCCTTTCCGTTGAGTAGAAAGCAACCCAAGTCCTCCAGAATCTTTGGGAAGGCAGTTGAATTTCCAAGCCACACAATGAAACCCTCTGGGGACTCAAAGGAGGCCCAAAGAAAGTCTCGAAGCAAATTTTCAAGCTTGTCGTAGGCAGCTTTGGAAGGGGCCCAACAGGAAGAATAGTAGACATGGGTGGCCGCCAGAAATTTGGAGCACACCTGAAATTTCCCCGCTAGGGAGAGGGGTTTGGTAATCCAATAAGCAAGCTTCTGCTCAACTCTGAAGAGCACAACTTGCCAAAGTTCAGTCGGGGATGCCTGTAAAGCAAAGGGAATGCCCAAAACTAAAAAATATCTCTTGGATCAATCCACTTCCAACCATATTGTTGCAACCAAGGAGGAGAAGACAAGATAGACTGTCTATAGCACAAAGTTTTGTGCCACTAAATGGTAGAACCAGAAGCAAGACAAAAGATGTTAAGGCACTCTAGGGCCACAACAATAGTATCTTCTTCCTCTAGAAGAGTGAGGAAAGAGTCATTTGCAAAATGGCTATTAACCAAGCTTGAGATTTGGGTAGAGAGATGCCCTTGACATGCTGTTGGGAAACCGCATTGGCCAGGAGGTATCCAAATCCCTTAGTAGCAAGCACACACAAAGAGGGGGCAAGCGGGCACCCTTGTCGAATGGAACGAAAGAGACCAAAGGCAGAGGATTGATGACCATTAATGGTGATGCATGCAAAGACATCTGTAAAGAGAATTCAAACAAACTAAATGAAGTTGGGCCCAAAACCCAAAGCTCGTAGCATAGCAAGAATAAAAGGCCACTCAATACGTTCATAGGCCTTGGCAAAGTCAATTTTGATAAACATGGATTTTTGGTTTGAATGCCTGGCCCATTCCATGCCTTCCCAAACAACAATAATATTATCCAAAATAAACTTGGATTTGATAAACGCAATTTGCTCTGGGCACACAATCTGAGGTAAAAGATGGTGGACCTTCAAAGCCAAAGCCTTGGCGATGATCTTGTAGGAGACATTGAGAAGTGTGATAGGTATCCAATTGCAAATGTCTTACAAGTCACCAGACTTAGGTATGCATTTTATATTACCTTTGTTTATTAGGTTACCTAGAGTATTAGCATGAAAAGCCTCTAAGTAAACATGATGCAAATCTTGCCCAATACAGTCCCATAGGGCCTTGTAGAATTCGCAAGGGAACCCATCAACCCTGGGGCTTTGTCATCAACCATGGAATGGACAACCTTTTTGAGATCATCAATTGTTAACAATTGATCATAAAAAAATTTTTGGGTTCAAGAAAGCCTATTTGGCACCATAACAAGGCAATCTTGAAGGGCTTGTTGTCGCACAAGCATGGGTTCCTGCACAGTGAAAACCTGCTCATAATGACGCACAAAGGCCTGGAGAATGTTAGGAAGCTCATAAAGCACCTAAATGCCATATTTAATTTTTTTAATGCCCAGGGATGAGTGCCTGGCATGCAAAGCCAAAAAAATCTTTGGAGGCACGATCACCAACTTTTAACCAATGTAACCAAGCTTTGATCTGCGCACCTTTGACATCATAATTATCCACAACTTGATTTTTGTGCCTTAATTATGCCACTCTAACTTGTAATGATGGAGAAAAAGGGTTGGCCACCAAAGCCTCAGTAGTTGAGTGGAGGTCAATGGTGGTCGCCTCATAAGACCGTTGCGAAAGATAGCCAGTTGACACTCATAAATGCGCAAAAATTTAGCTGTGCAAGTGATAGCATCATTCCACTAAGTAATCCAGCCTGTATGATGAGTTGGCCTGCACTCCAAATTTCAGACTCTGTGAATGTGGGCCAGGGTAGGCTTGTGGTAGAGAAAAGACGTGTTTAGAAAAAAAATGGGTTTTATACATGCGAGGCTATCGAGTCTCCCATTTAATGCGAAAAGAAATGGGGAAGTGGTCTGACAAAGCCATATCCACTAACAACTTAACCAGGAGAGAAGAGCTGTCAAAAGAGAAAAAATATTGAGCCGAGATCATGGCACGATCAAGGTGCTTAAATATTCTATCAGACTCGGCTTTGTAATTACACCAAGTGTGCCAGAGAGAATGAGAATGGTGGTGACCAATATTGGGATCAAAGAGTCCCAATTTATTGCGCATGTAAAACCATGCCTCCCTTTCGCCAGCTGTCCATCTGAATGGAAAGGTGCCATCTTTGTCATACGCCGTCTCAACCATATTGAAATCCCCACACAGTAACTAGGTAGCAACTGGTAATGAATCAATAATCCAGTGCCAGAGCAAAGAATGTTCTACAATATCATTACAAGCATAGACATTAATAATCCCAAAGGAATGATTAGCAATGTTGAGAAGGATCCAGATGAGCTAATGAGTGGGATCAGACCCATGGTCGACCACACAAGAGTGCCACTGTGGGGAAAAAAGGGTGGAAGCTCCACCACACCCAACATCATGAGCAGTACAAAACATTTTATTGGCTGGCCAAATAGAGCGACAAGTCGTAGCAAGCAAAAAAATAGAAATTTTAACTTCTTGGAGACAAAGCACTTCAATACTAGAATACTTACATAAGGTATCCCTGATAGAATACTTTCTAGAGAGGTCTGTCATACCTCAAACATTCCATGAGAGGAAATTCATGAATGAAACTCCTCCATATTTTCTAAGCCTAGTTCCTCTTCATTCAGAGAAGAGAAACGATTCTGCAAAAATTATGGCAGAGCTAACCCAATCTGGATGGAAGGAGAGGAAAACCTCCGCTTTTCTTGAACATATTCCCCTTCTTCCCTAGAGGAGAAGGGCTTCAAGACTGCCTTTGAGCTCCCGTCACGGGAGAGGAAACATTCAACTACATTAACATGACAACATCACGCTGAGGAATTGCCTATGGCCTAGCCTGTGGTGGAACATAATCAACTCCAACATGAGCTTCCTTTCCCTTCATTGAAGGGTTTGAAACAACTTTCGCTGGTTCAAAGGCCTTGGGGGCCGACCCAAAACCAGTGGACTTATTCTTGTGGTTCGTAACCGTTGTCTATTTCGCATCAGGTTTGGCAGTAGAGGCATCCGCTAGATGAGGATTTTCAACATCTCGTGCCGGAGAAGGTGTACAAGGCACTGCCAAAGGGTAGTCCTTGATCTTGTGGTCTGTGGATTGACACCTATAACATGTGTTGGGAAGATTAAAATATGTGATCTTTTGGGTATGCCAAAGAGCTCCAATTTGGATATCAATGGATATCAATGGAGTCTCTCAAATCTTTGGAAAGGTCCACTTCCACACAAACCCTTTTTTGGGGTCGGGCTTGAAAGAACCTATTTGGCTCAATGCAAATAACCCTCCCTAGCGAGGAAGCTATATTATTCAAAAAAGACACACAAGGCAAGGGTAAACTAGGAAATTCAATCCAGACCAGAACCCACAACTTGGTGTCATCCGAGACAATGGGTCCATGACTGGAAAACTAACAAAGAAGACTGAACATACCAAGGACCATGGGCTAAGATAGCCTGGACATGATTGACTTCCATAAAGCGAAACAAAAAGAAATCCTTGGTTAAATTTTGGACCATGTCAAGGCGGACCCAATGAGGGACCCAAGCCTTGTTGACCCATTCTTTAAGCACACTTTTAGGGGGAGTTCTCCCAACAAAATACCCAACAAGGGTGTGTTGCTCAAGCAATTGACAAGCAATATCAAAATTTGGTAAAGGAAAAACCACATCAGTGAGTGAATCAGAGCACTTACCTCGTGAAAGACTTTTAGAACAAATTTTCGGGGACGTTTGTTCGGAGGAGGAGCCATTGAGCAAAGCCGACGAACCATTAACACCACCATGAATTGTCGGGTTAGAGCCGGTTGAAGGCATATTAAAACACAAAAACCACACTAAATGCGGTCGTACACATAGGAAAAGATGAGTTTCCTGTGCTAACAACACAATATGACGCAAGAGGGGCCAAGAATGATCGCAAACAACACAAAACCCTAGTAGAGCTCATACACCAAACCTCCATAGAGTCCATATTTGGTTTTTCTACCTTTATTTTAAATAGTTATTGTTTTTTGTTTCAAAACTTAGTCCTCTTCCTATCCTTGAGATAGAGTTGACATTTGTTTTATAACTTTGTTTTTAGTCCATGAATAATGAAACTCCTCGTAGACCCTATATAGTAGGTTCTTCTCTCGAGGAGGAGATCTATTTATCTAGTTAATAGTGTCACTAAGTAGTTGTAGTAGTATTATGAATATAATGTGTGTTATTTGAACAAAGATATTCAACAAATTCCTATTAAATCTTTTGTAATAGTTCAATGTTAGAATGCAATAAAGAAAATTGATTGATATCATGATTTGTTGAGTAAATGAGTTTTTGAAAAATCTTGTGGAAGCAGAAACTCAGGAAAGGGACACTTGAGGTATTATGAACCACTTTAGTTTTAGTTGTTAAAGTAGATAATGCATTGTGAATTCAATTGGTAGTTTTCAATTATATGACTCTAAGTGAATGTGTTATAGTTTATGAATTGGATTTTGTAGCTTAAGGTCTTATTTCATACTTTGGAGAAATTAGCTACATTAGGACACTGTAGTTTAATATTTAATAGTTAGTCTTAAGCATTAGGTACCTACAACAAAAGGTAGTTGTTTACATTTTTTTCCTCTATTATGTGAATTAGCAGTTTATTCCGATTTCCAACTTTTATTGTATTTTCACATGTTATCCGCCTATACTAAATTGATGTAGGATGTCCAAAATCTATGAATGCATATATTTTTCCAACACTTATCTAAATTTTTACAACTCCTTGGTTGATGATTTAATGCAGCCCTCTTGTGGATGATGAACTGCTTAGTTAGGGATCCTTAGGTTCTTTGAGTCATGTGTTTACCTATTATCACCCGTTTAATTAGACATTAGAGTGGCCCCACGAGGATCATGATATGGAGATGAATGAATACTTTGATCTTGACTTGGGGAGGGATCATGTGATGGAGTGGATGGTAGAATTTTCTCTTGATTTTGAGATAGAAGGGGATCATGAAATGGAGTGGAATGGGTTTCTTGATCATTAGATGGGATAAAAGGTGTGCTTTGATCTTAATTTGGAGATGGATCATGAGATAGTTTAGGAGGGATACTTTGGTCTTGAGATGGAGGGGTATTATTGGAAGGGATGGAAGGGTGGTTTGATCTTGAAATGGAAAGGAATCCATACTAAAATTCTTTAGACTTAGGGATTTCCATATTTTCATTTGATGTGGATGGTTGGGTCGGGAGAAGTGGTGGATAAACTCTTCTAATTGGGTGAATGGAGGGATAGGAGATTCATGGGGTGTAGGGGATGGGGGTTGAATAGTTCTGATGGGTTGGATGGTGTTAGGATTTTGAAAGAGAATGATTGGTGTGGGATGACATGGCTTCGCAAATTTAGGATGTGGACTTTGAAATTATTTACTTGCTTGTATTCCTTTGAGGGATTTAGGAGTGAGATGTGTAGACATTTTGGGATTAGATGGAGGATTATGATTAGATGGGGGATTAGGATTATGACTTGGAGGATTTGGATTAGATAAATGATTAAAAATAAAAGGAGGATTAGGATGATGAATTGTAATATTATTATCATGGCTTAGGGAATTAGGATTTGGATTATTCCTTAGGGAATTAGGATTAAATGAAGGGATAAGATTATGGTTTGTATGAGTATAAGATAAGGAATTTAGGTCATGGGTGGAGGTAATGGGGGTGTTGTACTAGGTTGGAGATGGAGATGTGGATGTTGAATGGGGGGTGTATGTAGGTGAGGGATAAGAGGAAGATATGGATGGAAGATAGGATAGGTTTCCCCTGTAAAAGGTAGAGGAAGGATAAACAATATGATATGGATCAGGATTGGATGGGGATGGGGAGGATAGAAGTTTGACACCAATACTAAGGAGGTATATAACAATGGACTCTTTGTCATTATTGTGTGGTAGGTGATAATGAAATCAATAGTGGTGGATGGGGAGAGCTCATCTTGGTCCAAAAGACTCTCATTATCATCATAGGGATCATAGTGAGGTTTTTCAACAAGGCTATCCTCATCTTTAGCCTTAACATAATTAGGGTTAACCTTGAGTGTGATTTTCGGCCTTGTTGGGGTAGGATATGGGCTCATGATGTTGGATTGGGCTGGAATGGATGAAGGTAGATTATAATATATTATATTGGATAGAGGATAGATTGGATGGTTGTACATGGTAAATAATTAATTGGGAGAGGAAATTTTGGGATTGATTTAGGACAACGATGAAATTAGGACGATGAATTATAAATGGATTGAGGATTAGTTCAGAATATTACCTAAGGATGAATATGGAGGATGAGACTAGATCTTGGGATCAAATTTCAAGACCTTAAAATGTTTTAACTTGATGGAGGATGATTCTCTATACTTAAGATAGACTAATGTTCTTAAGTAAGAGTTGAGTGAATTTTATTTCTACTTAAGGTAGACAAAGTTCTTAAGTAGGAATTCATGGGATTCAATAACTATGCTTAAGATAGACTACTATTCTTAAGAAAGTTTGGATTAATGATGTGATCAACTTAAGGTCTTGATTTTTTATTAGGATATTGGATTTGAAATGTATGATAATGGGTTAGGTCTAGGAATCTTGGGTGAAGGATTTTGATGATGATGAAAGGATATGGGGTATAAAGGAGATTAAGTACTTAACCAAAATTTGATGTTCAAAAGATGATTTTTGACTAAGGATTGTGGATTGGATGCTTGATTGAGATAGAGGGATGGATAATGGACGCAATTGAATTTGGATAAGGGGTAGATGGATTAGATTAGGATTTGGTTGGAATGAGATTATGATGATAAAGGGATTGGATTAAGATGATGATGAATGGTGGATATTAAGGATGATAATGGATAGAAGATAATGAGGACAAAGATGAATGATGAAATTGGATTAAGGGTAGTGGATTTTTATGTGGATTATGGGAGAGAAATGAATGGGGGATGATTAGGATAGGATTAGGAAAAATAATTAGAAATAGAGTCCTAAATGATGGATTTAGAGATGGACTGGAGATGGATTAGGATAACTAGGATATTTGAGATGAGGTGGATTAGATGATTGGGGATGATTAGGATGATTGTGGGGATAATTATAATGATTATAGATGATTGTGATGATTGGAGGGATAATTAGAATATTTGATTATAGATGATTATGATGAGATGGTTAGGATGAATAGGACTGATTAGGATGATTAGGGATGACTAGGATGATTAGGGATGAAATAAGTAGGATGAAAAGGAATGATCAAGATGAGATGAGGAACTGAATAAATGGATTTGGATAAAAATATTGGGAGATTGGTTGGATTTGGATGAAGGTTTTGCTTGCTTGACTAGGAGGTAGATTTAAAAACACACAAACAAACAAAATGTCTTGAGGAATTGGGAAGATAGGTTTGCATTGGTTTAATACAAGAAGACACACCAATCATTTACACAAGCCTAAATTATTCAAGTGGGAGTGTTAACTTAGTGTGGGCCCATCAGCCAAAGGCTAATACCTCAATATTAGTGAAAGGCACTTATCTTTCAAGAGTAAATAGATAGAGATCCAGTGGCACAAGGGCTTACATTTTCCCTTTTTTTGGAGGTCCTAAGACCTTTCCCAAAGAGATTCTATCTCTACTCAAGGAGATACATGGTGAGTAACTTTAGGCATGATATTGTACCTTGCACCATACTAAGCAATGATTGAAAGGTCTTAAACTAGGATGAACAAGGTTGCTAGGGAGTCCTCTAAATACCTCAAAGGTATGTGAGGACCAATTTTTATATGAAAGAGAATAATTCCAAATATCTTGGAGGAGAGGGTAACTCACTCCCCACCTTCAACTATACAAGGTTTAAAGTTCTTGGAGGCTTAGCCTATATTGACAAGATTCCACTTCCAAGAGGGGTGTGTTTCAATTCACCCCCACTCTTTATATTTTGTTGAAATATGAGAGGTGAGGGCATCCCTTAGGGCGATGAAATCCCTAGTTATGCCTCCTAAAATGAATCATCCAAGTGTTTTTGTTCACCCAAGATCACACAAAGTGCAAAAGGAGAGCATACACACACTAGGTTCCTTGGGATAACAATGAAAATAAAAGAAAAGAGCAAGTGATGTTTTTGATCCTCAAGATAAAAAAAGAGGCACAAGAGAAGAGAGTACACACCACTCTCCCAAAGATACAACAAAAATGTTCATTAATCTTTAAAAATAAGTGTGCAACTAAAACTAATCAAATAAAAATGCCTTGGACAAACGTAGCCACAACACAAATGTGGTAGTAGTTTCACATAGAAAGTCTTGGGATAATGAATATGGATACAAGGAAATGGATTACAACTGATAATAAAACCCCTACAAAGATTAAAAAAATGTTATAGTGCAACAAAATAGATGTAAAGAAAAGGTATGCTTATCACGAGATTGTAATTTTATATTTTTTGATTTTTCACCTAGTCAAGTAGATCAGATTGTTTTGTAATATTTTGGACCCCAAAATTAAAAATTTAGAAAAAAAATCCTACTAAAATTCTAAGGGATTTCTAAACATGTAAAAAATTATGAAAATTTCCTTTAATTTTGCCCTTAAAAATAGATTATGAAAAAACCCTAGTCTGCATAGATTTAATCATTTCATCTATTTTTCGACCTCAAAAATAAAAATATAAAGACCAAACCCCTATTTAATTTTTAAGATATTTCTAAAAATAGAAATACTTCCAAAAAAAAATTGATTTGTGACCTGAAAACTAGATTTATGTAAAATCATAAAATGAAAATAACTCACCGACTACTAAAGATATAAACCTATTTTTTTTACTGGAAAAATATGAACAAATGAGAGAGATATGGAACCTCTTGAGATCATCCATATTATTCAATAAAAAATTGTATAAATATTTTTCATCCATTTGAAAGATATGGAAAAATATTCAAGAAACCCTAGGGTTTTGCCTTCAACCTCCAAAAGTTAGCTTCAATTTTTTTTCTACATAAAGAACTAAAAACCAACAAGATGGGGTTAGAAAAAATGTCAAAAAAAGGAATTAAATAGGGATGGAGTCCTATAATGCCCCAAGTGGACATTCTTAGAAAAAACTTGATGGGACAATTATTTTTGAAACAACGACAACAACACCAATATGCAACAATAACATGTCACACTTGTACAACAACATTCTCACAAGTGTCATAATGACAACAAGATAACTTCACCATTGCATAAACAAGGTAGCAATAACGAAAGACTAAACACTCATGGGATAAATCCAACATGATGAAAAAATGAGAGAGACGATAATACCTACATGATGATCAATTACTAAATGATGATCGCGTTCTATCACAACACTACACCATAGTAGGTTGAGGGAAACATCAACTTCCAATCCACATTCAAACACAATTCACAACTCTAAAAATAAAGGCAATCCTCCATAAGAGGTTTCCTAACCAAAAGGCATAAAATCACTACAAACTTGAATGATGATGAGTCACTTCCAGATAACCACATGCTTCCTAAGACATCCCATTGCAATACAAAAACACACAAGTAGAAGAAAAATACTCCATAAAACCCATGACATATGGGAAATGTTGAGAACACCAACAAGGCGAACCATGAAGGATTACAACCTTCCCAACAATTCACAAGACTAGGTTCACAAACTTTTTTGGTCAATTTGGATCAATTCAGTGCAAGACAAGATCACCTAGATACAATACCACTTCACCCAACTATAAAATGTGACCACTAAATTCATTTTAAACCCAAAATAAATGTTTTTAAGCTCACTTCAGATTTCCAAGACATAAATAAAACATAATATGAGTATTATTGTGCTTGACACCAACATCGAGACATGTAATTAGGGCTAAACACTAACTTTTATAAATCTTACAATCCTTCTCCATAAGAGGTCCATTAATATCAATATTACAATTTGAATGAAAGAAAAGCATATAAATACATGAAATAGACTTGGTGGAATATGGTAGCATGATGTTCCTTGATCCATTACCCTCCGATCCCGAATGACGGTTACTGTGTCACTTGAATTTGTAGAGTCAAATGATCCACTCCCACCATGCTAGAAGATAGTCACATGGGCCATAAGCACAACACTCATGCCACACATGAGGAGAGGGATTATAAACATGTCATACATGATGAAAAACTCCACATACACATCATATAAAATACTCATCTAAACACAAGATGGATCAAATACACAGAGGATTAAATACAAGATCATTGGGAAAACTCACCAATTTCACATCATAATCTACATTAGGCCAACTCACCAATGTGATACAAGAAGTCATCCTTGGGAAAAATCACCAAGGGCATAACATATGAAATCTTCATTGGGAAAAACTCACCAATGAAAAAACAACACAAACACATGGAAGGGAATACATCATCCTTCAGGTACTACTCAACTCACTAGGGTTAGATATTAGATGGTAAGAGAGGGAATGCAATCATGGACGCTCACATGGGGCTCAATGCAGAATTGAGTATCCTCTCATATAGATGAGGGTACTTGATATTAAAATTATTATGCTCCTTGAGTGTCTTGTCTCCCTCCATCACCCTTAGCCTATATGAACACTCAAGGCATGAGAGGGATATCCATTATCTTGGTTAATTAATTACCCATGTTTCATTAGTTTTCACTTGTTAATCCAAACTCCCCATATCATGATTTCCTACACACTACTTTGGGATGGGTTCACATTGGGAGCCATTCCCATAATATCTCTAATACCTACACCCTAAGCTCATCACATCCTCCAACGAATATGGCACAAAATTCAATTTCATCAAAATTTCCTAACAAGTTTCCACAAAAATTATTACAATAATCATGAAGGACACTTTCGTTAAAACATTCAAATTCATCATATTTCCTTTAAAATGTTCAAATTTTCACAATTTTCTAATACACTAAAGTCCATGAAGTTTTCCCAAAACCCCATTAAATTTTTCTTCAAAATTTATTTTTCAAATTTCAAAAATCTAAAAATACCCCTTTTCTTTAAATATGCCCAACAACACACTTTTCAATTCAATTTCACATTTCACGCATTTACCAAAATTTTGGGCATTATTTTCCCATATAATTGAAATTTCTCAAAACTTTAACAAAATAATAATTTGAGCATGCAATTTCATGAAACGAATTGCGTTGGGAGGTGTCTATGCTCCCCCAATCCTATTCAATATTCAAATTTGAAATAAATTGGCTAAATTAATTATAACAAACAAAATACCTCAAAAACAATCAAAATTTGGAATGAAGAGCACATCACACATGTCAAACGAGAGCTCACAAGGACCGGAAAGCGTAATCCCTTACCGATTCCTAACCCAATGAATCCAACCTCATCAAATTCTGCCACCGAATGCACTCCCAATCAACAAATCAATTTTTCACCTAAAAGGGTTTTTCTCTCTCAAGATTTCTTCTCAAAATAAAAATTACATCCTGAAATAAAAATTCTTTTTCTATTTATCCAAATCAATTATAAAATTCATTCTCTATTTCCTTAATTCCCCTTTTCCTCAAAACTCAAATAGACACACCAATCATTTTTTTACACAATCTAATATCATTTAAATTAATGGTTTAAATTCATATAAGCATATATTCTTTTCAATTTATGGAATTCATAATTCAAATAGGATATTTAAATCAAACATAACCTGCAATTCCCAACCCATTGATTTTTCATAATATAATTAAATAATAGATTATTTCATTTCCACTCCCATTCTATTCTCTCCTTTTTTCAAAACACAAAAAACATTTTAATAATCAATATAAGAATCATTTTAAATCCTAATATTTCATTTGTAGAAAACATATAATTTAAACCATTAATTAAATCAAACATTCACTGGTTGTTCACAACATAGACAAAATTTGAAACCGCCTTCGATTTGGATCCAAGTTTACATAGGGTCAAATATGACACATATCGTACTCAATTCAAGTACACTTGGGAATGGATAGGGAGGCCTAATGTGACATCTATGAATTAACCACCATTGGGAAATAACTCAAACCTGTGTAGCCAGGTGGAGAAATAACTACTTGTAACCACTCAACAAACGCCAAGGATACCTGCTCAATGTATATATAGCCAAAACACAACATAATCACCCAACATGGTCCAATATCATAAAACATAAAATAACATCTATACATTTGTGATATAAATCATTTCTTTTGAACATCAATAATCAATATTACATTTAATCACAACATATATAATGCACATTAATGAACTGAAGCATAATGATAATCCAAGCATGTAAATATACAAAATTCCAACAACTATCATGTTGAGGAACCTCATCTCGAACATGTGGCAATTCATACACACTGATCAAAGCCATAATACATGAAGAAATAGTGAAGTTGAACTACCGATCCCGCAACTACAAGTTATAAATACGAGGGGCACTACAAGTTCCACTAGACAACCAAAATAAAATAAAAATAAAAATTAAAGGTAAATAAAATAGAAGATAATGCACTACACACATAATACCTTCACCTAAAACCCTTCCTTCTCCTCGTATAGAGTTTGAAGTAGAGTGCACCCTAGCTCCACTTGATGTGTTGATGGAGGATTGTGTTTCCTTATAAAACCAACAACATGATGATAGGTCAAAGGGATATAATGAGGGTAAGATAATGAAAGACTAGCTAGGTTATGGAAGAAATATATAGAAAATTCAACAACATAACAATAGCATGAAATAAGATATTCAAATGGGATGAAATGCCTCTCATTTATAAAATTACCACGAGAGAAATCAAGGGCCAAGATGGATTGGTTAATGGATGACTAGGATTGAGTGAGGATTAGGGCTTGAATCAAAAGTTGTATTCATGTGACAAGTGTCACATGAGGTATAAGACTTAGGTTTAAAATTTGACTAGGAAAAAATTCTTATGTGAATGATTAGGATTTAGAGATGTAGAATGAAATGGATGGATGAGATGAAAAGTTAGTTTGACTTTTGGCAAGTGTCTAGGTTCAATGAATCTAGATAAGGTCTTGGTTAATCATGTAACTCTCAATATTTAATTAAATAATAAAATTATTTAATTAATTATTAAAGAAGGGCGATGTGGAAGGATAAATGAATTAATTAAATAAATAATATTTATTTAATTAAAGTGGGGATAAAGGTGGAGAATAAATTAATTAAATAAATAATAAATATTTATTTAATTAAAGTGGATGATAAAGGTGAAGGATAAATTAATTAAATAAATAATAAATATTTTTTAATTAAAGTGGTGGATAAAAGTGGAGGATCAATTAATTAAATAAATGATGAATATTTATTTAATTAATGGCTAGGATAGGGTAAAGTCAAGTGTGGTTAGGTACATTCAAATTTTAGGTGTCCACAATTTACATGTACTATATCCACTATTTTTTTACTAATTACATATATGTGGACTCGACGTGGTTGCACAATTGGGAGCTAAGGGGTTGCTAGACGTAGGGTAAACACTCTAACTCTAAAATCTTATTATAATCAATTTAGATTAATTTTTAATTATCATAGATGAATTTAGTTAATCTTACATTTTAAAAGATAATAATATAAATTAAATTAAACCTTATTTAAATTAACCTATTTGTCAATGCCAAATGTCGTATCTATCAGATCATTTGTGAATGCCATTTCATCCAATATGGATGTGTCCTATTGCTAGAGCCATGCGCATCCTAAGCATCCTTGAACCCACAATCACAAATAGATCCATAGTTTAGAAAAATATGAGTTGAGCATCAAGACCTATAAGCCTCACCTTTATCACCCTGTGCTAAAGACAATGTGGTGTAACAAGGTTTGTGTGAGGAAGTTTATGGACTCTAGGGTCTCCACCTCAACACTCTCCTTCATAATGGAAGACATTGTGACATGCTTAATGTTTGGTCTAGTAAGGGTTCTCCATGCTTATTCTTGGGCATGATGTGCCCCCTCTCTATCTTGTGTAAACCCCCCACCTCTACCTTGAAACTCATGCATGCCAAAGTAGTTTGAGATCAGGACAAACTTGCAATAGATTTTCTTGAAAAAATACCGTAGGACTTCATTTTTGTTACATGGAGGACGATAAAAAACTGCCCACCACCTCTCCCAAAAAAATTCCCTTGTCCCTTGGTGTTGACACCAATGGGTAGGGAAGCTTTTGCAACTAATGTGTAGGGGTGCATTAGTTTGTAGATCAATGAAAAATGCACACAAATCAAATTTCAATATTATTTTTCTTTTAAGTATTGTTGGTAGGATAATTTGGTAGCATAATATTGACTTGTTCCATCCCTCTTGATTGACTACATGTTAATTTGACCACTCACATAATCTATGTGAGATGATAGATTCCATTGAAGTGGCAAGTGTAGATTGATGGGACCTAGTTCCACTTTTATCAACCTTTCAATGAATGTTTGATGTTATTTTTAATTTTCCCTATGATTTTTTTTTTGTGTTTCAAGAGGATGTTGAGGGATTGTTGGATAAGTTTATTGAGGTTGTTCTTCATTAGGGTTTTCATGAATTGGTGAGAGATTATCAATTCTTGAAAATTAAACAACATTGAATCAAATCAATTCCTAAATTGCTAATATATTTTTTACACTAAAATATTGATAAATTTTACCTCCTCAACCTCACATACGTCGTGATGATATTTTGACGGTAGTTTGATCAACTCCACAATGCACGTGTGTTTTTTCTTGTTCATTGCTTACTATTAGAAAGGTGAGATGTCAAGTTCAAATGAGCTTGACCTATTTGCAATTTCCTTTTTAACTTTAAAATAATGCAAGAACTCTATAACACGCTTGTTTAGTTCTAGATGGACCAAAAAGTGGTTGTGGCCACTTTTTGGTCCCATAGCTTTCTGCACATACCCAGATTCATCCTGGATAACATTATTGTTGTCTAGGAAGGGATGGAATGGGTTTGCCACTCTCAACAACCTATCCTTTTCATGAAATTTGATTTTTACAAAGCTTACAATCATATTGAATGGCCTTTCATTTTGGCCATGTTGTAGGCTCTTGGGTTTGGCCCACACTTTATTTAAATAGTCAGGATGTTATTTGTTGATGATTTTGGTTATATCACTATTTCTAGCCAACAATCTAGTGCATTTGGGTTCCATAGGTCCATCCATCAAGGATGTCCCTTTTCCCCAACTCTTTATGTTTTGGTTACTAAAGGTTTTGGCTATTTGCTTTCTTAGGCGGTTGCTCAATCCCATGTCAAAGGGATTTCTCTTCCCAATTCTTCCCAACAAGTGGTTAATGGTCACTTTTCCAATGACTCTTTCTTCACTCTCTTTAAGGAGGATAATAATGTTAATCAAGCCTTGCACTGCTTGGATATATTTCCAAGCTTCAGGCTCCAACATTCAATGGAAAATATCCAATGTTATGGCCAACCCTTCCTAGGTCTAGATGGCTTGACCACAAGGACATATTTTGATTCTCGAGGATTCCCTTTGTGTTTCAGGGCTAGCTCGCTAAGCTTTGAAAAGTTGTTATTGCTAGAATTGAGAAAAATCTCCAATATTGGATTACCAACCTCTATTGTTAGTCGATAAATTTCAAATTTATGCTAAAATTCTTGCAGCCACTCATGTCTACTATTCCTCATGCTAGGTTCCTTCTAAGAATTCTTACCTAAAGATTGAGAAGCTCCTCTCCAATTTCCTCTAGGCATCCAATGATGGGAATCAAGGCTTCCATCATGTTGCCTAAAATTTCAATTGTCTTTCCCTTGATACTGAGGGTTTTGGTATAATTTTTATTTATTAGCAAGACATCACCCTTTGTGTCAAATGAATTTATAGCATCGTAAATTGTCACCCTTGATAATTTCACACTACCTTGACACCCTATTTTTCCTATAGAATTAATTATAATAATATTTATTCATTTCAAGGTTAAATTATAAAATAATATTAAATCCCCCAATTTCTCAATAAATTTGGAAAAAAAATCACCCGATCAATGGTGCTAGTGCCTGTGACATTAAAAAGAGATCCCAAGTTGTCCTATAATCGAAAACATTAATCAAAATACATATGTAAACAAGTTTTTCTTCTCATTTGAATATCTAAGCACTATTATGATCTATCATGCAATTATTATGGAGATGTATTGAGTTATCCTGTACATGCTATCTTCAACAAGCTATTATGTTTTGTGGACTAACCTCTTACAGGTCTATCAAACTATCAAGACATTCATTAATCAACATTTATGGAAACTTGTGGTGTGACGTCATTTCATCAAGGATTTCATACCAAAAGTAATCTTGTCAATTATCATTTATCATTTCAGTCAATTATTGTTTTGGCCTCTACTCGACCCAGGGTATGCCCTCTTGATCATCATCATTTTCTATACGTGGGGGTGGAAATACCAAAACAAGGTTTGACTTTGGAAAGCCCCTATACAACACAACCTTTCCCCCTCTTTTTATGTATGTAGGTCAAATTCAAAAGTTTCATTAGCTAACAGTCACAAGAAACATAGTGCAAATTGTAACAGAGAATCTGAGATTTGCAAATTCAAAAAATAAAACTTCTCTAGTCTAGGGCAATTGCACCCTTGTCCACCCAAATGAGGCTCAAATTTTAATAGTAGGCTCCTCTTTGTATCTCCTTTGTAGATCTTTAATTGTTCTGACAGTTTTTCATTTTTGTTTGTGCAATAAATTACATTTTCAAATCTAGGGCTTATGTCAAACAAGATCGTTAAAACACACAAAAATTTTATCCTCTACAACACAAAAAGAGACACAGACCCTAGAAGATTGGCCCTCCCTTGTAGTAGGAAGTCAATCATCAATCCTAGTTGGTTTTGTGTCCTAATGTGGAGTCAAGTGAAAAGAGGTTAATCCTAGTGGATCTAGGATCACTTTTCCTACTTCACAAGATTATCACAGTGCTTGATGGTAATGAAACATGGGAAATTCTTGTTCAACATTACATTAGGACTAACATCTCTTCTTGGCACCCTGCTTGGAAAGACTTGGATCTGGGAACCCTTCTTACTATGTAGGAGACTATTATTATCTAGGGTAATTTTATTCTCAAAAGCATCTAAAAATCTTGGAAATTTGTCAAACCCTTGTTTAGATGGGTGGGAGATGATCTCTGCCATGGTTTATCCATCAACCAATAGTTCATCTGGTGGCCTCCCATCCTTAGATCTCAAGGTCATCCTTTGACCAAGCTATCTTGGATCCACACTCTTCATTTCTTTAGACACAAAGTGTGAACTCTTCTAGACCTTATTCATACGCCACCAAGAATTTTCTTACATGGCATAAATTCAAGCTTACCAATCAAGACCATGAGACTTTTCAAGTCATTATTGATTCTATTCCCCTCAAATGCTTCATAAAATTGGGGTTCAATCTTCCAAACCTTGGTAGAAGCATTAGAAGTGGTACTTGGATACCCTTTTTAGGAATTATAAGCTTTGTAAAGGCTATTTGGGGATTTTATCACATTTTCCCATGGTTGAACATCTTAACCATCATTGGTAGCTTCAGTCTTCTCCAAGAACTTGACACCATACATTTGGTCTATTGAGTTGGAACCTAAATTGGCTCATTTTGCTAGGTACATTCTCTATCAAGGTCTTCCAATGGGAAATTGACTACTACATATGGGCATCCCTTACCCTCGTTGTCCTTTTATGGACATCTAAAGAACCTCAAGTATCTCTTTTGATTTTTCCCCTGGGCACAGGAAGTGTGGAGTTGGATCCATGACCTTTTCAAACCATTTCATCCCTCCTCTTTCTTTAGGCATATGATCTTGCTAGGAGATTGACCTCGTCTCTTGCACAAATACACCTAGCTCTAGCATGCTTTCAAGGTGGAGATTCTCTTTTGTATTTGGAAAGATTAGAATTTTGCTTTGTTTTCTAATTAAAACCTCTTTACACCAAGGCTATGATTTGCTCTAATGTTTTCATGCAGATTCAAGTGCAAGCTAGCAAATTTGAATTTGAGGTTGCTCACCTCAAAGAGTTGCTAAACCAATGGGGAAATGGCCCCTATATTGTTGTCAAGGTGCCTTTGGATTTTTCCTCTCCTTCGAGGGGTCGTCGACATGGTTGTAGCTACACTGCTAGGAGAGATCATAGATCTCAATCTTGTGGTTCTCAAGGCTTTGTTGCTCGTGGTTGGTCCCAACCTCCTAGGAAATCATTCGACAACCTTCTTCCTCTTCTTAGAGGCGTGTGGAGGTTGGTTGACCTAATTCTGACAAGTGTCCTCATCTGCAACTTGTCATCTCTCTAGTTTGCACATAACTTGTTGAAGCCACTCTTGAGGAGGAAGGCACTCACTAGATGGGAGCATGTTGATGATACTACCCCCACTAATGTTTGGGGTCCAAATCCTTATGATAAAGATCCATCTAATGCTGATAATATTACCTGCTTAATTAAGTTGTTTATTTTCGTCTTTGCTTTAGACTTTGTTTTGCTAAACTTTATGGATGTGTCTTCTTGCCAGCTTAACTTTTTTTTTTTTGGAAATATTATGCTATTTTTATTTTAATTTAAACTAAAGTAGAAATATTCTTAAAAATAGAGAAATTATAAACTTAATACTAGAAGTATAAAAGAGTAAACTGCTTGGCACTTTTGAGGTGTTTGATAATGCTTAACTTATTTTAGAAATATTTATGGGGACTAGTTTTCTGGCTGATGTAGCTCCAAATAAATATTAACACCCATTAACATAAATGGCCGCGTGGGCACCAGTCTCCCCCAAGCCTTCATCCTTTTGTTGTGCTTCAGAGCCTGAATACTTAATATGCTTTTGACATAGTAAACAAGTAGGATTTCAAATCTTTCACTGTTTCTTACTGTATTTTGAATTCATCGAAGTGAAACCAGTATCTAAGGTATTTAGAAGACTTAGCTATTATTTTTAGCATTTCCATCTAGCTTTAAGAGTTTATAAGGCCAGCTAATTTGATATTATTCGTAGTTGTTATATATTTTTTTAAACATGTGATTTTATGGGATTTGTGCATTCTATTTTGCATCTTAGTCTGATAAGAATATAGCTTGGATTCTAGATCCTCTACTGCAAATTTAACATGGCAGTGCTAAATCTTGAAGCCATTCTGAAACCGACAGAATTTTTTGAAACACATATTGCTCTATTCAGTGACACCATAATATTTCATTCTACAAAGAATTTAAAGGGATTGAGTTATAATCCCACTCTTCAGCTCTCCTGTTTGAATGGTCCACTCAGTTGTCAGAGTGTTTCCTACTCCTGAATTTGAATAGAACTTGAGTAACTCTGATTCTAATCCAGGACACTCTAGACAACTATAATGAATGAAAATTAGATGCAATTGAAACTGAAGACCAACATTGTATTCTACAAGCTGCTTCTAGCTTCTGTCAATTCTGAAAAGGGTTGAAGTCTCAAAATAATTTCTCTCTTCACTGCATCTCTCTTCACTTTTCCAGTTGTGGTTCTTGAAAATGGCTCTTTCTGTGCGAAGAAAAACCTCGGTGACTTAAACCTGTTAACATAAAGCACAAACCAATTCTTTTATCAATGGTCTCAAGTACATTGTCACAACTATTTGAGGTTTCTAGCATAATCCCACTCCAAACAAAGAGTCAGAAAAGGAAAAAGGAATTTCTAAGTTGTTTCAATTTCTGTTGCAAAATTCATTTACCTTCTACCTAAAGCAAAATTAGATTACGAAAGATTAAATGCTTGCTACGCGAGATGTTATATGTAGTATGTACCCTTAGTATAATGCATTACAATGGTGCCTTCTTAACAGGGGGTAATGATGCAATACATCATACTGAACTGAAGGTACACAGAACATATAACATCCTTTCATAATTGGCATTATTTTTTTTTCTATTCTTTGTAATATTTGAAAGTTTGTTTTTTCAATTGTGTATGTTTGATTCTGATTTTGTATTTTTGATCATTATCCTCTTTCTGATAAAAGATCAATATCCATAATTTCAGAAGCAATCTTTTGACTCAAGTCAGATATTATAAATGTAGAAACCCCATTAAAGGTCTTTGCAACATATAACATGGCGATATGAAGAGTATCGTTACATAATCTATTGAGAGGAGAGGCGTACCCAGAGAGTCCTTGCTGTTTACAAAATAATTTTAGCAGAATTGGGGACAATTTCTTGTGCTCGCTCATAGCTACATTGTTTCGCATTGCGAAATTGTTATGTTCCCAGTGCCAACCATCCCTTAGCCGGATACATGCAGCAACAATTTCAATAAACCTTTTATCTGGGATTCCAACAACCACAGCAGCCAAAATCCCTGGATGCTGTAATAGGATCTTCTCCACCTGCGATAGCAGAATATTGTTCATTCGCGCATACGAAATAGATGAGCACCATCTTAACTATCTATGAAAATTATGCTCTAGCAACCTAAGTTCAAGTGCTTATATTTAAAAGAACGCAAGTGTTTGTAGATGGAGGATTAAAAAAAGAACAAAAAAGCCAAAATAAATAGAGCTATAACATAGAGCTGAAGATATGCAAATCAGTAACAGAATAAACTGCCACGATAGAACATGATCTTATGGGTGCATTTTTATAACAAAGGACCGTATTGTAAATTGGCATTGAGGTACAAGCAAGACACTCACCTCGGAAGGATAAACATTTTCTCCACCACTTTTAATCATGTCCTTAGAGCGGCCAAGAAGCCATAATCTGCCCTTTTCATCAATCCATCCTAGGTCCCCTGTATTTAGCCATCCATTTTCACTCAATGCTGCTGTGGTGGAATCCTTTTGGCCCCAATACTTTAGCATCACATGTGGGCCTCTTGTCAATATATTGCCCACATTATATAAATTATTAGCATCATGACATTCATTACTCTGTTCTATCTGTATTTCCACATGAGGAGCAGGCTTTCCCACACAAACTCCTATTTGGGGATCTTGAAAATTATTCTGACTGGCTGGATTCATGGAATACTCCTGTATTTTGGTAGAAGTAGCTTGTCGAATAATTGGATCATGGACAAGAGTGAAAGTCATTGAGGAGCAAGCCTCTGTCATACCTTTTTTAAATAACAAACAAGATTCCACAAAAAAAATAAAGATTAGGTCTCCTTAGGAAGTATACTGGTGGTGCTGAAATGTTATGCAGAAATAGGTGAATGATTGCTGGTGGTGCTGAAATGTTACGTTGAAATAGGTGAATGAGTGCAACTACATGAATGGAAATGACGTGACAGAAAGTTTCATAGAAAATATAAAATGAAAGAGTTTCCAATGTTTCTGTCATCTTCCTTTACTAACATAAAAGCAGACTGTGAACTAACCATAAGCTGAAAAGATTCGAGCTCTTGGAAAAATTTCAGTAACTTTCTTGATAAGCTGTGGTGACAGGCTTCCAGCTCCATTAAGTATCTTCTTAAGACTTGAAAAGCATAGCGTTGATTCTCCTTTCTTCTCTCTATTGCAGAAGCATAAGGTAAAGACAATTAGCAGTACCCAAGTTTAAATTTATGCTCGCAAGTTCAATTTTGCCTTTAGAAACATCATAGGTATACACAAGCAACATGAATCAAAGCATTTTTATAATTACAAACATTATAGTAATATATATGTGGGCTACAGAAAACATATATCAGACTTTTCAGTTTCGGCAAAAATCAAGATAGTAGAAGAATCACGTTTTGATCACAACATGGGATGCTTACAAACCCATGAATAAAAGAAGGAAAAGTAAGTCATGCAACTATTTAGAGTACCACGTTTTTCAAACGTCTTGATATGTTATTGGAACTGTGACATCCAAGCTTGCCACGGACAACTAATCTGCTAAAGCTACAATGGTACTAATTATCTAGAGAGTCTGTTGGAATATACATACAGCCTGCTGCAGAAGAATGTGATTCAAGAAATGTGAAAATGGAAGAAAACTTAAAAAAATAAAATTAAAGTTTTAATTCATTTGTCTTCTATTTTGGGAAGTATTGAAACTTCACTGATGTCTAGTTGACAAGGAAAGTGCGTACATGATCCCTAGAGACCCTGGATACTCAACCTGAAAGTGGACTACTCTGCTAAGACGTGATACCGCAGTACCACTAAGCACATAGAACCCGTTTAAGGCTATGTATGAATCTCTTTAATTTGCATCTTCTCTTTACATGGCATTACAGAACCTTCAGAGTGGTCCATGTAAATTTCGTCTCCTAGCCTATTCATATGATGGATATCAACATTCCTAGTTCTTTGCAACAATCACATGTACTCATATTGCTTTTAGTTTCCTATAATAGAAAAAATGTCAGAGTGGTCCATGTAAAGTTCCTCTCCTAGCCTATTCATATGATGGATATTAACATTCCTAGTTGTTTGCAACAATCACAAGTACTCATATTGCTTTTAGTTTGGTATAATAGAGAAAATGTATTCTATTCTTGGCTACCGGTCTTGGCTTATACCTGTCAAGGAGGCCTTACAGGACTCAGAAACTTGATTTGAAACAACCATTGCCGCCTCCTGCTTTTTTCCCTTATGCAAGAGGTGCCAATTCTAAGTGCTATATTTCATGCACAAAATATATTTTGAATTTATTGTTAGCATTCATTTGGCTACAAATGGAACAACTAATGCTTCTATTATGGTTAGTGGCTTTAGTGCAGGACAGAATAAAATCAATCATATAAAACTCTTATATTTCAAGTGAGCTTTCATTCTCCAGTGAACCTTCAACCTTCACTTTTTATCTTAGTATTTAATCTTCCTATTGGCTAACTAGCTGAGATTTCTGTTCCATGGGGAATCTTGACAGGCAAATCTTTCTTCTGCTCGTCACTTTGGTTCGGTCTAACTTGTGTGCTACCTCTATCTTCGAGCCAGATATTCCAAAAGATTATCACTGACCACATCTCTGCTTACTACTGCTTTCTTGGCTTTAGGGTCATACTACATATTGATATAACCTCTTATTTCTACTAGGGTTTGACAAACAAGAAGCATGTGTTTGCCAGAGAGTTTGGAATGATGTAATAGAAATTTGTTTCTTATTTTATTTTTATGTATCTTGTAAGAGGATTTAGTTAGGCAAGTAATAATGTTTTTATTAGCATACCTTGAATTGATACAGTATGTAACCGTATCAGCAAGCATAGTTGGCACAGCGATCATTGCTGATACAAAGTATCTTTGTATTGCAAAAACAGCAGATTCTGCTTCAAACTTGGGTATAAAAATATGGCATCCTCCTGCCAGTACAATGGCCAACGCCGAAGAGATTCCACCAATGTGACATAGTGGAGAAGTGTGAAGATAAACCTGTGAAACATGATATGAGGAAGAAAAACTGAGAATTTTCCAGATTCTACACTTTGGAGTCAACTTGAAAAGAATTCCTTAAATTCCTCTCTGTAGTCTGCCTACTATTCTTAAATTGACAAATTTTTCTGATTTACTAAACATGGACACATTTTTTGAGAATCCTAATGACTGCAGAGCTCTAACACACCATTTATAACTTAAATAATTTAAGTAGGAATACTGAAGAAATTACATCATTGTGGTTGTAGCCTATAATGGCAATCTTTGCTTGTGACTGAACAATCAGTGCATCATGGCTGATTGCTACTCCCTTTGGATTCCCTGTCGTACCTACAAAATAAAATTAACAGAGCATTACCATTCTAACCACACAGAGGAAACTAAGAACAGTATGAAAACCATCGTGATGAAAAAGAGTCAAAGTAGACCATCTCTGAAAGAGTGTAGAACACCTGAAGTAAAGCAAATCAGGGCTACTGAATCTGGTGCCCAGCGAAAGTCCAGGTCCTGGAACCCTGCTGCATATAGTCCAATAGACTCTGCACTAATCACTACCAAAACTCAAGTTAAGTTGAGCATTCCTATGTTAAGCCTAACAAATCAATCAATATAACTAGTCTAGCTTTATTTCGGAGTAGTTGTACTGGTTGCTTAATTAGTCCAGCAATATAACTAGTCTAGCCTTATTGTACTTAGAAATTGTTTTTTCTAAACTCTACTCGATTTGTCCAGCAATTTAAGGGATTTGTGTCATATACAAAGAGTAATGGTTATTCATCAACAAATGCTTCTTCCAAGCATAGGAAAGAAGCCAGATGATGAAAAGTTTAAAGCAGTAGATTACATTAACTGTTACACTTCCACGAACAAATATTTAGAGATGCTTGTGCGTTGGATTCCCTTTTCTTATAATTATTATGAAGATATAGGAGAAAAAATATCACTAGTGTAAAGATTGGTCATGAAAACTTTCTGGAGATAACTTAGGATATGCATGGTTTAAATCCTGAAAAATCTGGCAGCAGAGTTGTAGTGCACAAGAAACTAAAGATCAAGAAATGTTGAAAATTGTGCAGTGCTTTAGCATGTAATGGTGGTATATTGGTTAAACTTACATTGTGTGTTCTGAGGATCTTCTTGTCCTCCAAGGAAGACCTGAAAGCGCAAGCTTGGAATTTTATTCATGAACCGCTTTGACCATTCCAGGCAGAAGCTGTCCACAACCAGCATCACAGGACATACTTGCCCAGCTGCCGAAAAGGCCTCCTCAGGGCTCTAAAAATTTAAACAAACTGACCCAATAAGTAAAAGTCTTAAAAAGTTCCAAGAGAGAAGAAAACCATCTAATACTATCATTTGACATTTTATGAATGTATTATTTTTGGGTAAGCTTTACATCGTTCAAAACCAGAGTATGCAAATTCTACGAAGAGTTGCTTACCCAACGGTAGTTTAGGGGGGCCACTATACATCCAGCACACATCACAGCCATCATCCATTCCAAATACAAATCACTGCAGCAATGCAATTTTTGTTGAGTACTAGAGAGAAATTCTACAATAAAACAATTTTTGTTAAGTACTAGAGAGATATTCTACAAGAATACAATTTTTGTAAAGTATTCTGGGGAATTTCTTTAAAAATGCATTTTTTTTAAATATGGGGGTAAATTTCCCATTTAGTACGCCATTCCAATACTACTATCACAGTGAATTGTTTTTGGCTTACTATCCATTTACTACCATCTTAGCAAATATTGTGCCAAATGAAACTTCTATTTCATGGTTGCTTTTTTATACTTTTAAAGCATAATATTGAGACTCATCCTGAATCATAGTCTCTTTACTGTGCTTTAAATGTGGAAGTTTTTAATGGTTACAAAGTTGTTCTTGGACTATAACAGTATTAACCAACTCTGAGTCATAGTCTCTTTACTGTGCTTTAAATGTGGAAGTTTTTAATGGTTACAAAATTGTTCTTGGACTAAAACAGTATCACTCAACTTTTGTTATAAGAGAACCAATGGCCAAAGATAACAATTGAAAGACATGTTACCAAACTGAATAGTTGAAGGAAAAGATTT
This sequence comes from Sequoia sempervirens, assembly GCA_007258455.2. Classification (NCBI taxonomy): domain Eukaryota; kingdom Viridiplantae; phylum Streptophyta; class Pinopsida; order Cupressales; family Cupressaceae; genus Sequoia; species Sequoia sempervirens. The sequence continues at coordinate 643,457,353 of VDFB02281492.1, forward strand.
GAAAAACCTGTTAAGTGCGGCAATGGCTACAACATCTCCCTCCTTGAGACCCAACTGCAGCAATCCATTTGTAAGAGCTGCAACTCTGCCTAGGAAATGCATTCCAGTTTTCTGTGTAGGCCCACATATTGTTACATTCATGTCTGCACGTACTTGTCTTATGATGTTCAGAGAAGAACCCACATGGTTTCTTCCCTGAGACATTATGATACATATGGAGAAATTGTTGTGCAGGAATGTTAGCCATTGACGATATTACATGTGTGATACATATAACACAATACTCTGAGATTGTAATCTTATCCTCGTGCGGCATTGGACATTATCCACGATCTTATCATTTGAATCGTCATTCCGATTTCTTTTTAGAATCTCTTAATCACGTCGCGCGTTGACAAAGTTCTAAACAAACACTAAATGTTATAGATTTCCTTTTCTATAAGAGGGATTCAAAGGGTTTGATTTGTTTTTAATGTTTGACCATAAAATACATCAATAGTCTTGCCTATTCTTAAATATTATCTAGTTTAATAATGAAAACTAAATTTTGGTCAATTGAAGTAAGACAATTAGTTATTATTTTTAGGGATGAGGTGTAAAATTTCTATTGATAGTTTGATTGTCGAAGAGTGTGATGTTTAAGTAGAGCGTTATTGATCTTACATACTCTAAATTTTGATAGCGTGACATGGAATGTGGTGCTCATACTTCTCATCATTTCCTCCTTCAAGACATGTACCAAGTTTTTTTGTCAATGTTTATCTATTCACAGTTACCTTTAATTTCCTTAACTACTATCCACTTGTTTGCTTAATTTTATGTAATTGAAGCCACTGAATAAAATGTTTATTCAATTTTATATTTCCCAAATATGAAAATTAACTTTTGCCACCAATGATGTGGCATCTTGCAACTGCAAATAAACAATGGGTTGATCATATTGTGTATTCTTCCTACTTAATTGATCTTTGAGATGAGACACCTCCCAATATGTTTTGAACAATAAGTAGAGTTCAACATCATAAAAACAAAGCATGAAAACCATTTACCTCTCCAAGAAGCTAGCATTCCTTGATTCTTTTAGATTAGGCCATTTCAAATATATCTTTCCTGTTAGTGCAAAAACTGTCTTTATGCATCTAGTTATTATTTATCTAGTTCATAAATCTCTACTAGTCCTATTTACACTATCTTAAATTCACTTAGTGGTTTAATTGCCTTATCTCATAGATACATGACACCTGTTCTCACACTTGTCCCAAGTGTTCTACATGTATCATATCCCTTGGAAGGTTAGTTAGTGTTTCTATTCCACCTTCCTACTTCCTCCTTAGACAAGAATATATCATTGTAGATTCACATGTTTTATGGTAGTTTCTTGACTAATTTGTTGTGCTTGATTCTTTTGTTGAAGTTCTTGAATGTTGTATTCATAGTTTGTTGTTCCAACATTCCCTCCTCCAAAAAGCTAGCATTTCCTTGTTTCATTTAAATTGGATTGTTCCAAAGGTATACCCTACACATGATACTTAGGCCCTATAAAGCATATAGAGGAATCTTTCCTCTAGAGAAATTTCATTTGATATTTACTTTTTATGTTTTATAAAACACAATCACATTCTATAGAACATAAAATATGATCACATTATGGCTATTTTCAATAGCTTGATCATGTAATGACCAAAATCACTAATTCGACTACTTTTTTATCCCCTAATTTGGTGCACTTGCCATAAACCTAAAGTGATGTCATTATATCTAGATAGTAATAAATAGCTATTGATATTTGTTGTTATGAGATATGATGTGGTATATTTATAACCTCAACTATGAAACAATTTGATGTTATCATTTACATCAATGTCATAAACAAGCCTTGTATTGATTGCCTTACCTAGGCCTAGCTTGTGCCACATCCAAATTTTACATCCCAATTGCGAGGCAACATTACAAATTCATGATTTATGCTATATTGCAAGTCAAATTATAAAGATTTGGAAAATAAGTAGAACTTGTGCATTGAAAAATGGGCTTGTCTATTAAACCCTAATGATAGATATTATAGAGAAACCCAAAACCTTGGTAAACTTAAATATGATGTAGATGAATCCCCAAACAATTTCTTGCATATATTAGGTGAGCATTGTTACATGTATGAATTTTTAAGTATGATATGATGAATACTTATCAAATTGCAATGATCTAAGATTCTTTCAGAGTTGGAACCTTGAGAGAGTTATGCATCGATGTAACTTAGTGATTGAGAGTGAACAAGTGTTGGCTAAACATACTGTGTGTTCACTTATTTTTATATGTGTAATATATGGTGATTCCATTTGAGTATTATATGACATGTATATGTGGTGTATTCCCATGTATTATGGTCATATACATTTAATTGTACCTACACCATGGATTGTCTATTTGGTTGATTTAGAGTCTTCTTGAGTGAACTATCTCTTTCTCCTGATGAATGGGTAAGTGCACAAAGTTGTGAAACAATTTAGATGCCACTTTTTGTTTTTGACCCAAATTGAACGTTTGGTGAGTGTCAAATTTGGCACTCGCCAAATGGCTTGGGTGGCCGAGCCTAAGACCTGGTCATAACAAGCCAATTTGGCGAGTGCCAAATGTAAAAGTTAGAATAAAAAAAAGTAAACATAATTTTATCATTCTATTATTAACTCACAATCTCCTTGCGTTTTTTCTCCTTCCCATCCTGCACTCACCAAATAGAAAGCCATTTTTTTTCACTTGGAGCTTGTGAATCTTCATCAAGATGCCACCAAGTTGCCGCAGAGGTGAAAGAGGCAAGTATTTTTGGTTTTTTAGTTTCAAATTTTGATTAAATTGTAGATTGAATTAGGATTTTTGATTAAAATTTGTTTTAATTTCCAAGAAATGAATTTCCACTTCCAAATATTGAAAATTCTCAATCACCTCCTCATGAAGACCCTCATGAACAAGAACAACATCAAACTCCTCCCTCAATTCCTAGACATCCCCCAATAACAAAAGAAAATATTTTAGGGCAAATAGAAAACAACAAAAAATAACTTGAGGAATTGATTACAAGGTTAAAAGATACTGTTGTAACAAACCTTCATAGGAGAGGCCTTGCCGAATCCCTACAGCCTATCATATCTCATGTAGGATCAATGAGTGCATAATTTAAATTTTGGTCCAATAAGAGGGAGGAAAAAAAATAATTTTATGTAAACAAACTTTTGTATGAGCAAGTGAAGGAAGAGAAAATTACCAAATTTAACTCGTGTGCCCTCTTCACAGACCCACGAGCCAATCAACCTTTATCAACTGCATGTAGGAGGTTCCCAATCCATTGGTGCCACCATGAAGGGATAAAAAATAATTTTTGGGATAGGTGGTGGATGGTTTTTGACCAGCCTCCCTGTGCTAGACACATAGGACAACTGAGAGGGGGGGGTGAATCAAATGTACATTAAAACATCCAAACCCCCATTAACCTTTAAACCCTTATTATGCATCAACTTGAATGTAAACTTATGAAACATAAACACAAATTCACAGCCATACACCATATAACACTAGATTTATGTGGAAAACCCTAATTAAGGAAAAACCACGATGATGATTAGCTCACACACACACACACAAAAACACACACACACACACACACAAACACACACACACACACACACACACATACACATATGAATAAAAACACTGATTACAAAAGGCTCATTGCCAAGAAGAAAAGAATAGCTCATTGCCCAAAGGACTCACTATCCAGAATAGAAAGAGAAAATAAGAAGACTATTACAAGGAGGTTCACTACCTCAGAGCAACGGGAAGATCCATCACAACAACTCTACACCATCCGCAACCTTCGGCTCACTGCCTCCAACAACTTTAGGTACACTAAAAATGTAGATATCTTCTACTCATTGCTTTTGGTAGCCTTAGGTGTTTAAGCTCACACTCCTGGATCACAACACTTGATCACACTTGCATCTTTTTGCACCACACAACACACCACACACATCTCCAACAAATGACCTTGCATATATATCAACCACGACCTCAAACAAATTCTCTAGGTCGATCTTAATGAAATGTATGCACTTCAAGCGTGCAACCACAAAATAGGTTAGCACCAAACACTTCTGTGGTGGAAAGAAGTGAAGGAAGACCAAACCAAGGGTTAACTAGGACCCAAATCTACATCGAAATGCTACACCATCCTTCCACACACAACAAACCATCTCTGCAATTAGTGTTAGCACACTAGGTTGACCAAAATTATAAATATCAAACAATCAATTCACTCTTCACCAAGTCCATAAAAATCTTGTAGACCACGTAGAAACATCACACAACATCCTAGAATATTCCAACATCATCAGAATATTCAACAACACTACTGCAACCACTTGAAATTGAGAATACTATCATCTTGTGCAACCAACCACACCACCACATACATACAACTCACTAACCAACCTTGCAGAACAACTGAAAACCAAACATTCCAAGGGAAGGTAGATGCAAGAAATATAAGCACATTCCCAAATCCACAAGACAAGAAACCTCAATGTGGAGAAATGTGGAGCAATTCTATTTCTCCCAGACAACCTTCTTCACAAGCAACACACTGTCAGACACATCTCCCACTATTGCACGATCTAGAACCTGAAACTATGGATATAATTGGAACATATAATTTTTTCCCCACTAGGGTTTAGGACCTAGGGAAACAATCCTCTATACTTCACATTCAAGGATGACCCTAGAGATCTCACCCCATGCCCTAGTTTGATGCAAAATTGAACTAAATGACTTGAAAATGCAAGAAGAATGAAACAAAAAGCTACAAAAAAGAATGTGTGCACCTGGAAATGTGTTGAAGACTAGAAACATCTCTGGAAATGCTAAAATTGCTGCTTCTTAGGCTGGGTGTGCCTCATTCGCCATTTTGGGCGAATTAGTCCCAGATTTGGGTTTCTGTACATGAATAGGTTTCTTAGAAAAAGGTATCCGAAACTGCAAAAATCTCAAAATTGACCCAAAATAGGACTCATTCGCCAATCTTGGAGAATGAGTCCACTTAGGGTTTTCTGAAATTTGAAGGTCTGAATATGGTCTTTAATGTTTTGCCTTCTTGTTCCTCTTGATTTCCAAATATGAAACTACCAATTTCGGACCTGTAGGTGACTTTTTGTGAAGATGATGACCTAGCAAATGGGGAGACAACTCCAAAAACTTTGTACCTATTCTTCAATGATCTTCAAGCATTCAAATCACCTAGATTTGCAATCACACAAGGAAAGAGAGAGAAAATGTTGATTGCTAGGGAATAGGGGTTTGCCTTGGTCAAACCCATTTTAGGTAATTAAACCAAAAGATGAAATAAGATAATAAAACATGAACATGAAGTAATGGGTAAGTGAAAATATATGAGGGGACAAAAAGGGGGCTTAAGTGGCCACTTTTTTTTTTTTTTTTGAAATCAAGAAATATTGACCTTGGACATGAAATTGAGGATAGTTACACTCAAAATTTTGAGATGCAACAAAAACAAGGACTGTAGTGCTCCGAGTCTACTTTCTAAACTACTAATTTATTTTGAAAATGGTTGAGATTAAGGGGTCCAAAAGAGGGATGTACAAAAATTGGTGTTGTTTTTGTCAGAAAAACATAACATAGCAACTTTTGTACGTCCCTAGCACAATGGACTTTTTTTTAGTATTTTTAAAATCACTTCAGTGAAAAATTAGCTAACAGTATGTAGTTGATGCATGGTTTTTCTAATAATTTTTTAATGAATATTTGATATTTTACTAATTTTCAAAGTGGACACTACTTGAAAACAAAATTTTGGAAACTAATTCATTTTAAAAAAAAAAAATTGTAGAATGGAGTCTAGTTTCTAAAAATGTAATTTATTTGAAATTTCAATGAATGGTTAATTTATAACGAAAAGAACACCAAACACTATTTTTTGCCAAAAAAGAGACACACAAACAAAAGAAATTATAGATGAAAGGATTAACATTGTCAAAAAGTGAAAAAAATTACATCGTTGGATAGATAAGAGAGAACCTAACATTACCCAGGTGTTTGATTTGTTCGACATTGAAACATGTGCAATCCTGATGGTGAGCATGAACCCGATTATATGAAATATTATACAAAATTTGCAAAAATACGTCTTTGGTCGTTGGGAAGGCCCTCCAAGCCTTTGGGTTGGTATCCCAAGGAAAATACCAAGCCTAAGGCTTGGGGATTCCCAAAGCAAGATATAACGTGAGTGCGTTATAACGCACTCGCATTATATATTAGTTTTGACATGGTTTTTTGTATTTGTGCAGGACATGTCTAGCAAGACATAAAGTGAGTGCAGTATAACACACTTGCATTATGTCTTGCATTATGTTAAATGCTACTCTATTGAATGTATGTTTGTATGTACATGTATGCTTGTATGTCATGTGTGTATGTATGTATGCATGCTTGTATGTCATGTATGTATGTATGTATGCATGCTTGTATGTATGTATGTATGATTGTATGTATGTATGTATGTATGTATGTATGCCTATATGTATGTAAGATTGTATCTACATATGTACATGCATGCTTGTATGTATGTAGGATTGTATGTATGTAAGTATGCATGTATTTATGTATGTCTTTAGAGGGAGGGATATTTTTAAGAGAGAGAGAGAGTTGTCTGAGTAGGGTGCGAGAGAGAGAGGGAGGGAGAGATGAGAGAGAGAGGTAGTGAGAGAGAGAGTCTTGAGAGAGGGAGAGTCTAAGAGAGAGGGAGTGGGAGAGAAGGGGTTGGATTGAGAGGGACTTAGCTAGGTAGGGTGGGAGGGATAGAGGGAGAGAGAGAATTGAGAGAAAGGGAGATAATGGAGGGGGGGGAGATAGGTAGGAATGGAGAGGGAGGAGGAGGGAGGGAGGGGGGTGGAGGGAGATATATTTAATTCAGGTAGGGCCAAAGGAGACCTGAAGAGGGGTGGGAAGGAGAGGATCTGGAGGAGAAAGGGAGAGAGAGGAGTGGATGGATAGGTAGTGGAGGATGGAGAGAGATAGATAGAGGAGGGTGGATTGGAGGAGTAATGGAAAGAGGGAGAGGATGGATAGGAGAGGGTGGAGAGGAGGGAGGAATAGATAGAGGAAAGGGATAAGGAGGGGTGGAAGGGTGGAAGGAATGGAAGGGTGAAGGAGAGGATTGGCTGGGCTGAGGGCTGAGAACTGAGGCTGAGGGTTTAATGGCTAGGCAGAGGCAGAGGGTCTGGGCTGAGGGCTGAGGGCTGAGGGTTTAAGGCTGAGGGTAGAGGGGTAGAGGGTTAAGGGCATAGGTTGGAGGGGTCCAAATGTATAGGTAGGAGGGTATATGGCTGAGGATTAGGGCTTAAGGGCTGAGGGTTTATGGCTGAGGGATTAAGGGGTTGAGGGTTTAGGATTAGGGGTGATGCCAAGCCATGGCTTATGGATTAGGGGCTGAGGGGTGGAGGGCCGGAAGTGGTTGAGGTTGAGGGTTTGTGGTTGGAAGGGTTTAAGGGTTTAGGGTTTAGGGTTGAGGGATTAGGGTAGAAAGGGAGGGATGGATGGATGGAGAGATGGAGGGAGAATTGAGATAGAGAGAAGGAGAGAAGAGGAGGGACACAGATATATGAGGGTTGAGGATCCAATGTATAGGGTAGAGCATTGAGAATTGAGGGTGTAGGGTTGAGGGATTGGGGTATTGGGGTGAGGGTATAGGGTTGAGGGATTAGGGTTGAGGGTACATAAGATTGAAGGATTAGGGTTGAGGGTACATAAGATTGAAGAATCATTTTGGAACCAGAGTGCATTCGTCAAACGCAAAAGAAGTGGAGGAATAGAACTATCACTGAGTATCTCATTCAATGGAAGAATTTACCAATTGAAGATGCCACATGGGAAGACGAGGAGTTCATTCAAAAGTTTCCAAACTTGATTAGCATTGAGGACAATGCTTCTTTGAAGAAGGGGGGCATGCTACGCCCTTAATATTATTGTACATCGGGTTATGAATAGTCAGATTGTGGCTATCTTAACTCTCTATTAAGTCATATTATCATTAGTATATTGTTATTTAGTTGTTTAGGTCGGTCTAAGTCTTATATAGGTGTGTCTAAGTTGGCCTAGGTGATATCCTTGGCATAAATAGGTATATATAGGAGGTTGTGAGTCTTATTTCATCATCAAGTTGTGAAGTGTGTTCTCATTAAAGATATTTGGAGGTTTGCCCCTCGAAGTGGTTTGTTATTCTCAGTTATTATCAAGTATTTGCAGCATATTTCATATCATATTCTTCTATTGTGCAAGTTATTTCATAACATATTCTATATCCTGGATGCGCTAAAACTCATATGCGCCATTCTTTACCCTAGATGCGCTCAAACATTTCCTCTATGCGCTATTTCCCTCTAAGCACTAAAACTCTAAACCTAAGCGCCACTTTATTCCCTAGATGCACGATAATCCTAAATACACTAATGTTTTCCCTAAATGCACTCAAACCCTAATTTTCTAATGGCATCCTAGAAGCGCTACTCTTTTTATCAAATGCGCTAAACTGGTTTCTACACTAAACATGCTAAATTCATCCTATATGCGCTAAAACACACATCGAAAGTGCTAACACAGTTATCGAAAGCGCTAAAACTTTTCTAAAAGCGCTAAAATAGAATTTTAAAACCTAATTCCGCAGGAAAAATAGTAAAAATTGATTCAAAATAGAAAAATTTGATAGCAAAAGAGGTTGGATTGACTCACCAGTGGTCCATAAGTAGCTGGTCTCTAGTATCGGTGGGCCCGCTTGAATCTGTGTCGGTGGTACGAAATCTCCATCTCACCAGGTCACTATCAGAGCAATAGGATTCTCAAAAGTCAAAAAGTGCAAATGACTTGTCCTTTTCTCTCTTTTTACCTTTTTAAAGGTCAACCAAAGGTGAGTTTTGGGGCATGCTATTTTATTTTTATCTTTTTATCTAACTTTGAATTTATTTTCACACTGGGGCATCCTTATACACCATTTTTTGAGAGCTAAATCACTGAATTCACATCTCATCATCAAATCATATTTTTCCAACATTATCAACAACTCATCATCATCAGTGATTTACCTCCCGAGGGGGCATCATTAACACCAGCAACATCTTTCAATTGGAAACATATCAAAATCAGGTTAGGGGCATATTTTTCAGAAAAGGGGCAAAGTCAAACAAAACAAATTTTGAAAGCAAGAATATTTTCTTTGAAGCACTGCGTTTCACACATCACTTCAAAGAGGGGCAAAATGTAGATGCATAAAATTGGTCATATCTGATTAATCCTGACATTTAATAAATATTTATTATTTAATTAATTTCTCTAAAGTCTTCTACATATGATTAAATTTAATTAATTTAATTATATTGTTCATTTAATCTATTCTTCTATCATGATTAAATAAATCAATTTTTATTTAATTATTTCACATTCATATGTCTACTCGATTAATTAAATAAATACACTTTATTTATTTTAATTAATTATCACTTTTTGAATTTAATTAAATTTAAATATTTCTTTTCAAATCTTTCTTCTAGTTAATTAAATATCTTATTTAATTAATTTCATTTACATACCATTTCTTAAAAGTTTAATTAAATATCTTTATTTAATTGAATATCTTCCATATATTTTCAGAATCATAATTAAATATTCTATTCAATTATAAAATCTTCCATTATTCTTCAAATCTAGGGTAAATATTCTATTTTAAGAAGAATCTCTGTGTCACCTTTAAATGAATAATTGAATTTAATAATTCATTATTTATCTTCTTCAAATTGTGAGATGATTCTTTTACAATTCATCTTTATCATCTTATCTTACCTCTTTTATAGAAAAGAAAAAACAAATCTTGCTTTATGCTTTCTTCTATTTTTCTTCACTCTCATCCATCTTTAACCGTTCGATTTGCTAGGAATTTTCACAATCGTTGATCATATTAGCCAATCAGAAGCTTTTGAAAAACTCTATAAATAGCACTGTCAATCCAAGCAATGGTTACAACACACAATAGATGAATTAGAGATTAATTGCATTCTAGCATTATCATTATAGTTTTATTATTCATAGCAGCATCATAATCTTTCATTTTAGCAATCATGTTTAGCATCAAAATAATCATGTCTTAGCATTACATGCATTTCATATTCAATCTCGTTCTCTAGAATGATTGTTCGTTGAGCCTAGCAAACAATCTGAGAGCCAGCTAGAATCAATGAAAATACTGGAGATAGAGGACGATAGGACGACATCGATAACAGGATACTGAGTTTGCAATCTTTATTATTTTAACATTCTGTTTTTGATATAATGTCTTATTGGTGTGTTTGATTCATTTGTTTTTACATATTTAACGTTCACAAAATTGACCACACATGAACCAATCAAAAACAAAAAACAAATTATCCCTTCAAATAAAATTCAATCTCCTTAAAGTGAACATATAAAATATTTAATTTTATAAATTTTAAAAAATATTTCTTGGTTTTAAGAAGAATGAAGATGAACTATTATTTTGCCGAATGGATTTTACCTTACTTCCATATGCATTATCTTAGGTAAATTATATATATTATAAGGTTTATTATATTTTATCCATGTATGTAACTATCATTTCGTCCCACTAGACTAGTGATTATGTAAATTTTGTATTACTATGTTAATATTTACAAAATATATGTAAATGTATGTAACTACCATTTTTTTCCACTAAATTAGAATATAGGTGTGTATTTTAAATGATTATATAATTTTTTATTAATATGTAAATTGTATTTAATATGTAGCTTCCATTTCCTCTCATTAAACTATAGACATGCATTATCCGAAAATATAGGCATTGGTTATTATAAGTGTTTGTTATATTGTTTTTATTTACTAAAAATAAATAATGTCTCCAATAATATTATAATTGAATTTAATCAAATTTAATGTCTAAAGTTATTTTTTTAATTAAAATAAAATTATTTTTAACAAATATTTTTAATTAAATATCTAATAATATATTTATATAATATTATTTTATAAATCTAAAATGTACAATTATAAAATTAATATAATATTCACTCTCTAAAATAGATGTAGTTTGCGTTTATTGATCTAAAACTATTACTAACCTACTTCTAAATTGATATGTCATGTCGAATAGTCTATCAACTAAATAACACATTCTTTACCTGCCTCACAACCAATAACAAGTACTCACCAGTAATGGCACTTGTTATATATTTTTTACACCTGTGATTTTATGGGATCTGTGCATTCTATTTTGCATCTTAGTCTAAATAGAATATAGCTTGGATTCTACATGCTATACTGCCAATCTAACATGGCAGTGCTAAATTTTGAAGCCATTCTGAAACAAAAATTTTTTTTGAAACACATTGCTCCATACAATGACACCATAATATTTCATTCTACAAAGAAATTATAGGGATTGAGTTATAAACCTACTCTCCAGTCTCCAGCTCTCCTGTTTGAATGGTCCACTCAGTTGTCAGAGTGTTTCCTACTAAATAGAATTTGAGTAATTTTGATTCTAATTCAGGACACTCTTGAAAATTGGATGCAATTGAAACTGAACACCACTATTGTATTCTACAAGCTGCTTCTAGCTGCTGTCGATTCTGAAAAGGGTTGAAGTTTCAAAATAATTTCTCTCTTCACTGCATCTCTCTTCACTTTTCCAGTTGTGGTTCTTGGAAATGGCTCTTTCTGTGCGAAGAAAATCCTCGGTGACTTAAACCTGTTTACATAAAGCACAAACCAATTCCTTTTCAATCGTCTCAAGTACATTGTCACAACTATTTGAGGTTTCTAGCATAATCCCACTTCAAACAGAGAATCAGAAAAGAAAAAAGGAATTTCTCTTTCAATTTCTGTTGCAATTCTCATATTTAACTTTTACCTCAAGCAAATTTAGATTATGAAATAACAGATGCTTGCTATACGGGATGTTATATGTTATATGTACCGTTAGTATAATGTATTACAGTAGTGCACAGGTGGTATTGCTGCAATACATCATACTGAATCAAGGGTACACAACATATAACATCATGTCAGATAATTTTAATTTTTTTTGTTTCATGTAGTATTCAAAAGATTGTTTCTAAAATCAATTGTTTATGTCCGATCACTATCTTCTTTTTGATTATAGATCATTGAATGTTGTCCAAAACATTGATTATTAAACATACAGTCGAATTGAGAAGCAATTTTTAAAATAAAAGTAGAAACCCCAGTAAAAGTACCTGCAACATATAACATTATGATATAAAAAGTATAGCTACATAATCTACCATTTTTAAACATGTTGATAGGAGAGGCGTACCCAGAAAGTCCTTGCTGTTTACAAAATAATTGTAGCAGCATTGGGGACAATTTCGTATGCTCATCCATAGCCACATTGTTTTGTATTGCGAAATTCTGATGTTCCCAGTGCCAACCATCCCTTAGCCGGATGCTTGCAGTAACAATTTCAATAAACCTTAGATCTGGGATTCCAACAACCACAGCAGCCAAAATCCCTGGATGCTGTAATAAGATCTTCTCCACCTGTGATAATAGAATACCATTCATTGGCGCATACGAAATACATAAGTACCATAACAATCTATGAAAAATATGCTCTAGCAACCAAAGTTCAAATGCTTATATTTGAAACGACTCAAGAGTTTGTAGATGGTAGACTTCAAATAGAACAAAAAAAACCCCAAATAAATTGAGCTATAAAATAGAGCAGAAGATATCCAAAGCAATAACAGAATAAACTGCCACGATAGAACATTGATATTATGGTTGCATTTTTATAACAAAGGATATTATTCTAAACTGGCATTGAGGTACAAGCAAGGCATTCACCTCGGAAGGATAAACATTTTCTCCACCACTTTTAATCATGTCCTTAGAGCGCCCAAGAAGCCATAATCTGCCCTCTTTATCAATCCATCCTAGATCCCCTATATTTAGCCATCCATTTTCACTCAATGCTGCTGTGGTAGAATCCTTTTGGCCCCAATACATTAGCATCACATGGGGAACTCTTGTCAATATATTGCCCACATTATATAAGTTATTAGCATTGAGACACTCATTACTCTGTTCTATCTGTATTTTCACATGAGGAGCAGGCTTTCCCACACAAACTCCAATTCGGTGATCTTGAAAATTATTCTGATTGGCTGGATTCATGGAATACTCCTGTATTTTGGTAGAAGTGCCTTGTCGAATGATTGGATCATGGACAAGAGTGAAAGTCATTGAGGAGCAAGCCTCTGTCATACCTTTTTTGAATAACAAACAAGATTCCACAAAAGAAATAGGATTAGGTCTTCTTAGGAAGTATACTGGTGGTGCTGAAATGTTATGTAGAAATAGGTGAATGAGTGCTGGTGGTGCTGAAATGTTATGTTGAAATAGGTGAGTGAGTGCAACTACGTGAATGAAAATGACGTGACAGAAAGGTTAATAGAAAATATAAAATGGAAGAGTTTCCAATGATTCTGTCATCTTCTTTTGCTAACATAAAAGCAGACTGTGAACTAACCATAAGCTGAAAAGATTCGAGCTCTTGGAAAAATTTCAGTAACTTTCTTGATAAGCTGTGGTGACAGGCTTCCAGCTCCATTAAGTATCTTCTTAAGACTTGAAAAGCATACCGGTGATTCTCCTTTCTTCTCTCTATTGCAGAAGCATGAGGTAAAGACAATTAGCAGTACCCAAGTTTAAATTTATGCTCGCAAGTTCAATTTTGCCTTTAGAAACATCATAGTTATACACAAGCAACATGAACCAAAGCATTTTTATAATAACAAACATTATAGTGATATATGTGTGGGCTACAGAAAACATAGATCAGAGTTTTCAGTTTCAGAAAAAAACAAGATAGTAGAAGAATCACGTTTTCCCGACATATCTGTCAAGGAGGCCTTACAGGACTCAGAAACTTGATTAGAAACAACCATTGCCGCCTCCTACTTTTTTCCCTTATGGAAGAGGTGCCAATTCTAAGTGCTATATTTCATGCACAAAATATATTTTGAATTTATTGCTAGCATTCATTTGGCTACAAATGGAACAATTAATGCTTCTAGTATGGCTAGTGGCTTCAGTGCAGGAGAGGATAAAATCAATCATACAAGTGGGCTTTCATTCTCCAGTGAACCTTCAACCTTCACTTTTTATCTTAGTATTGGATCTTCCTATTGGCTAACTAGCTGAAATTTCTGTTCCATGGGGAATCTTGATCGGCAAATCTTCCTTCTGCTCATCACTTTGGTTCTGTCTAACTTGTGTTCTACCTCTATCTTCGGGCCAGATTTTCCAAAAGATTATCACGGACCACATCTCTGCTTACTAGTGCTTTTTTGGCTTCAGGGTCATACTACATATTAATATAACCTCTTATTTCTACTAGGGTTTGACAAACAACAAGAAGCAAGTTTTGCGAGAGAATTTGGAAGGATGTAATAGAAATTTATTTCTTATTTTATTATTATGTATCTTGTAAGAGGATTTAGTTAGGAAGGTAAAAATGCTTTTATTAGCATACCTTGAATTGATACAGTATGTAACTATATCACCAAGCATAGTTGGTAAGTGATCATTGCTGATGCAAAGTATCTTTGTATTGCAAATACAGCAGATTCTGCTTCAAACTTGGGTATAAAAATATGGCATCCTCCTGCCAGTACGATGGCCAACGCCGAAGAGATTCCACCAATGTGACATAGTGGAGAAGTGTGAAGATAAACCTGTGAAACATGATATGAGGAAGAAAAACTGAGAATTTTTCAGATTTTACACTTTGGAGTCAACTTGAAAAGAATCCCTTAAATTCCTCTCTGTAGTCTTCCTACTATTCTTAAATTGACAAATTTTCTGATTTACTAAACATGGACACATTTTGTGAGAATCCTTATGACTGCAGAGCTCTAACACACCATTTATAACTTAAATAATTTAAGTAGATTCAAGAAATTACATCATTGTGGTTGTAGCCTATAATGGCAATCTTTGCTTGTGACTGAACAATCAGTGCATCATGGCTGATTGCTACTCCCTTTGGATTCCCTGTTGTACCTACAAAATAAAAATTACAGAGCAGTACCATTCTAAGCACACAGAGGAAACTAAGAACGGTATGAAAACCATCGAGATGAAAAAAAGTCAAAGTAGACCATCTCTGAAAGAGTGTAGAACACCTGATGTAAAGCAAATCAGGGCTACTGAATCTGGTGCCCAGCGAAAGTCCAGGTCCTGGAACCCTCCTGCATATAGTCCAATAGACTCTGCACTAATCACTATCAAAACTCAAGTTGAGTTCAGCATTCCTATGGTTAGCCTTACAAATCAATAAAAATTTAAAAACTATACAGATGCATAAACATCCTACCAAATTGATTCAAACACTAGTAGCACTAACCAGATGTCAGAATTAAACTTTGTCTTTGAGTTGCTGAGATTCAGTGTTCAAACACATTCCTCTGCACTTATTGTTAGAGTTTTTTGTGTGTAAAGGTGCACACTGCATACTATAGCCCGGATTGGTGGAATTCCTTGTAACACTATCTTGATAGATAATCAAAGCCCGCCAATGCACACATGTTATATATATAAGTCGGAAGTTTTCATAATGCACTTCTGTTAAACATATGATTAAGATAATCTTTATGTTTTTGCACTTACAATCGTATGGTTATCGGAGTAACAGCATCATGAGTACAAAATATAGGGCTCAACGCCTCCATCGTTTTTGAATGCCTCTTGTGCATATCAATTCCAAGTTAAGTTAGATTTGTGCTAGTCTAGCTTTATTTCAGAGTAATTGCACTGGTTGCTTAATTTGTCCAGCAATGTCTAGCCTTATTGTATTTAGTAATTGTTTTCCTAAATTCTACTCAATTAGACCAGCAATTTAAGGGATTTGTGTAACATACAAAGAGTAATGATTATTCATTAATAAATGCTTCTTCTAAATGGCTCTAGGAAAATTCACCTCCAACAATTCATCGTCCTGGAAAATTCACCACCAGCAAATCATCGCATATACAATTAGGAAATTGCTGGTGGTGAATTTTCCTAGAGATGAATTTGTCATGACGATAAATTGTTAGAAATGAACTGTTAGCGGTGAACTTGCCTGAAGCCCTTCCAAACACAGGAAAGAAGGTAGGTGGTGTAAAGTTCAAAGCAGTAGATTACATTATTTGTTACACTTCTACGAACAAATATTTAGAGATGCTTGTGCGTTGGATTCCCTTTTCTTATAATTATTTTTAAGATATAGGAGAAAAAATATCACTAGTGTAAAAGGATTGGCCATGAAAACTTTCTGGAAATAACTTAGGATACGCATGGATTAAATCCTAAAAAATCTGACAGCAGAGTGGTAGTGCTCAAGAAAATAAAAATCAAGAAATGTTCAAAATTTTGCAGTGCTTTAGCATGTAATGGCGGTTTATATTGGTTAAACTTACATTGTGTGTTCTGAGGATCTTCTTGTCCTCCAAGGAAGACCTGAAAGCGCAAGCTTGGAATTTTATTCATGAACCGCTTTGACCATTCCAGGCAGAAGCTGTCCACAACCAGCATCACAGGACATACTTGCCCAGCTGCCAAAAAGGCCTCCTCAGGGCTCTGAAAATTGAAACAAACTGGCCCAATAAGTAAAAGTCCTAAAAAAGTTCCAAGAGAGAAGAAAAACATCTAATACTATCATTTGACATTTTATGAATGTATTATTTCTGGGTAAACTTTACATCGTTTAAAACCAGAGTATGCAAATTCTACGAAGAGTTGTTTACCCAACGGTAGTTCAGGGGGGCCACTATACATCCAGCACACATCACAGCCATCATCCATTCCAAATACAAATCACTGCAGCAATGCAATTTTTGTTGAGTACTAGAGAGAAATTCTATAATAAAACAATTTTTGTTAAGTACTAGAGAGAAATTCTACAAGAATACAATTTTTGTAAAGTATTCCGGGGAATTTCTTTAACAATGCATTTTTTTAAAATATGGGGGTAAATTTCCCATTAGTAAGCCATTCCAATACTACTATCACAGTGAATTGTTTTTGGCTTACTATCCATTTACTACCATCTTAGCAAATATTGTGCCAAATGAAACTTCTATTTCATGGTTGCTTTTTTATACTTTTAAAGCATAATATTGAGACTCATCCTGAATCATAGTCTCTTTACTGTGCTTTAAATGTGGAAGTTTTTAATGGTTACAAAGTTGTTCTTGGACTATAACAGTATTAACCAACTCTGAGTCATAGTCTCTTTACTGTGCTTTAAATGTGGAAGTTTTTAATGGTTACAAAATTGTTCTTGGACTAAAACAGTATCAGTCAACTTTTGTTATAAGAGAACCAATGGCCAAAGATAACAATTGAAAGACATGTTACCAAACTGAACAGTTGAAGGAAAAGATTTGAAAAACCTGTTAAGTGCGGCAATGGCTACAACATCTCCCTCCTTGAGACCCAACTGCAGCAATCCATTTGTAAGAGCTGCAACTCTGCCTAGGAAATGCATTCCAGTTTTCTGTGTAGGCCCACATATTGTTACATTCATGTCTGCACGTACTTGTCTTATGATGTTCAGAGAAGAACACACATGGTTTCTTCCCGGAGACATTACGATACATATGGAGAAATTGTTGTGCAGGAATGTCAGCCATTGACGATATTACATGTGTGATACATATAACACAATACTCTGAGATTGTAATCTTATCCTCGTGCGGCATTGGACATTATCCGCGATCTTATCATTTGAATCGTCATTCCAATTTCTTTTTAGAATCTCTTAATCACGTCGCGCGTTGACAAAGTTCTAAACAAACACCATAGGTTATAGATTTCCTTTTCTATAAGAGGGATTCAAAGGGTTTGATTTGTTTTTAATCTTTGACCATAAAATACATCAATAGTCTTGCCTATTCTTAAATATTATCTAGGCTAGTTTAATAATGAAAACTAAATTTTGGTCAACTGAAGTAAGATAATTAGTTATTATTTTTAGGGATGAGGTGTAAAATTTCTATTGATAGTTTGATTGTTGAAGAGTGTGATGTTTAAGTAGAGTGTTATTGATCTTACATACTCTAAATTTTGATAGCGTGACATGGAATGTGGTGCTCATACTTCTCATCATTTCCTCCTTCAAGACATGTACCAAGTTTTTTCGTCAATGTTTATCTATTCACAGTTACTTTAATTTCCTTAACTACTATCCACTTGTTTGCTTAATTTTATGTAATTGAAGCCACTAAATAAAATGTTTATTCAATTTTATATTTCCCAAATATGAAAATTAACTTTTGCCACCAATGATGTGGCATCTTGCAACTGCAAATAAACAATGGGTTGATCATATTGTGTATTCTTCCTACTTAATTGATCTTTGAGATGAGACACCTCCCAATATGTTTTGAACAATAAGTAGAGTTCAACATCATAGAAACAAAGCATGAAAACCATTTACCTCTCCAAGAAGCTAGCATTCCTTGATTCTTTTAGATTAGGCCATTTCAAATATATCTTTCCTGTTAGTGCAAAAACTGTCTTTATGCATCTAGTTATTATTTATCTAGTTCATAAATCTCTACTAGTCCTATTTACACTATCTTAAATTCACTTAGTGGTTTAATTGCCTTACCTCATAGATACATGACACATGTTCTCACACTTGTCCCAAGTGTTCTACATGTATCACATCCCTTGGAAGGTTAGTTAGTGTTTCTATTCCACCTTCCTACTTCCTCCTTAGACAAGGATATATCATTGTAGATTCACATGTTTTATGGTAGTTTCTTGACTAATTTGTTGTGCTTAATTCTTTTGTTGAAGTTCTTGAATGTTGTATTCATAGTTTGTTGTTCCAACATTTCCCTCCAAAAAGCTAGCATTTCCTTGTTTCATTTAAATTGAATTGTTCCAAAGGTATACCCTACATATGATACTTAGGCCCTATAAAGCATATAGAAGAATCTTTCCTCTAGAGAAATTTCATTTGATATTTACTTTTTATGTTTTACAAAACACAATCACATTCTATAGAACATAAAATATGATCACATTATGGCTATTTTCAATAGCTTGATCATGTAATGACCAAAATCACTAATTCGACTACTTTTTTGTCCCCTAATTTGGTGCACTTGCCATAAACCTAAAGTGATGTCATTATATCTAGATAGTAATAAATAACTATTGATATTTGTTGTTATGAGATATGATGTGGTATCTTTATAACCTCAACTATGAAACAATTTGATGTTATCATTTACATCAATGTCATAAACAAGCCTTGTATTGATTGCCTTAGCTAGGCCTAGCTTGTGCCACATCCAAATTTTACATCCCAATTGCGAGGCAACATTACAAATTCATGATATATGCTACATTGCAATTCAAATTATAAAGATTTGGAAAATAAGTAGAACTTGTGCATTGAAAAATGGGCTTGTCTACTAAACCCTAATGATAGATATTATAGAGAAACCCAAAACCTTGGTAAACTTAAATATGATGTAGATGAATCCCCAAACAATTTCTTGTATATATTAGGTGAGCATTGTTACATGTATGAATTTTTAAGTATGATATGATGAATACATATCAAATTGCAATGATCTAAGATTCTTTCAGAGTTGGAACCTTGAGAGAGTTATGCATCGATGTAACTTAGTGATTGAGAGTGAACAAGTGTTGGCTAAACATACTATGTGTTCACTTATTTTTATATGTGTAATATATGGTGATGCCATTTGAGTATTATATGACATGTATATGTGGTGTATTCCCATGTATTATGGTTGTATACATTTAATTGTACCTACACCATGGACTGTTATTTGGTTGATTTAGAGTCTTCTTGAGTGGACTATCTCTTTCTCTTGATGAATGGGTAAGTGCACAAAGTTGTGAAACAATTTAGATGCACCACTTTTTGTTTTTGACCCAAATTGAACGTTTGGTGAGTGCCAAATTTGGCACTCGCCAAATGGCTTGGGTGGCCGAGCCTAAGACCTGGTCATAACAAGCCAATTTGGTGAGTGCCAAATGTAAAAGTTATAATAATAAAAAGTAAACATAATTTTATCATTCTGTTATTAACTCACAACCTCCTTGCATTTTTTCTCCTTCCCATCCCGCACTCACCAAATAGAAAGCCATTTTTTTCACTTGGAGCATGTGAATCTTCATCAAGATGCCACCAAGTCGCCGTAGAGGTGAAAGAGGCAAGTATTTTTGGTTTTTTAGTTTCAAATTTTTGATTAAATTGTAGATTGAATTAGGATTTTTGATTAAAATTTGTTTTAATTTCCAAAAAATGAATTTCCACTTCCAAATATTGAAAATTCTCAATCACCTCCTCATGAAGACCCTCATGAACAAGAACAACATCAAACTCCTCCCTCAATTCCTAGAGATCCCCCAATAACAAAAGAAAATATTTTAGGGAAAATAGAAAACAACAAAAAATAACTTGAGGAATTGATTACAAGGTTAAAAGATACTGTTGTAACAAACCTTCATAGGAGAGGCCTTACCGAATCCCTTAAGCCTATCGTATCTCATGTAGGATCAATGAGTGCATAATTTAAATTTTGGTCCAATAAGAGGGAGGAACAAAAATAATTTTATGTAAACAAACTTTCGTATGAGCAAGTGAAGGAAGAGAAAATTACCAAATTGTTGGTGTTTAAATTAGCACCTCTGGAGTGCTGATTGTAAACGTTCAGCTATTTCAAATGTTTTGCAACACTTCTTCGTTATTTAAAGAGGAGAAGTCCCTCTCTGCTGGGAGCAATGCGTAGGGAAGGGAAATGTTAACTAAAGTTCCTATCTTTTTATGCTTCAGCGGCAGGACACAAGGGTGCACAAACACAATGCGCCGTAGCTAAGCTTTTCTCTGGTTTCTGCAGATCTCAACTACGACTAACTAGCTTCTATCTATCCAATACCTTCAAGGTAAACAGAGCATGAGGGTAAAGGAGCGGGAATGGGTTGGTTGGATCACCTGAATTCGCCGTCTCCCGAGAATATGACCGAGGCTCTGAACTCTCGGGTACACACCGGGATAAGGTTGGTACAAGCAAACACTCTACACGGTAAACTAGATCTGAGACCTGCCAAGGAGGAGGGACTCCTATCCGAGGTATGGGCTTAGGAAATAGTTTACTAGAAACAACAAAGTCACGATGCCTTGGCCAACGAGCTTGCTAAGGAGGAGGGACTCCTATCCGAAGTATAGCTTGGAAGTCAATACATTAAACAACATCAAACGATAACTGTCAATAACAAATATCCAAGGAGGAGGGACTCCTATCCGAGGAGGGAAATGAGACAACAAGCTATTAGACACAAGACGTAGACATAACTCAAATAAGATGATCAAAATGCAAGCGCCTTCTGATATTCTTCTTCAATGCTTCATCAACGAACTACAAAAGTTGGGAAAGCAAAGGCACGAAATCATGCACAATTACAATCGTCCAACGAACTCTCATCCAAGAGTGAACAAGTATTCGCTTTCAAAGCTGTTGGCAACAATGGCGCAGCAATTTTGCATAGCAAGTAAAAGTTAAACAAATAATGAGCCCAAGGCTCTTATTTATAGAACTCAAAGGAGTGGGCAACCCCAAAATCTCCTTGAGTTAACAATGAGTTCTTGCCAATCAATTAGCAAGATTTATTCCTAAAAAGGGGGAACAAGCAGTTAACTGGAAAACTACTTCAGTTAACTGAAAGCAAACAAAGAGTCAACTGGAAACTACTTCAGTTGACTGAAAGTAAACTAAAGGGTGAACTTTAATGAAAGTATCCCTCAAAAATAGACATCCACATTTAGTGGAGATCTAAGATCCACAAATCATGGAAGCTAATTAGACATCCTTAATTAGTGAGATCTAACAATGCATGATTTTAGGAAAGTGGAGTTAAACTTGGAAAGAAGCATCAAGTTAACTCCAACTACATTTAATATCATCTTGAGTTGACTTGGAAAGAAGCATCAAGTCAAACTCAAGTATCATAAATGCCACTTGGAGGGTAGGACGTCCTTCCTAGGTGTCTGACACCTCATCACCACTTCTGGTCAACAGCTCCTTGATTCATGTGTTGACTTCTTCCGTTTTTGGATAGTCAATGCTTTGATGACACGACATCTCTTCTTCTTGTGCAAGTTGTTGCTCTTGGTAACTTTTGGCGGCTCCATGCTTGGAATGACCTCTTCGCATCTGGCAAGCCAAGGTGCTTACTGCCACGCAGGAGGTGGTAATATTGGTCTTTTGCTGCAAGATCGGTCTTTCTTTCTTTTTCGTCCAGAGTAATTGCTGCAGGTCTCCACTGAGCGGGACATGTATTCTTTTCAAAGATAAAGATCTGCAGACTGTTGGTGATGTCCGTTTGCTCTCCAGCAATGTGTGTAAGATCTGGTTGGAGAGTTGCTGGTGCAAGGTCTAGTTGTTCAATTGGAGTCCAAGGACGCCAAATTGTCATTCCGCGAAGAAGAACTCGCCTGTTGACTGTAAACACGGACGTGTTAAGACAACTTCTGAAAAACCCCTGAAAATAGCGCCCTACCGAGAAGTATTTTTTCGGAAAAAATCTGGCACATGGGTTTTGTTCGTGCTTCAATGCTGAACAAATCCAGTTCCTCAGAATTTGGATTCTGAAACTTTTTCGAAAAAACCCCCAAAAATAGGGGCAACAAGTATGCTGATTTTCAAAAATTTGATGAGATGGGTTTCTCTGAAAAATTATGCTGGATCTACCCAGTTGATCTGATCTGACGTAGCCTGCCACCTTTTTGAAATGTGCAAGAAAACCTAAGACAAGAAGAGAGGAAGTAGACAAAAGATGGATTGGAAGTTTTTTATCTGATTCTCTGAGAAAATCTGTCTCTGAATCCAACCTCAGATTAGCAATCTTCTTCTGCTTCAGATTTGCAAGAAATATCGAAGAACAGATGAAAACCTTGGCCAGATCTATAAATGGCATCCTTGAGAGCTTGTGGCTGTTCTTGATCATCAACCTACAACGAAATAATGAAGTAGGACGCCTTCACCTTGATTACATAGACTCAATCCTTAGATCCACAAGTTTGGGGACCTAACTCACGATCAAAAGTGATTTTGGCTTGATCTAAAGTTCAAAAAGGTGATTTCCACTGATCGTGGAGTGTTTTAGCCAAGTTTTGCTCAAAATATCTTGACTTTAGTCAACAACTTGACTTTTGACTTCTTCAAGGCGTCCCTTTTGATTTTTGCAAGTTTTTTAATATTTTCTCTCTTGAACAACCTTAGTTTGATCCTGAATCTGGCTTGATCTGTTGATCCTGAGATGATGCTGACACATTCACTGCGGAGCTAGATCCAAATTGAAAAGAAGTGCCTGGGAGACATGATGATGAAACGCTGAGTTTAGGGCTTCAAAAGAATGGGCACCTTTTCCAAGAAAAGGCTCTTTTGCTAATGCCTTGGTGAATTTTCAAACTTCGTTCTTCAGCCTTTTGAAATGACCTCTCGTGCCTTGATTTGGATTTCTCGTTGATCGGAGAGTCAGATGATTTCGCTTGATGTCTCATCAGGTACCCAGCTCTGTTTCACCAAAGATGACTGTCTTCAGAAAACCTGGATCTCAATTTAGGGTTCCTTTATTCAAGGGCACCCCTCCTTGAAAAGGGCGCTTTTGTCCTTTAGCAAATTTATCTCCATCTGAAAAGTTGCCTACTTTGATCTGGATTATCCGTTGAATGCTCTGTTAGATGTTGGTGCTTGCAGTTGCGTTTCCGAGATCTACTTGGGCTGAGAAGGTTATCCTGGGAAGCCTTTTGTCATTTATCAGCATCTGGAGGTCCAAAAAAAAGGTAGCCTTTCTTTTGAAAAGGCTCTTTTTTCTTAGAACCTCGCCATTAACTGTGGTTTCCTGATATTTCCTCAACTACCTCTTTTTGCTTTATCAGCAGCTGCTTGTGATCTGTCCCTCAGATGATTAATTTGTTTGTTTCACTGTTGCGCCAGCAGGAAAACGTTAAGAATGAATGCCTTGGATGATCTGGGTGACTTCATTTGACCTTAAAAGATCATGGGCGCCCCTGCTTGAAAAAGGCTCTTTTCAGCATGTGAACAATCTCTCCTTCGTAACATTTCCAGAGTTAGTCAAATTTTGACCTTTTTCACTTTCAGGAAACTCCTCCGTCGAAGATCACCATTTCTTCATGTCTCACGTTCATTGTGTATGGATGTTTGGGAAAATGACTAAGGCATTTGACTGCATAGCCTCCTCTTGGCAGCAAGGCGTGCATTCTCCAGACTTAGTCAATCTTCAACATTTTTCATTTTTGAAAATCCCCTTCATCAAATAGCATCATTTTAGACCTTTTCCGCCATAGTTGTGTCGTTGAAGCTTGCGAAGGTTAGCTTTCAGCACCTGGTACTGGTCAATCTGCCATTAATGGCTACGGAGCTCCTAACTTTGTTCCTGAAAAATAGAAATAGACCCACCAGAGTAAAACTTATCTTTTGATGATTCTGACTTGACCAATGTGATCGTGAAGCCTTTTAATCCTATCAAAATCATTTTCAATCATTTCTGGGAAGGTCCTATTTTCGGGGGTCTCCCTGAAAATAGGGGCGAAAAACCCTAATTTTTAATTTTTTAGAATTTTGCACATGTGTTCCTTGACAGAAACCCACCAAGATTCTATGATTGGTTTGACCTAAAATAGACTTTACATGGCATTTTAACAAGATTTAGCTCAATTTACACAGAATGCCAAAAAAATTATTTTGGGTACAACATAGGCTCCGTCTGGTGACCATGTCGGATACCTACAGCATAGGAGAACCGAGAATCTCAAGTTTCGTAGACCAGTATATCTAATCAGTTGGGTAGCGAAATCAGGACTTTGGTTCCATACATTCCTAAAAATAGAGTTCACCTTATTTATTGGGTTCCCCAATTTATTCACCTACGACAAAACATCTAAGAAATCACCTAAAACACAACAATACTTCACGGAACAGGGAAAAACATAACAACATAACGTTAACGCAAGGAAAAGTATTTACAATATGTACTCACCCCATCCCCGAAGGGATGAAATGCTTCAAGTACTGCCCGCTGTAAGGCAGTGGAAAGAGCCTCCCGTCTGAATGTGAGAGAATATAGGAATTCTCTCCTGCAATATTATGAATCAGGAACGGCCCCAGCCAAAGGGAGTCGAATTTCCCGTGCATTCCCTTTGGTTCGTGTCTCTTGTCCCATAACAGGACTTTATCTCCAATCTCAAAGTCCCGTTTCCGAGCCTTCTTGTCGAAGATCTTCTTCACTCGCTCTTGATGCTGAGTGATCTTATCGACTATCTCCACCCTTTCTTCTTGAAGTTTCATCAGGCACAAGATACGTTTCTCAATAGGATCTTTGAATTCCTCATCTTCTATCGTGGATGCCAGCTGCAAAGTGGACAACTCTAGAGTGATGGGTAACGCAACTTTAGTGCCATATAGGATTATGAAAGGTGAAGTGCCGATAGCTCTCTTGGGCGTGATCCTGTCAGCCCAAAGAGCATCGTACAATTTTGTGTGCCAAGCCCATTGATTGGAATCAACCATCTTGCGCACTATTGTGACTATGTTCTTATTTGATGATTCGGCTTGTCCATTACATTGTGGATAGTAATCTGAAGAATGGGACAAGGTGATGCTGTAGTCAAAACAAAATTCTACCAACTCCTCTGACGAGAAGCTTGTAGCGTTGTCAGTCACGATCTTTTTGGGTACTCCGAAGCGTGTAATGATGTTCTCTTTGAGGAAATTACACACCACCTCAGAAGTAGCTTGCTTTACAGGAATTGCCTCAACCCACTTAGTAAAATAGTCTGTCGCTGTGATGATGTAGACATGTCCTTTGCTAGAATGAGGGTTGATAGGTCCCACAAAGTCTATGCCCCATTGCTGGAATGGAGCATCTATCACCACCGGCCTGAGTGGAAGGTTTGACAGCTTAAGTTTACCAACAAATTGTTGGCACAATGTGCATCTGTGCACCCAGTCATATGCGTCGCGGAACAAAGTCGGCCAAAA
Source organism: Sequoia sempervirens (assembly GCA_007258455.2). NCBI lineage: Eukaryota > Viridiplantae > Streptophyta > Pinopsida > Cupressales > Cupressaceae > Sequoia > Sequoia sempervirens. Next base: position 643,483,533 of record VDFB02281492.1, read on the forward strand.
GAATGATGCCCGCAAGATCTTGAATGCGGTAACCCTTGATGAGAAGTGACCTCCGCATGCTTGATTGTGGAATTCCTCCATCAATCGTCTTTGTTGATCTTTGGTGACGCATAGCAGGAACGTTCCATCAAGCCCACGCTTGAAAAGAACATTTCCTCCAAGCACATAGCTTTGTGCTTGTAATTTTAAAGTTCTCTGCTGCTTATCCAAGTGTGTCGGACATTCCCCGTAGGTTAGGTAGTACCATAATTCTGTGTACCACTCTTGAGCAGATTCAACTAATAAGACCATTGGGAGGTCTTCTTCCATTTCTGTTCCTGGGATTCCATCTTCAGCTTGATGCTTTAAATCACCATCTTCTGCCAGGAGTTGACATAGGCCTCTCCCGCGAACGAGCTTGGTAGGCTTGATATCCAAGTCGTATTCTTGAACTCTTGCAATCCATTTGCCTCTTTTGGTGCCCATTTCTTGTTGAGTGAGGACACTCTTGACCGCGGGGTCTGTAACATACACAGTGGTGTGAGAGTTTAGGATGTAGAATCTAAAATTCTTAACAGCCCTCACCACGGCATATGTGTTTTTCTCTATTTGGGAGTACCGAGATTCACTATTCTTGAAGCTGCTACTCATGAAAGCGATAGGTGACTCAGTCTCTTCATTCAACTTCTGAGTCAGTATGGCAGAGAGAGTATGTTCCGATGTGTAACAATAAAGAATAAATTCTTTATTGAAATTGGGTCAAACCAACACTGGTGCTTTACTGATGGCCTCTTTTATTTTCTCAAACGCCTTCCTTCCTTCATCGGTCCATTTGAAAACGGTTGTTTTCTTCATCATTGCCAAGATGTCCTTGGTTAGCTCCGAGAAGTCAGGTACAAATCTTCGTATAAAGTTGACTTTTCCGAAGAAAGAATGTACCCCAGTTTTATTTGTAGGGAGAGCCAGATCCTTGATTGCATCTACCCGATTAAGGTCTATCCTAGTCCCTTCTTTAGAGACGATGTGACCAAGCAATTTGCCTTCTGCCACTGCGAAGATAGACTTATTCGGATTCAGTGATATGTGATGGGACCTGCATCTCTCAAACACTTTCACTAAGTGTTGAAAATGATCTTGCCGCTTTTTTGAGAAAGCGGTGAGGTCGTCAAGATAGACGACAATCAATTTGTCCTTTAAGTCGCCAAACGCCAAGTCCATGGCTCGTTGAAAAGTAGCACCGGCGTTGATGAGACCGAAGGGCATCCTATCGTAGGCGAACATTCCCCATGGAGTGGTGAACGCTATTTTGAGTTGATCTTCTTCAGCTACTGCAATCTGGTTGTATCCCGAAAATTCGTCAAGTAATGACAGCATCTCCGAACCGGTTACTGTTTGCAATGTATGTTCCATGATGGGCAAAGGATAATTATCCTTTAGTGACGACTGGTTCAGGTTCCTGAAGTCTACACAAATCCGGATTTCTCCGCTCTTCTTGCGTACAGGAACGATATTGGACACCCAGGTGGAATAGTGGATTGGGTATATGATCTTGGCATCCACCATCTTTTTCACCTCTGCGTAGATTGTATCTTGGATACGCGGGTTGTAGTGTCTCTGCTTCTGCTTGAAGGGCTTGATGTCAGACTTTAGTGGAATTGTATGGGATAATTCCTTTGGCTTGAATGCTTTTAGGTCTTCATAGGACCATGCAAAGACGTCTCGATATTGCTTGAATAGAGAGATGAAATTGTCGCTTTCTTCTGCAGTGCAACATTTGCCTAGGTTGACGAGCCGAGGCCTATCTTCCGTACCAATGTTGACTTGTTGGTAGTCAGCTGACGTCTTGTCACTAGAATTCCTTTGATCCTGAACACGTCTGTCGTGTCTATCAAATATATCCTCTAAGGATACTAGACCTTTGGGGATATTATTGCCCTTTAATTGGATGACGCCAGATTCTGTGACTTCGAAATTCTCCGCCATATATTCCTTGGAGGGAGAAGCACTACCTTCAAAGAATAGTTCTTGATAACTGTCATCCATGCGAAGAAACTCTTGAATGTCTCTATCATTAGTAAAAACCTGCTAATTGTCGCAGTTGTCGGGGATGGCCGGCCTGTAGATGAGCTCGATAGCAAAGATATTCTGATGAAAATCAGAATGGGGCATGAAAAGAGCTGCTGATACCGCAAGGGAATCCACTCTGCTATTCCGCTCACATGGTATGTACTCGATGTTGAATGCTTCGAACCAGTCGATCGCATTCCATACCCTTTGTCGGTAAGAAGAAAGACGACTTCTTCTTACTTGATACAACCCTCTGACCTGTTGAACGATCAGCTCTGCATCACCTTCGACTTGAAGGTATTTTATACCCATATCTCTTGCCTTTTTGAGGCCAAGTATGAGCGCCTCGTATTCTGTAGTATTGTTCATGTTGTCGAACTGCAAGCAATAAGCAAATGGGTATAGTGTTCCTTCGGGAGAGGAAATGACAACTCCTGCTTCCGATCCTGCTGTTGAGCAACTACCGTCGAATTGCATATTCCACATTCTTGAATCTTGATTCAATGTTTGTGTGGCAAGTGCAAGACTTTCATCTTCTTTAGTTACTTCTGCCAGCATGGCATACGTGCCAGGACCCGTGTTCTGATGTAGCACTTGTGCTTGTGGGTCTTGAGATTTCACCACCGTGAATGTTGACTTAGCCTTAGGTTCCAACTTGAAAGTGCCCTTTTTCAATGGGATTGTCGCGTACGACCAATCCAGTTGAATCTCGCCTCGGAGATCCTTGCAAAAGCTTCTGCTCAGGAGCATTCCATAACTGATTGGGATGTCAGCTATGAGAATGGTCATCATGATCTTCTTTTCTGGGCAGGATGCCAATCTTACTTGAGCATCCTTCAGTTGACCTACCAACGGCACGGGTTTTGATTCAAGTGAGTAACACTTTTCTTTTGTTTTCGTGCATGATAGCCCTAAAGCTTTCATGATTTGTAAAGGCATGACATTATCAGATGCCCCTGAATCAATTATACAATTGCTAAGCTTATATCCTCCCATATACAAAGATATGTAAAAAGGTTTTGAATTTTCTCCTGCTGGCACGGAAGATGCTAGCAATGTGGGTTGTATGACGATTGGCTTCTGAATCACCTTGAGAATCTGATCCATTTGATCAGGATGATCCTGGAGATACTCTAGCTGTGAAATTTGTACCTTCGTCTTCATCATGGATGTCACTATGTCAAAATTCATCGAAGACGGTTCTTGAGGAACTGGTGTGACGTACTCATGTGTAGACTTGGGATTAGAAGTGGAAGCTTCTTTTCCCTTTTCATTGGACTGCCGTCTTTCATCTTCTT